>KV751331.1:6350624-6379052 GCA_001698575.1 Mola mola | reverse complement strand
TACGAATTGTTCAAAAAGAGCACAAAGTGATGTTTTCACATTTTTCTTCATTCCAACCAGCAGTTAAAAATCCCCAAACTCTGCATTTACTGTCAGAAATGACAAATAAAATCAGCAAATTGTGACGTTTTGGAAGCTGGAAACAACACATGTTTGACATTATTGCTTGAAACAAGACAAAGGATTATTTTACCATCAATGTAGTTCATTTCATTTGGACTCATTGGTTAACTGTTAACCGGTTTAGTTCTGTTACCTTCACTTTCCGAAGAATAGAAATCAGTTTTGGGTCGGTTGCGGTGGAGGAAGCACATGTAGCATCATGAGTTGGATTGCAGCTGTATTATTTTCCCCTGAGTGACTTGCTGCAGAGCTTCCAGGGTTTTGTTTTGTAGGTAGTGTACATAGATTTCTTATTTATTTTTATCACCATTTATAAATAGCACACAGTGAAAAACAATGTGACTGGCACAATAAATTCACTCCATCACTTCTTCTGGGAGTTTCAACAGAAACCAGCAACACTCCTCCAACAAGCCGAGTCACAAAATGCCAGAAACAATTTAAAATCTGATCCCTGCTCGTCTCCAATATCAGAAAATGACATTTTGCATCATACATATTGTACTTTGTACCCACAAATCAGAAATTCTCCTGGATTAGAACACATGAGACATATCTCATTTAACTCTCCTGTTTCATTGTTCATTGTTCACAACTGAGATGAAGAAAGCAGATTAGAGTCGATATTAATGAGACAGACTCAGCATGAAACAAGAGCAAAAGCTTCCCTTCAAAAAACAACAAAACAAAAAAAAAAAACAACACAAAACAGCGGGAGTCACATCTGAGGCGAGCAAAAGTCCATCAGTCTCATATGGAAGCAGCGGGATCGCAGCACCAGACTCCATCTGAAATCTGCACTAAATTAAGTGCCGCCGCTGACACAGTTTCATCAGGTTCACATTAGATGAAACTTTTCATGATCTCCGCGGGGAGACGGTGTCACTGCAGTGGGGAAATAAGAGGCTCAAATCGAATATAATTAGAAATACGGTAAATGAGAGGGTGCGTCGGTGCAACCAGAAACAGTGTGCAGGACAAAAAGGATGAGAGATTACAAAAGCAAAGTCTTCAGAGAGGAGAAACGACGCAGAAATGTAAAATGTCAGAACAGAAAAAGCAAAAAAACAAGGTGAAACATTTATGTACCTTAGGATGGAAACGGAAACCATTGTTTTAAACTGAAAAGGCATTTTTTTCCACGTGGAATCAGGGCAAGATGAGAACCACATGTGACTCTGAAAATATTTCCTTTTGTGCTGCCCGCAGTACAATATTACATGATGTGCACTTCAAATTTTCTACAGGAGAGATTTTTGCCATACTGAGCGCGTCACTGCGCCGATGCTGCAAATCAATGAGCGGCACTGCTTTATGGCAACATCGAATCTTTATAGAGTCTCATGTGAGCGGGAGGACAATTTAGTAATTCTGCGACGCGTTCACATGAAACCGATTCATAAAGAACATTGAAAATCAAAGCAGGAGAGACCGAAATGTCCTGGATGTGGTGAAAGGCATGATGGAACAGTGAGCAAGGCGGACTCCCTCCACGCAGACAGGCTGAAAAGTGATGTTCATGACGAGAGTTTATGCAGAACTAAAATGTGCAGGTGACTTATGACTTACATGACTTATCTTTAAATTTGAGTAATATTATGGAGGAAAACGCTCACCTCCAAACCTCTTAATCGTTTCTCCAATGAACCACGGGAGTTGTGCTGTAGCCCCTGGTCGTATCTCCAAAGCCAAAGTGATCTCAGGGGAGGGGCCAGAAGTGATCAGAGAAAATCAGGTTCTCCCCCCGGAGTCAGACTGGTGGGCGTGGCCAGATACAGCCTGACAAAGTACATGGTGGCGCAGGGGTCGAGTTGAGTTTGGCAGCAAACGTGATGAAAAGTGAAATCTGGATATTTCATCCCCATTGGAGGGTTCCAGGATGTGGTTCGGTGGTCTGTGACAGTCTCTTGATACTGTTGTTTTTGGGCCATTCTGGGCGATTTAAGAATTTCTCTGCACAAAACAATGATAAGTAGGGCGATCTCCACGCCACAACATGTAAATCTGACAGTATTTTCTGGTGTTTAAAAATATTTTTAGTCTCAGGATTTTGGTTTCCTGTATTTGGCAGTTTTATACGTTTGTAATCTTGCAGCACACCACCCAGCCCTGTATCTGTAGTGTTTGGAGTTGCTCCTGACAGGGACTTCACAGCGTTCACTAATCTTTTAGCCCCGCGGCTTATTCTGCTTAAATGGAAGTAGCGTGCACCGCCTGCACATGCTCACGGTAGCTGAGACACTGCAGCCAGGGGTCCATTTTAAGATATCACAATACGTGGCAGCCGTTCCTAGATTTTACAAGCCGCCTGAGTCAGTGTGGCTGATTAATTCCCACCCCTTATTATTTTACTTTATTGATTTATTTATTTAGCTCTTTATTAAAAACCTTTTGTTTAATATTGTCATTAATTTTGGTTTGTTATCAGAAATTAAGCAATTCTGTTTCTTCACGCATCCACCTAAGCTTTTTTTGCCAATAAAATTCAATAACAACAATTTAAACTAATCTGTGGAGTCAAGTTAAAGGTGTTATTTGGTGACACTTCACACACTGCGAGCGAGCGAGCCGTGACAGCGGCGAGGAAACGATGCCTTTTAGAAGGCTGGATCCTCGGAGCAAAAGGAAAATGTGCGGTGACACTGATCATTTACAAGAAATAAAAATATGCTTGGGCCACATTTAGTAAAGCCACTAATTTCCATCTGGTGTTACATTTCACAAACTGACACATCCCAGACAGGTACAGTCCTGAATACAGACCCCAGGCAAAGGTCAAAAGATAAACACAGCACAGGTGACCAAGATCAACAGCTGTCTTCTGTCATCTGTACTGCACACCGTTTTAAAATACACAATTCTACCTTTAAAATAATTAAGATACAGTGATCACTGTATTTAAAAGGTGACTTAAGATCCCTTACACACTAAAATACATGTACACAAAAATTATAAAGGATGCCGTGGTGTTTGATTCCCGTCGGTGGCTCTCAGACTTAAATTTTGAAAAGCAGTTTTTAGGTGAAGTGACTCAAACAGGAAGTGTACTGGGGACTATTTTTAGCGGCGGATGAATGGTGCACAGCGTGGCTCATTACAACGTTTAAATGAAGTGTTGAAGGAGGAATTGTTTTCCTCTCCTTCTGCCCAGGATCGTTATATCTTAGTGGAAAGGTTGATAAAGCACTCTTCAACTTTTCGAGTCCAATAGCCTTTGTTTATTTCACGCAGAGAGTAGATACAGAGTCAGTGCTGAGCCCTCTGTCCCACCACCTCAAGGGTGGAATGGAAGAAAGAGTCCGATATCCAGGTTACACATCCATTTATACCTTCTAGGCTCCTCCTACGCAGAGGAGGAGCTCTTCCCTCATTGTTATCAGTACTCTTCAACTATGTGTAGCCAGACTGGCTCTAACTGGTTTGTGGCAGATGAGCAGCGGGTGTAGTGCCAACTATCTAAGTGTGCGTGCAGCAGATAATAACGCTTCCTTTAATTAACAGTTCATAACGTAACAGAAGGAAGATGATTGGTCGGGTTTTGGAAAGGAAGCACCAGACTTCTACAGAAAGTGATAAAAGAGGGAGCGCGTGGACACACAAACACACAGCTTCATGGCAGCTGTTCAGCTCCCAGCCTGACAACGTAGCCAGCGGCTCCATCCTGAGTCCATCCTCTCCTACCTTCATGCCGTTTTTCTCCTCGCTCCCTCTGAAATTCACCGTCCAGTTTCGCTGAAGAGGCAGATGGCGAATCGAGCGGCGGTAGCGAGGCGGCCATTTCATCCGAGTCAACTGGGTGTGTTAAACAGAACTGAGGCCACGAGGAGGAGAGGGGCAGCAGGGATCTCATAATGACACGGGAAGGTTACCGAGAGACGTTCCGGCCAGAACCGGAGCGAAAATGTTATCTTATTTGAATTTCTCTGTGTCTTGATCTGATCACGACTGGGCCCTGCAGGTGCCCCCCCATGAACATTGTAAATGTGCCACAAATCCAGGCAGAATGTTTAATTTCTGCTGTTAGCAGGTGTATCAGAAGCCTTCAGGATCCTCCCTGGGTCGTCGATCGCTACGCTGAGCTCCAACCTTGTGCAGATGTTAAAGCTCAGGGCTGTCAGTCACGCAGCTCTGCTGCTCTGTATCTGTTGTCCTTACAGTTCGTGCTGAAGCCTCCTCAGTTCCTGGCCTTGGAACCCACGCTGACGGTGAGCCGAGCTGTTTGGCGCTGCAGCGGCGGCGGCGTGCCTCCTTGTCAACGTGAAGCCGTGTACAATACATCTACCTGCAGGCTGTGGAGTTGCTGAGCTTTTCTGTAGAATTCAGTGAGTGAAACGAAACAGGAGTCAAATGGACGTCGTCTGAAGGAACTTCTGGGGGACACATTTCAGTTTTTCAACGCAGAATATAAGAAAGCTGCGTGGCTTCAGAGAGTCGGGACAAGAAAACAAATTGTTTAAAGCCGTCCACATGAAACGGAAGGCAGAGTGGCGTTTCATAGCAGGAAGTTTGTGTCCTGTTACTTTCAGTCCCACAGCAGCTGAAACTCAGGTTATCTGCCCATCAGGAACGTCTGTCAACCACCTCCGTTCTGGATTCACTCTTGCTGCGTTTGGTCTCGGCCTGAGTCTGATACGGTTGGTGGTTACTACAGCAGCAAGTATAGATCTGTTCAAACTCCATAGATCAGCCAAATATTTCCTCCCTTGATGATCTAGTTTAAACCAAACCAGTGTATAAAGTTGTTGTACAGTAAATATATTAAGCTAATTCTAGAATGCTGTTGTATATTAGGATGATAGTTTCCCTAGAACAAAAGAAGCTATTTTGATAACATATCAATATTTTGACATCTAATATGTCCATATGGTGTTTCTTTATTTCCTGAGGATTCCGGCTTTTGCTCTGAATTCCACCACTGACAAAATTTGTTTTGGGGGGACATTTCAGGTCTTCTACATACAAAATCTAAGAAAGCAATCCTGATGACTCGTGGGGGTGGAGCTTATCATTGAAATAAGTAGCTCCTCCTCCTCTTCCTGGGAATCCGTGTCCGGATATAGAACATGGCTGAATAACTCCAATGTTAGAGCTTACCACTGTGCAGCGCACAGTAGACTAGTTTAAGAGTTAGAAGAGGACAGCGGGTAAGCTCCGCCTCGCTCACACCTTTAATGGTTAAAGACACTTTAACAATCTTTATGGCGTAATCAGTCAGTTAAGAGCAGGAGGGAGCACGAAGGATCCATCAGTTCTGATGACAGAAACACGACAAATATAATTAGAGCGAGTTCTGGGCCCACAGGCATATCCAACAGGAGTGGGAGGGGCAGAAAACAGGTGGAACCTGAACTGTCAGCGGGTTTTTGTTTACCTCCTGAGTTCACAAAGAGCCTTTTTTCTCCGCCAACAGAACAAGACGAGGACACGAGAGCGCTGACGCGGACCTGTTTGTCTTCCTGCCGCAGGTCAAAGAGCCGTGTTTACAGGCGGAGCTACTGTGCTTTGACTGGAGGGTTCAGCTGAGGCACTGATCCAGGATCTGCGGACGGAGATGCTTGAGAGGAACAATCCACCACCGCTGTTTTGCATTAGTCACTGACTCACTCAGCTGAGACTTCGCTTTGTTTACTCGACCTGTTGAACTCAAACAGGATTAATACAAGGGTCACGGTTCAGTTATGAAGTATAAATTAGACTCAGTTTAGCCGCTGCAGCCCTCAGTGATGCTGTTTAATATGAATCCATCATCAGTCTTGTGTATTAAAATAAAGGTTTTGGTCTATTTGGACATTATAAAATCAGATTTAATATAGAGACGTGATCAATAAGAAGATCTTCAGGACCCTAAAAGTCAAGTACAGAAGACGCTGTAGTTCTAATAATAACAGTGGTAGAGTTATAGTGATATGAGATAAGTAAACTTTTAACAGCTAGGTCAAAGGTCACTTCAATTAGCATAATTTATGCATAATGAGGACCATGGCTTCCCTAACCCCACCTCCGAGATCATCGTTACTGATAGGCTCCCTGTCACCACCCAGATTTTATCAGCCAATGAACGTAAAGGTGTAAGTATCAAAGATACTCTTACTAGACTCTTACGAATGTAAGTATGAGGTTAGGGGGAAAAAAAAAAACAAAAACCCAAACATGTCAGTGCAAAGGTCTGAAGAGAACCGAGCTCATCGGAGAGGTGAGTGAAGAAGAGTGAGTGGGTGTGGGCCAGCTGGGACAGACTCCTCCCCAATCGGTGATTAGCGAGACCCCCTGTGCGTAACTTCAATGACCATTACGTCTAATTAGTCCAAAGCGTTCAGCGTGCGCAGGTGTGAAGGCAGGGACTCTATATTGGTTTTGAAGAGAAAGTTTTTTATTTTTATATCCCTTATCAAGAGCCTCATATACCTTCTGCTCAGTATTACTGGAGGACTTTTGCGCTGAAAGACGTAACTAATGTTTTAAATACACCACTTTTTTATTATACAAATTGTAGTTCATGCAGAAATCCACCAGGTTCCCACAAACACCAGAATCTTCCTGTCTTGGACAGTAAGACAAATCTTTTTTCTTCATTTAAAAAAAGGAGACGATGTACAGTCAGAACATAAGTGTTTGTACTTCTTCTCTGACATGCACTAATCCTCGGCCTCCCTCTTTCTGCTTTGTGTACAACCTCAGGGTGCTGGACTTGGGGTGAAACATTCCATGCATAGTGAGGAGCTTCCTCGTCTTGATATCTGTGGCTTCTATCTCCTCCTTTGGCCAGGTAATTTTACCAGCAAGGTAGGTGATGATGGGCACGGCCCGGATGTTGATGGCTCGGATCTTGTTCTGACCATTCAGCTGACTTCTCAGGACCTGCCTTACTCTACGTAGGTATTTGGCTGTGGCCGACTTCCTTGTGGCCTATTCATGATTCCCATTTGCCTGCAGTATCCCAAGGGACCCTGCACATCCGGGTAGTCTGGGAGGTGTGGAACGTCTCCGGAGGGGTGTGCAGGAGGAGATGGGAGAAAATGTTAGTTTGGAGAATGTCAGTTTTTTTTTTTGTTTTGTTTTTTTTAATAATCAGAAGAAGACGCTTACACTCATACACATAAACCCATCGGGATGCATTTTATTAGAAACAGTTTCTGTCCCTAGACCGCTCAACCAATTTCAAGCGGATCTTTGTGATATGCAAGCCCTGACCGAACAAAACATTGGGTTTAGCCATTTATTAACTGTCATCGATGTGTTTTCCAAAAAAGTTTACGTACAAGCCTTAAAGAAAAAGACGGGGTTAGAGGTCGGTCGGGCTTTCCAGTCTGTTTTAAAGGACAGTCAGACACCTGAAAAGTTTCAAACGGACGCCAATAAAGTAAGACTTTCAGGGCCTTAAACACGGTATTTTTTCATTTTGCTACCGCCAAAAATCTGAACGCGTCGGTAGTGGAGAGATTTAATCGTACATTGAAAACTAGAATGTGGAGATATTTTACAGCAGGTACATCGATGGTTTACAGGTGTTGGTGAAAAGCTCCAATCAGTTATCACAAGAGTATAAAAAAAGAACGCCTCTAAAGTGTTTCAAAACCTGTATGGCCCGTTTCCCATTGGGATGCACTGATTTGGTAAGATTATCCAAGTTGAGATGTATTTTGTACATGCCTCGACTTCCCGTGTACAAACTGAAAAACAGACGGACCTATCCAAGGGACCTTCTTTTAAGCAGAGTTGCAAAAAGTAACACGCTGACATGCTGTCATGAGTGAAAACAGGTTTTAGGGTGCTGGAAAAACTGGCCTGAGAAAATCAACAGCTGATCAGGGCCTCTGGGGTTTTTTTTTTGTTGTTTTTTTTTTAAGGTTTTGCAGGTCAAACAAAAAAAAAAAAAGGCTGAGATGTCATTGTTTATTCTCTCCCCCCAGCCTACATCATGGATGGATCCCTCCAGGAGCAGTTTTATATCACTTTGCCCTCCAACACTAGTAAGGATGTGTTTATAAATACACATTCAGATTTCACAGTGAATCTGGCTAAAGCCATAGAACTGAAAGGACAATGGGTAGTGAGTTTGTGTGAAATTATTTACCCTCATATGTGATAAGGAGGAAGGAGGAGGAGGAAGAGGGGGGAATACCCCTTGTTGGTCAGTATGAATGCCTACACTACTCTGACAAATCTCTGTACAGAAAAAATCTAGGGTAAAACCCTTTTTATCACAGACAATTTGGTGTTGAGGAGCTTCAATCACCTCCTCCTCCACTGTCTTTTGAATAAATCCCTCCACCAACTGTTTGACGCTTTCAAAGTTAACCCTTTCACAACATTCCTGCGTCTGAGTGATGCCTTTATCGCGCAACGCTTTTTATTTCTAGTTTGATAAGCATAACTTTTAGGACCGGCCGCCACAAATTCCTGAATGCTGTCACCCTCCAGCTCATCGGTTAGCTGTCCCAGATAGTTTTCACAATTTTTAATTCAACCTCCCCCTCCTTCACCACGTAGATCAGGCCGTCTGTGTCATAGTAAAGAACTCTCTCCTGCTTCTGTTGCAAATAACTGTCCAGTTTTAATTGCCCATCGGCAGTGATGAACGCAGCGATAAAGATATTATTTACCTTGCTGGCGGGTACGACACATCGCTGTACGTCCATTCAACCATAGCCACTTCGGGGTTGAGGAAAATAAGTAGGTGAAATATACTTATCTGAAAACAGGTCGAATTCCTAGGAGTCACTGATGAGGTCTGTTGGATTACTTTGTTGAGCAAACTTTCCCCAAAAGCTGTTGAGGCACAATTTATACATCTGTCTTTGGGCCGGATTGATTTGGATTTTTTCAACCTCCAGCAATATCTCCTGATTAGTCTGATAGTCCCTGATATATTTTTCACGGCTTTCCTGATCCGTTGCCCCGGCGGGGTACCCTGAGTTTTCCTGCTTTCCTTTCCAAAAAGTGCGCATGTCTTCCACAAAGATGGAATTGCTCTGTCTATCAAAGTGCCACGCCTCTGTGATTTTACCCACCCTGTAGCCCATTTCCACTGCTTTGTTGAATTCAGGGGTAACCCAGACCCTGGTCAAAGCTCTAGCCTCATCGTTGTGTCTGCAGGGGCCCTCTTGGAAATTAATTTTGGTGCAGGTGTGACAGTGTAATCACTAGTTTACCGTGCGTGGTTTTCTGCGGCAGAAGGGGAAAATCAAGGCCACGGAGTGAGTAAACGACGGCACTAATTAACCCAAAGTTTTCAGTACCGTCAAAATCTCTGTACAGGGTGATGGGGTGTCCAGGAGGGTAAGGATATTTACAATTGACGTAAGGATACAAAGATGCCACGTCCACATACTGTAAACTCTCCCCCAAGCCTGTAGTGTACCTCAGCCGCACCGGTCCTCCCGCCGTACAGGGCTTGACAAGGAGCTAGGGGTTCAGAAGAGTGTATTTCAAGAACTCTTTCTCTCCATGTGCAAATGTACATCTCCTTCCACTCGTGCTCCCTCATGGTGACCAGCTTCACCCCGTTACAGACTTTAACGTATGTAATCTCTCGCTAGCCTCGTGCACCTGCTCAAAGTGGAGCATCCTCAAAGGACAATTGTCCTGCGGATAAAAAGAACACAGACACTTGCAGCCGTAGCCGTCTACAAAGCAGGGTCCTACTTTCTTTTCTCCCCGGTTTAACACATGCTGAATTTAACATGTTCTGACTGCGGGACACCCACTCTAACACACTGTATGCCAGCGCTGGAGAAAGTTTTAAACTGGCATCTGTAGTTGTCAGGGGCTGTTATGGCTAGATAGTTATGAGGTAAAATGTTGGCGAGAAACACTTTGATACAAGCTGAGGTGATGGTGACACAGCTGAAAGGATCGACCCCCGTCTCAGCGATGTACTAAGCTGTCAAGGGAATGCGCGCATCGTTTTGACAGTAATGCAACGTTTCTTCCCTACAATTAAAAATGCCCCACCAAACTGAATTGTGCCACCTACGGAACTCTCCCTGTTCCTGCGGAGTCATACGTTTTAGACAGTTTTAACCATATATGACAGAGGCTGACTTCAGTCAACCACAGCTCTGTATGGGTGCGGTGTCGGGCGAGACAGTCAGGGGAACATCACACTCTGTGGCAATCGTTACAAACCTGAGGCTCTGGGGCCTCCAGGCTACAGGTAGGATCCTGACAAACAGAATAACCTTTGCAATGATGAGCATGAGGACTGTAATAGCCTTCGAAACAGTAGCTGCAGACATATCTGCACCCCCAAAACCTTTGGGATTTGATGCCGTAGTTATGATTAAAAAAAAACAAAACAAAAAACGGATTAGGCCGATCGGAGAAAATTGGTCTGGAACTGCTTGATGGATCAATTGCCTTCCTTTATGTAATTTTGTGGTCTAAAACTCGATCGGTCTAACAGCTCAGACGCCTGTGACTTTTAATAACATCGGACAATTTGAATTTGTCTAGCACGCCGTTCAGCTTCCTGGATGGTGACACATGTCAAGGAGATGAGCGGCGCAGATGGCAAAAACATGGTCAGAGTTATTCACAAAGCACAGAAAGCACTTTTTCGTCGAGAGAATTTCGTCATCTAATGTTATTCCAGCTTTTTACCGCTGCCTCTGGGGCCGCAAACTTGTTTCTTCTTACCCGGTTTTTAGGGTGTCACTTTTGTACAGTTTCAGAAAGCCCAGTAAGACTAATTTGTGATTTTGGGCTGTATTTTGATTTGATAAATCCCACCAACAGACTGATGTTAAAACTGTCTAGACAGCTTTTGGTGAAAGGTTGCTCAGAGAAATAATCTAATTCAGACCAGGGACGAAGAAAAATTTGACCGTTTTTCAGTCTGCAGTCCAGCGTTATTTTCTTGTGAGTTCCTTGTGTTTGATCTTGTTTCTTGACTCGATTACTGAGTTTGACTAATCCTTAAATGTACCTTAGCTATCTAGTTGGATTTCCCGGTTTTGACCTATTTCTAGTAAAACGACTGATTCAGGAAACTCCCTGTGTGCCTCTACCTTATTGAATCCCCCGGACCCCGTACCTGATAGAGAAGAGCGTTAAGAGTCACCCACCAGTTGATGATGCACCGTGTCGCTGTAACAGAAGTGGTGGAATCCCGCCTTCATATCTGCCGGATAGAATGCCGCCCACTCAAACCAGAACCACTCGCCCGGTTTCATTCCCATCATGCAAGCCAGGGGAGGATACAAACAAAATATATTAACCCACCTGAAATTCAAATCTCTTATGAAGGGGACTGTGAAGAATATCAAAGACTGGAAAGTGGTTCTGCAGAAGAGGAGCTTTGTTACCTGAAGGCTCTTCCCATTCCACTTTTGGAGACTCTGGGGACCCCCAGTAACCCTGCATTAGTACATCAGTACAGCAGGAGTATTAGTTGTGCCAGGCAGCAATTGTGTTAATATCAGCACACCTTAAGCAGACGGCTGTCGGGAACGTCCGAGCGTCCGGTACCCTGGCCTTTAGGTGTGTCCCGCACCGTCAGCATTGTCTTAGTCTGCACTGTTTTCAGCCAACTTGATTCAACGTGTTAAATCTGCTTTGGTTCACACAGTGAGACAGCCAATGATTACATTATTTGGCTCAGAGTGGTTTCTCATTCCATTTTTACTCTACCTCTTCTTCTACAAAACCAGCCTGAGTTCTGACACCACCAGCACCATGTGTATCTTGGTCATACGGAGCGAGCAAGAGGGAGTAATCAGTTAAGAGTTTCTCCACAGATTTGTCGTCCAGTTTGGTTTTTTTGTACAGGCGCAGAACAAACATACCCGTTTGCAATGTGTTTTAGTACAACTTAATCTTCGACATGTGCGATGGGAGGCAACACAACGACACACGACGGTCTTCTCCGTCATGGCTGCTTCTTGGTTCATTCAAAACTGAACTGGTTTCACTGGGAGGAAACCCCACAGCACACACGAACCTTGACCCTGGTGACCTGCAGAACCTCAGTCCGTCAGCGCTCACACTCGTACCATGCCACCCTCCAAACACAGAGACAAACTAATGCATCTTTCACCCTTAATGATCTGAATCCAGATTCTAGAATCTTAATTACTTTATGGCCAAGAGTAATCAGACTAAGTGCACAAGATTGTGAATAATTGACTCATTAAAATTTTGAGGTTTTTTCCCCCCGTAATTTGGATCGTTCATCATTAACACTTTTCTGTTTATCACATTAGTTCCCAGAAATGTACATTTTCATAACTTGAATTGAACTAAACATAATAGTTGATAAACTGGCACAGTGTCACTCTGTACCTACACACCATTTCAAGTTAGTCATGTAAATCAAAGGGAATTACGAGGGATCTACAGTCTGAGTGTTAATGATGCATCACTCGATTGGTTTTATCACTGTTTCAACAGCAAGTACACATCCCAGAATAACTATAAGCTCCCGGTGAGGCAAACATAAACAGACCGGGACACAAACGCACATTCATGCATGCTTAAACTTTTAAGTGAAGGGCCTCTTCACTTTTTGTTTGTGTCTAAGTGGAAACACTAAAAGTGGGATCTCACAACACAACACAACGATGCAGACTGATACTTTTTGTCCACTCAGTCAGAAATTTTGCCAGAATATTGAACAAATCAATAATCAATAAGGTGTTTCAGTCTTTGCAATCAAATGTGCATCCAGTGAAACGTGATTCCGCACCAGTGAAACTTGTTTGAGAATTAGCAGGTATGCTAACTGTAGCTAATGTCACAGAGGCGAGCTGGGCGTTCACAACGCCGGCGTGCAGCGAGTGACAGCCCTGAATCGACGCTTCATTAACCACACGAGCAGCGCGAGACGATCAGTGATGCGCAGGAAGACGCCCGATCTGTCATAACGTTCACCTGACTGCCATTTCCAGGTTTGGAACAGTTTGAGTGAGGACGGACGTCTCACTTCACTCTAAATCCAGACACCATAAACTGACACAAACACACAAGAAGTAGGTGTCATTTCTTCCCCCACAGACTTGTGGGCCTTTCCACACTGACAGGTGTCTGCTGGATGGGCGGGCTGCAGGGCACCAGGCTACAACGCCAGGTATACTAACATTTCAAAAAACAAAATACAATTAAATAAAAATACTGATTAAAATAGTATTTTACAAAATCTACCTAAGATTAAAATATTGAATTTAAAAATATTTTCACTTAAAGATTTCTGCCACATCAGGTTAATGTTGGGATTAAAGACAGCATCAATATTTGTAAAGGAATGAAAACCAAATGAGTAGATTGTGAGTATCGATCCTCCCATCAGAGCAGAATCTCTACATTTACAGTTTTAGGTGAAATTCATCCTCATTGGTTAATCTGTCAACTGTTAAACTTCAGTCACTGACAATATTCAGTTAATGAGACTCCCGCTGTCAGCAGTAACAGTGGTACTTTTACCATGATTTAAAAGAAAGAACAAGTAGTATTTTAGCACCAGCACTACTTACTACAAATTCTATATAAAAAATGTGTAACAGTAACAACATATTAATATTAGTGGTGGCAGCATAACAGTCGAAGCACTTTTGAAAGTACCACTACTGGTTGCAGTACATCGTGGTGTCAGTATTGTTCGCTATAATAGCGATGACTATAGGAGCTCAAGTAGCAGCATCGGTATCGTAGCAGTAGTATCAGGTTAATAAGTTGTAGTAACTGCTGTAGCAGTATTAGTGTAGAAACTGTGGTACTAGTAGGAATCACTGTTAGGACCATAACAGACGTTTAGTGTTAGTAACACTGTAATAATGTAGAAACAAGAGTTGTTTGTAGTAGTCCTTACAGGAGCAGTATTAGTAGTACTAGTAGGAGCTGTGGTCCTGCCTGGAGCATCGCTACACGTTAGTACTACAGTAGCAGCAGGCCGGTGGCAGCGCCCTGAACAGTTTACTGTCAGAGCATTATCACATGAAGAGCTCGTCCACTCAGCTCTTCCACAACAACTCCTCCACTTCCCGCAGCGACTCGGCGTGCGTCTCTTCTCCTCGCAATAATATCGTTTCCAACAAAATGAACGTCAGCACATGAAAGTTGACGGAGTGATCAGCAATCAAACAGTCAGACATCAGAAGTAAAGGAGGAAGCAGCGTCGGAGAAAAGCAGAGGGTAAAAATATAATAGGATAAGAGCCGTCACATGAAGGCTGGTTTGTAAAAATAGATTTTAAGAGATGTAACGGGAGGATTTCACCCTCTCTCATAGCTGCCTGCCGCCGCAGCCCAGATGAAGTGTTGCTCTTGTTTTCATTATGCAGGAGGAGGCTGCGGAGCAGGACAGGACATGTTTCAGTGTCGTCGCCAATTAAGAAACGTCACCCAGGCGAGGAAGAGGAGGAATGAAGGAGTCACAGCAACTGAGACAGAGAGAGAACTTGAGAAAGGGATTCAAGAGTCTTTCTTGTCCACACAAATAGAGACGCTTCTCACGTGAAGTCACAGCGCGAGGCCTCTCTTCAGCGTTCTGACGGCTGCAGCACTATTTTCACAAGTCAACAAGGAGTTCTGTTCACAGCAGTGCAGCGTTAAACAGTAGCAGGAAGCTAGGAAATGGACTTTAATACCCGTGTGCAAATGTTATGTATGTACATATATTCAATACCCATGTACACCTAAACATTAAAGAAACTTATTAGAAATGTATTGACAATATCTTATACAAATATGAGTCTATGTTCGTGTATATATTTTCAAAAAGTATTAAAGTAGAAGCCCATCTATGTTAATATGTACATATAAAAAAGGTTTGTCTGCATTCTAAATGAACCGTTGTTATCATGTTTTTGTGTTCTGTACAAGTGACATTTATTGCACGTCTGTCCGTCCCAAGAAGAAGGATCCTCCTCTGTGGCTCTTCCTGAGGTTTCTTATTTTCCCTGTTTAGGGTTTTTTAAGTTTTTCCTCACCCGGTTCGAGGGTCTGAGGGCAGAGGACGTCACATCTGTACAGTTTGTCAAAGCCCAGTGAGATAATGTGTAAATTGTGATTTCGGGCTATACAAATAAAATTTGATTTGATTTGATTTGATTTAAAATTGAAGAAATATGCAGATGTTTTTTTAATTTCTCTAATTTTAATAATATTGAATTAAACACACACACAGTTCACATGTGATTCCATACAAGTTCAGTTATTTGGAATACTTATACATATACACATTTTGCTACACGTATTTCATGCTAAATTTACATATATCCAGAGACTGACTGTGATATTAATATATCACCCTGGATTCAGGGACACGTCTCATTACAGGTCTAAATGTGTGGCACCTTTCAAGTCTCACGACTCTTCAAAGCGCTTTACGATGTTTGAGACATTCACATGGTGGCGGACCTGTGGTGGCAGAACCGCCATCCATCCAGATTCTCCATCGGACGAAGACCTGCTTCCCCCCGAGGCGGTGATAGTAGGAACGTCAGTGGTAAATCGTATTAACAGCAGCAATAGCGGAGTTTGACTTGTTTTGACAGCCAATGTGGCCGTTAATATTCCAGCAGTCAGACTGGTGGTCGTTTTTGTAACAGCAGCTATATATTCCATTGATAACCATGAAAGCTTTTGTGTTTTGTTAGGCTGGAGTGTAAGTTCTCTCTCGCACCCTCAAGATCTTTGGCTGGTGACGGGCACTTGACTTGGATTGGATGACGAGTGATGGCGCCGGAGTGTATCGTTGGTCTTCCCCCATGTTTTACCTCATTCAACAACCTCTACTTGCTTTGCTAGTTTGGATTTCTGATCGTCTATTGTACGTTTCATTTGGTCCTTAGCCCAATTAAGCTTCTGCTGCACCTGTTCTGCACTTGCAGATAGTTCTACATAGTCATGTAGGTTTAGGGTGCTTAAGTATGAGGCCGAGCTGCCATTTCTTCACTTTCTGTTAAAGGTTTAGATGTAGTTAATTTTATATGGACGGAAACAGTTTGGTTCAGGTACACTGTTGTAAATACTGTAATTAAGAAATAAATTGACAATTGTTGCATTGTTTGTTTGCACCCTCTGGCTCCTGTGTGTTGCAACGCTTCCACATGTGGACAGAGTCTTTACTGTGGTCGGATTATAAATCTATAAATCCAGACGTATGTGAAGTCCGTTGGTCCAGAACCAGGTGTGGTCTATTGGTCCTGGGTTCACTGTGGTCCATGGATCCAGCTCTGCTTGTGATTGGGTGGTCACTACTGCAGGGACTCTGGCTCCAAATGACATCACAAAGCAAGATGGCAGCACTCGTATCACAGCTATTTTGCCTGCGTTTTTCAATAAAGTGGCAATGCGTCATCTGTCTGTCAAAGAAGTAAACCTACATCTCCATACCTGTGTCAGTCTACTTGTGACCACAGTTGACTTAAGGTTTGGTCAGGTCCACAAAAAATATGAGTATCATACATACGAAATTAAACATTTCTATGGTTGCAGTAAAGAATGAACTTTTTTCTAATGACAGCACTTTACATATTCAAAAATTCCCGGAAAGTCAACATGAGTCCACGGCTCATTTTGCTCCAGGGCCCCTTGTGGGCTGTTGAAGCCATGGTACGACAGTAGGAGTAATAGATGGAGAAGCAGTAGTAGAGGGAATCCCAGCCAGCACATGGTAAACCTCGGTGTCACGCAGAGATGCACAAGCTTTAATGTACAGTAATACCTTTGAAGTATGCCATCCGTCACCTCCAGACAACTTTAACAGATGGGGCCTCTCAAAGCAAGTTCTGAGAGTGCTGGAGGTCTGGGCGGAGTGCAGGCTGACAACTTTTACACGAGACCGATGTCCCATTCTAAAGCAACCATCCCTCTGGACTTCATGACTTCTGAAACCCAACCACGTTGTTTTTGTGCTTTAATGTCATTCAGGTTAAGATGCTAATGGAAAAGTTTTGCTTGCATCCACAGTTGCAAACAGGGCCCATTGTGTGTCTGGGGAGGCTTAATCACCAGTGAGCGATGCCATTTGGGGTATTTGGCGTATTTTTAGGGCCCTTGATAAGACACAGGTGCACTGGGGAGCCATTTAGTGAAGAAGAGGGAATTTATTTCATTGGATGGTCCCTTTTCCACAGCAAATAGTACCTGTTTAACTCCATTCAACCAGCGGGACTCAATCTGAACACAACAGTTGAGAAAGGGAGGTGATTGTGTTTTCCATTCTCAGTATGTGACTGTTTGCCACAACGAGAAGCCAAATTTTCTTTAAAAAAACATTGAAGGCAGCGAGACAACTGACTTCAAGCAAACAGGAGACTGTCGGTAACATTACTTGGGTGTACAGAGACGATGCGAAGGGGTAAAGTTAGCAGGAGGAGCAGTAGTGGCAGTTAAAGTAGGAAAAAGAGCTTAACTGCAAAAGAAAAAAGCTTTATATCTGCAGGTATGTAGAGACTCCTCACACAGACACTAACTACATTCAGTCCAAACTCTCCTCGCTGTATTGATCAACTGCACACAGACTGTGTGCATCGATTTGCATTGCATATTCACCAGCCTCCCCCCTGATATTCAGCTCTATTGTGGCTTTAAAGTGTCAGGCTGAGACACGGCAGGATAAAGAGCGAGCGCAGCAGGCTGGTAATTACCACTCCTCCATCGATAACTATTCTAATAGACTTCCAACCGGCTGTTTACATTAGGAGTTGGTCCTCTTACTGTATTGACTTTCATAAAGTGTGGTAGGCTACATTAAAATCAATAAAGCCGTTTAAAGAGCATTATCATTAAGAAGCAGCTGTGTGTTAAGTGAGCGTGTGTGGAGGCAGGAGGTGGTGGCGATGTACCACGGTACGATGCCTTAAACCAACATCATTTCCTGCCCGACTGCACCATCAGTCCGTCTGGCGCACATGATGTGGCTCCTCCTGTACATCTCTAGTTCACTGAGCCCGCCGTGTGACGCCATCTGTGTGAAGGTGCACAGCGAAGTGAAGGTAAGATTAAAGAGTTTATAGTCGAGAAAATCAAGAGCAGCTGTGTAGAACGAGTTTAGACGCTCTCTGAGTAGACAAGCTTCATGTTTCAATGTTAACAAAACTTCAACATGAGGAAAAACTTTTACATTTTTAATGATTAATTTGTTAATGTTTCAACAACTAACTAGTCGAAGGAATACATTAAAATTTATCAGCAGCAGACATAGCAGAACCTTTTTTTGGTGTTTTCACAGAGCTGAAATGTGGAGACCACCACTGGAATATACGTACACGATTTTCGCACATGTTTAAGAGCCTTCATGTCGAGTTTTATATGTTACCTGCACCAGACCTAGAGGAACTCTGCACCAGCAACCGCGCAACCACACCCACACCCGCACACACCCACACACACACACACACACACACACACACCGCAGCCACACACAAATGGTGATACCGCGCCATGAACGCTAATGTAGTTTGAATCTAGCATTTCTCTTGTCACAGCTTCTACACTGCTGGCTGATACTTTTAACAACAGCTCAACACATTTTCTCATGTTACGATGGCTACTATTGCTTATACTCATACTAACAATCTTACAGTGAAACTAAGTTAATGAAAACAGTTCAGCTCGCCGACACACGTCGGGACAATTAACTAGAAAACAAGCTTACTACACATACTACCGATCTCAAAACCATATCATGACATTACCAAATAATTATTAAAGCATTCTCATTAATTACTAAACTACGCTAAATGCAGAAGTAAGAATTTTTACCATACCTGTGGCTCAACAAGGAGAGGACGAGAGTTAGCGTGTTGCTCATGCTCATTTATTTCTGAGCTGCGCATGAGGTGAGCCAGGTAGCTACAGTCTCCCTAGTGGATCCACAGCAGTACTACAGCACCATCTAGAGACGTAAATGGGTATTACTTTGATGTATGTGTGAATGTATCTGAGTGTGTGTGAAATGTCATGTGAAGATAAATGTTAGAATAATTCAATTATTAACAAAAAATGGGGGGTTTACATGTTAGTTTTATGTAAACAGGCACGTAAACCAAAATATATAGCGTTTTCCACGTCCGTCAACGTTTGTGTCTAATGACCATTTAGGTTGTCTTTGACAAAGATAATTGGGCAACTCCCATTGGAAGTGGGTGCATTTTCATAGAAATTTAAGCAGGATTTACTGTATCCTTCAGAATTGGTTACCGTTAATCTTATTTGGAAGAAAGGAATTCTGTTTCTAGATGTGATCAGCTTTGACGTAAACTGGCTGACTCAAACATAGCCAGCGACGGTCAGGGTTCAGTGTGGGGATACGGGTGTGCAGACGAGGATAAAGCTAACCGAGCGGCTAAGTCGCAGCGTTTCATGGTCTCACATAGAGAAGGCTGAAGAATTCTTACACACAAATGGTTTAACTGAAAACATAGCACAAGCGCTCATACAATTAATTAACGTTAATTTTCAAAGACAGTTAGCACTTACATGCTAACAAGTGTCTGTAAAGTGGTTTTGGAGGCACAGCTGACAGTTAACCTATGATGAGGCCCTTGAATATTTAGTGTGGCGTTTACTGTGAAATGTCTTTCCTTAATTCAGATTAAAGGTGGCAAATGTCACCACCTATAATATCTGTATCAATGGGAAGGTGTATTTTAATTTGATATTTGATCTTGGACTGAAAGCCACAGCAAGACATTAATGCAAACCCCAAATTTATAGAAAATATTTGAATTTAAAAAAGGGGTTGGCACAGGTAAGGAGTTCATAATTGTCAAAGCAAATGTGAAACTATAGAAATATTCAATTTATAGCATTACGCCATCACTTTGGGGGAAGATTAAAGCTTAACAGTGCTTCAGCTGCATAAGTCTTTGCTGTTCTGCAGTCTTTGTACTTTCAGGGACCTTTAAGAGAAAAAAAATACCTTCACAAGCTTCTGAGGTTCCTCAGAAAAGGTTAGAAGCTTTAATGAACTTTGGAATATTTGAGTCTTTGGGTGTTTTCACATGTAGCCAGTTTGGATTTTTAGGTATAATTCAAACCAAAGTTCAAATCGTGGAACCTCTGCTGGACCACAGCGTGTTGTTACGGGTTTCTCAGACTTCAGGAAGAGCTTCCAACCAATACACATATACAAAAAAATGTTCACAAGAATTTTTTCAATAAAAAGATGCTTCAATAAAGAAAACTGACATCTTGCCCCCTCACCACACAAAACGGTAGTAATACAAAGGGATTTGATTTAAGGCGTTTCACTGAAGACCCAGGGGCTGGGGAGATTTTACAGCAAGTAGAGTGTTCTAGCACAAATAAAACTGAAGGAGTCCAGAAACTGCTAACCCAGTAAAGGGGTGATTCTCTGAAAACAGCTCAGGCACAAAACAGACAAACACAGCACAGAAAAGCTCAATGTGGCCTCAGCAGAGGAAGTGGGTGGGGCGTTTACCACCTCTACTTAAGCCCTCAGGAAAGGGCGTCGTCACACCTAACTGGTCAAGATGGAAACACACCCAGCTGTTCCCAATCTTCAGTCACACAGGTGATCTGAATCCTACCGTCCAAACACACGCTGAAGTAAAACTACAGAAACAGAAAAAATAAGGGCCTGTACACAAATAGTGATGATGGTCTGGGCAGAAAAACAGCATCTTGACCCAATGAAAAGAAGTTGTCTCAGTCCAGACTCAGCAGAAGCAGAACCGGAAACAGGAAGTTAGAGGATATAATCAGGGAGAATGAGCAGAAGGTGCTTTTGGGTAGTGAGAAGATCAGGTTCCTCAGTGAAATGCAGTCCAATGACAGAAATAATACAGTCGACTGGATAAACGTCATAGCAACACTTTCCAAGTAATTACTTCCACTGAGGAGGTTCTGTTTTTACTGACGTTAGTGGGTGAGCTAGTTTGATAACAGGGTTGCAAAAATAATAGGAATAAAAGGAGGTTGAAAATATTCAAAAGAACGATTGATTAGATCCTGATCCTGATCTGGATCCACAAGTTTTTCGCCATTGAAAGATTGGACCCATTTCAACATTTGTGCTTTTAATTCCACAAGTCCTGCACGGAATAACACTCTGCCAAAAAAATAAACAAATAAAATAATGTTCAGCCTTGGTGGAGGTCTCAGTGTTTTCCAGCTTTAGAGGCACATTTAGAGGAAGTTTCCGCCATTCTTCCAAAACACCATCGAAGACAAACATCAACTTCAAACACAACAATTAGTCTGAAGAACTGGAGCTGGAGTCATATCAAGATCTTTACTCTCATGACTGTAATGAAAGTAAAATCAAAAGGGGAAATGTGGACCAGAAACAGGCCTTTCAGTCCAGCTAGACTCTGGTCCAGGGTCTGGATTCTGAAAGAGACACAGCAGCTGCACTTGTGGTGCCCCTCTGAACCACAGGTGCTAATGGAGGGGAATATTCTAACCAAAAAGAAGGAAAACTGACCAAAGAAAAGGTCCAGGCACTCAGAATGGCTGGAAAAGTATAAAAGGCCTTTAACTGACAGGGCTTTAAACTATTTTTAATGTTAATCTTCCCATCAATTAAAGCAAACTAAAGGGCTTTTATACTTATACCAACTCCCCTGAGTGTCTGGACCTGCATTATTACCCCTTTTCTTTTTTTAAATCAGTTTTTTTTTTTCTTTTTTTTTTTTTTTTTTGTCTAATTTGGTATCGACCAGCATGTTCTGACCAAAAATAAGTTGGTCCAGATCCCAAAAACTTGGTTCTCAGCTGGAAACAAGCGGTTTTATTCCTCGTGAAACGTGTAATGAGCGAGCATCTCATATTTACTTATTGACAGGAGTGTTGATGCCATTTTAGGCCTGAACCTTCTTGTCCAGCTCTGCTGTAGGTTATACATCCCAGTCAACTTCACACCTTCTCATTATTAGCTGCTTAAACTGGTATGAAGAAAGCACCAAGGTTCTGAGGCTCCAGAACGGAACCAGAACCGTGTCTGTCTGAAAGCAGTAACAGGCCAAAGCAGGCATTAAAAGAACATCATACCGCTCTCTGCCTGAGCCCTAAAAATCATTCAAATCAGACATAAAACCCAGGTCAAAGCTTCTGGATCCTCAGGAAACATTTAGGAGACTTAGAGGAGGATCAGGCCTCCAGGATTCCTTGGGAAAGATGAGAGTAACAGGAACAATTACGCTGATGACTACCATGTGGACAGAATTAATGTTCCTTCTGTCGAATCCATTGTTTTATTTCTATTTTTAATAGTAAAATGAATGTTAGGAAACAAAACCATTAAACATGAAAATAATATAAAGGATTCTTCTATTAAACCTCCAATCACAACAAAGAGCTCGACCGAGTTCAACAGTGAATTTTCTTTTTGTTAGATTAAGAAACACATTTTTAGACTGCATTTGGCACCTTACACAACTTTACAATATTTAGGAAGTCAACATCTTCCTTTTTGTTGTTGTTGTTGTAAAACAGCAGGCAGACAGGTGATGTAACAGCCCCTCCCTCACGCGCTCATGTCGGGGGTCTTCGTGTCCGCGGATGGACGCTCCTGTCAGAACGCACAACCTCTAAATATAGAACAACATCAAGTCAGAGGTTGTCAGTGTGCTGTCGTGTCGGCGCAGTTCCTCCTGGGTTTGGGTTACCGAGGCCCCACGCTGACCTGTCAGTGTGATCTACGGCCGAGGTCTCAGAGGGGCTCAGCTCCGGCGTCGATGCAGGATTCTGTATAACCGCCCCTCCACCCGTCTCCCCGTCTCATTTGACACCATATTAGCTCTCACCTGAGTGGCCATCACTCCCATCATGCAACAGCGTGCCCCCCTGCGCTCTCACGCTCACCTTACCGGATCATCAGTGGTCACACACGCAGCTTTGATGACCTCGATCCAGGAGGAGGGTGTTAGTTATTCACCGAGTCTTATTTTATTAAAGAAACTGTCAGCGATACAGAGGCAGCTTGAATGTGTTTCACAGACCGTAATGATCCGCCTTAAAGCAGAAGCCCAGTATTTTCCATCCTGGGCCTTCTTGCCCGTCTGTGTGGCTCTTTCTTCCCATTCAGTCTCTGCAAATGTCAGGTTCTTTTTGAATAAACCTCACTTTATTCTCCTCGATTTGCATGTCCCAGTCCTTCGTTACGCTGCTAATCTGCGGCGCTAAATGAGCGGCTTGGTTTGGCCTCCTGCAGCCCCGTCAGGCAGAAGTTATGACGCATGTGACATCTGCAGTACACAGTGTGTGTACGTACGTGCCCGTGTTGATGCATCACGAGAGCGTTTGTGTTTGGGAACTTGGAATGTGCCGGATGAAAGGGGTCGTGGAAAGAGACATACAAGAGGTTAAAGCGCCGACCGAACTGTCACAATCACAGAGCGACCTTGTTATCACCAGGCCCTCCACATTACCTGTCAAACCGTCAGGCGGCTGTCACAGTGTGCCCTGCAGCTTCCTTCATTATCTAATTGTTTGCCGGGAACCTGGACCTGCTCCCCGCTGCCTCGTCCTTTTGGCGTGGGCTGCTGGTCAAAGGTGGCACAAACAATGCCTCCATTTTGTCCTTCTCACTGTGGAACGGGCAACCAGCGTCAACCAGGGGCCGGTTATTCCAGCCTGTTGCGACACTCTTGCTCTGAACGCTTTCGCTGCGTGAAAAATAAAACCTTGTTAACCGTTAATAGGCTAATTAAACTCTGCAACGAGCCATATTAAAAGCCAGAGCTGCAAGCTTCAGTCACAGAAGAGTAAAATCAGTCAGAAAATGTTCTGCCACAGTTTATTAGAATGGTAACTACAGCTGCCTGCCTATAATGGCTCCTTTCAAAACAGCGTGACCGCCCAATCAGAGGGCAGCCCCACAACAGGAAGGGCATGACAACGAAGACGACGGCTGCAATGAAGTCACAAATAAACATAAACTGTGGGAAGTTAGCATGTTAGCCGGTAAACCGCAGCCTGGCACAAGTTGTCAGCTGGTTATGAAACACGTGTCGCAGCGTTTGTGACATGAGCCTGACGGACAGGCCGTGACTCCACAGGGGGGGTACGCAGATCCAGCCGCTATAAACAAGAAAACAAAGGAATCAGAGTCACATCTGGCCCTGTTTTCTGCACCGTCACTGCAGCTTCAGAAGACAGACGGCGCTCGAGACACGTGACATCATGTCATGTAACAGCTAATCAGCCACATCAAAAAGGCCAAAAGAAACTGAACAAAATAAGGGAAGAAGAATGAGAGAGACGGAGGTGGGGTGATAAACTGAATAAATGTAACTAGCTCAAGATAGCTGACCCTTCGCTAAGCCCCGCCCCCTTGGTTACTGTTCTTTTGCTTCTGGCAAATCAAACATGGAGTTTTCAACTATCAGGGAGACCTATTCCAAAATTGTTTGTAAATAAGAGAGAAGACAGAAAGGTCTGCAAAATGCATTGAAGAGATATATTCACAATAGGATTTGTGGGCGGAGTCTTGTGAATGAGGAGAACATTGAAATGGAGGGAAAAGTTCAGCTTCAGACAGCCCACGTCCTGATTATCCACATATACAAGAACACCAATGTTGAGCCAATATATCGTTTCATTTGGCTATCTGAGAACTTAGCGCACAAAGCTGGTATTAGTTAGCGTCTTACCTTGAAAACAAATAAATGTTTTAATTTATCTGTGATGCATTCTTGTGGTCGTCCACACTGTTTTATCCGAACTCCACATGTCTCCTGTTGGGTTTGACTTGACTGAAGGTGAAAGATTCGACACCCCCATCTAAACAGTTTGGGTATCTTCTGTCAGACTCGCAGGTCCCGTTAGCTCATTGCGTCAGCATGTTAGCTTCTGCTGAAAGTTCGACTGTATATAATTACAGTTAACATAGGATTGGGCAGTGACCATTTTGGGGAGGGGCTTAGCGAAGGATCATTTGGTTTGCTGATTTAATAAACTAGCGTTGACGTCAGCCACTCCCACTTTTGTGAGATGCACGAACATCCGCTGCCTGCCGCCAGAAACAAAACAAACCTTTTTATCAATTTCTGTGCCAAGTTAGCCAAAATAAACCATGTGTAATGTTACTCCAATCCTAGTGAGAGGAAGTGGAATCAGCTCCAGATCCAGCTGTTGTCCTGCCGCGCTGCAGCGGCTCCATTCCACTATGTTTCTTCTTCTTCACTGTATTAATTTGACAGCTTGAGTTACCAATGACTGGACGGAGAGAAACCCATATACAAAACTCATTTTATGTTCAAAAAGGAGTAGGAAGGAGTATAAACTTTAAACTTACAGCCTGTTCATTATCCCATAATTAAGTTTGTATACTACTGATTAACAATTCATGACTACATATACTATAATCTTTGCACTCTGTATGTTCATACATTGTTTATGTAAATCAGTTCTTTGTATGAAACTTGCAGACTAGACAGGAAATTGTGTTCAACCCAATTGAAAAGGACACGATTACTGTGACAGGATAGCCTTTAAAACACAGGAAGGCCCTTCGCACAGCTAAAGCAGCCGACTACTCAGCATTAATAGAGAACAATAGGAACAATCTCAGGTTTGTCTTCAGCACTGTGGCCAGGCTGACACAGAGTCGGAGTTCTGTTGAGCCACATATTCCCATAAGCCTAACTAGTAATGATTTTTTTTTAATACAAATATTTTACATATTAGAGAGAAAATTCAGAAACACCTCTCCTCAACTGTCATGGACCTCTTTCTGAACACAGAGATCATGAAGTCAACTACAACATCAGATAGTTACCTAAACAGTTTTACATGAATTAACCTTGAGCAACTAATTTCAACAATTATTTCTTCTAGACCAGCTACATGTATTCACTACCCCTAATTACCACTTTCCTCTTAGACATGATTAATTCATGACTGATAACAGGCTACGTACCACAGTCCTTCAAAGTAGCTGTAATCAATCCTCTTCTTAAAAAGCACTTGATCCTGAGGTTCTGATAAACTACAGACCAATATCTAACCTTCCCTTTATGTCTGAAATCCTAGAGGAAGTGGTAGCAAACCAGTTTTGTGATTTTCTACCGACTAATAACTTATTTGCAGTTTTCCAGTCAGGTTTTTGAAAGCATCACAGCAGAGTCTGAACTAGTCAAAGTTACAAACAACCTTTTAATTATATCAGATGTGGGACTTCTATCTGTATTTGTTCTGTTGGATCTTAGCGCAGCGTTTGACACCACCGAACATCACATCACAATAGAGAGATTAGACAACTTAGCTGGCAATAAGGGAGTGGCATTAAATTGGTTTAAGTCTTATTTATCTGACAGAACTCAATTTGTACATGTTAACAATGACTCTTCTATGTACATTAGCTATGGAGTTCCACAAGGATCAGTACTACGGCCAATTACTTTCATTTTATAAATGCTTCCTCTACATAACATTATCAGAAAACGTATTAATTTTCACTGCTATGCAGATGACACCCAACTATATTTATCCTTCAAACCTAACAAAAGAAACAGACTAACTAAATTTCAAGCCTGTCTTAAAGACATTTAAATGTGGATGAACTGCAACTTTTTGCTGCTCAATTCAGATAAAACTGAAATTCTTGTCCTCGGTCCTTCACACCTCAGAAATAAGTTACTGAATGACATAGTAACTCTGGACGGCATCTCCTTAACCTCTGATAGCACTGTAATAAATCTGGGAGTTGTCTTTGATCAATATCTGTCCTTTGACTCCCACATAAAACAAATGTCTAGATCTGCATTTTTTCTTTTACGTAACATTGCAAAAATCAGATACTTCCTGTCTCCACATGATGCGGAAAAATTGGTCCATGTCTTTGTCACTTCCAGGCTTGACTACTGAAACTCCTTATTATCAGGCTGTACTACTTGTCATGTCCCAGTATTTGTGTCACTAACATCACCCAGGGGTCCCTCTGCTTATCATCTCTCAGCCACCTGTTGACGTGGGCGTGACGGTTCTGCTAGCGACCTGCTATCTGGTGGAGATGTGACCTTGTGTCTGGGATCATGATCAACTTCACGATCCAACCCAGCAAAAGACAGAGTGGCCTGGAATCCTGAGCTGGATCACCATCTGGTTCCTGGACTCTGTTCTTTAATAACAAGCTTCTGGACTCAGTTCTCATGTTTTCATATCCATAGACTGTAATGACGGTCATATTGTTGTGTTCTGTACTTGTGACATCTATTGCACGTCTACCCGTCCCAGAGAGGCGGATCCTCCTCTGTGGTTCTCCCTGAGGTTCCTTCTTCTCCCCCTGTCCAGGGTTTTGGAATGTTTCCTCACCTGGTTCGAGGGTATGAGTGTAAACGGTGTTGTTACGTACACATTGTAAAACCCTCAGAGAAAAATTGTTGTTTGTGATTTTGGGCTGTTCAAATAAAACTTGATTGATATCCTTTTATAGTATTTATACACACACCAATGTAACTGTCATGGTTCTGCCCTCTGCTTTTAGTTTGGTAGTTGTGTTTCGTTCTGTCTCCGGTTTTGTGTTACTTCATTTCAGGACTTAAAGCTGTTCAGGTGTGCAGAGCTGATTACCTGCAGCTATTGATTCCTCATCAGTGGCTGTATATAAGACTCAGATCCTGATCTGCTCGTTGCCAGAATGTCTTGTTCCTAGTAAGGTAAACCTCGACCGCTCCCTGCGTCCCGATACCTTTGAACTCTCTGTTTCCATGTTCTTCTCGTCCGAGTCTCCTAGTTCTGCTCTCGTGACTTTTTGTTGCTACTTTGATCCTGTGGTTCCTAGTGTTACTAGAAATTTTCTGTTCAATATTTTGCTCAGCCTTCCTAGCGATCTTTTGTTTGTACTTTGTCTACGCGTCTTCCTGGAGTTTCCTGCGCCTTTTGTTAATCATTGTTTTGTTGTTCCAGCCCTGCCGGGACTGGAGAGCTCAGCCACCACAGCCGCGTCCTGCCCTGATCTTTGTTACTCAGTTTGGTTTTGATTCTTGTTTCTGTTAAGTACATTTTATTTTGTACTTTAACCCCTGAGTTTCCTGTGTCTGCTTGTGGGTCCAGACTCTGTACGTCACAGTAACAAGCTTTAAAAATGCAAAACATTTTGCATCATATAGTGTTTTTTCCTTCTGACCTTCTCACACGGTTTCATTTCAATAAATGTTGAAATGATCGATGTGTAGTGGTGACTGTCTGAAACTCGAGGGGCACCAGCCGTAATCTTACCCGGGGCGACACTGCTTCCACGGCTCGGATGCTTCTAAAATAAAGGTGATTGTGACGAGTGGCGAGTTTTCATGTCGTCTCTGTTGAATTATTGAGCATGTGGCGGGGCGTCCAACTTGACCGGCCGTCCCGCCGCAGGCCTGCAGAGAGAGAGACATCCTTCCGAAACCAAAGGTTA
>KV751331.1:6327381-6340891 GCA_001698575.1 Mola mola | reverse complement strand
ATAAACGGTCTTTTACTATTTCAGAGTCTGAGAATGTTTTTCTTTTGGCCGCGCCAAAATCCAGGCTGTCTCAAAAGATGCCTCTGTTAAAGGCTCTGCAGTAGAGGTTGTCCTGTCAATAAGACAAAGTGAAGCAGTAAGCTGTGCTGTTTTTCTCTGTCTGAGTTCGCTGCCAGGCGGATAACTTTCATTGACTTTTGAAATGGCGCTCAGAGTTGCTTTGTTTGAAACGGGCGCGGGTTTGTTTGCATATTAAGCACAGAGGGGTCACGCCATGAAGAACAAATAAGAATTCGTCTTGAAATGTCCCGCGCTCATCTTGTACGCCTCGTACATTTGGTTTTTTACTCTGAACACCTGCAGTTTGCCTCCTCGTCCCCTCTCCGGCGTCTTCATGTTGATTTTCGTTTGCTGCTTTCTCAGACTCTTTATCTTCACTATTCGTTACGTCTGGTTTTTGTCTCTTTTTTTAATTATAAATCGATCCATTTTGTGCCCTGTGCACGTCACGCTGGCCAGCTGAGCTATCATGACCTGCAAGCGTGCGCTGCGGTCAAGTGAGCCGGTGTTGCAAACAATGCTGTAAACCTGCTGGGTTGCCAGGTTTGACAGTTATCCCCCTTTTGGAAACAACATTAATTGAGGTGAAAGGAGAAATACAACGCGGACGTTTGAGTGTTTGTAGTGAAGTGTTCGTTGTATATATATGTAGCACATTTTTAAAACTGTATTGGCTGTGTGAGCCACCAATTAAAGCTTGACGAGCCGTATGTGGCTCCCCGTGAACTAGACAGATCAATATCTGTATCTACTGATGTAGTATAATTGCAAAGATTTGGTTCTCAATAAGATATCGTGGATGCATTTATACTTATTAACTGACTCTCTGTCTTTGTCTACATACAGAATGAGACTCCAAAATGCTTCCATGTTAAAAAGATTTTGTAGTTAATTATTTTTTTGTTTTAATATATTTGCTCAGTTTTCACCATAAATGTGCTGTTTTGCTCTATTTTATTTTATTAATGTTTGCATTGAATTTCAATTAAGTAAAAGATACCGTCCCTTGATACATTTTTTTTTTTATTTGCTTTTTTCATTGACTACTAAAAAATGTGCAACTTAATTAAAATATCATAAAATGTAAATCATTACATCAAAATCCATGAACGTGATGCTTTCCGGTTGCCATCGACCCGGTGGTGGTGCTGGTGCAGATCCAGGGGACCAGGACTGTGACCTCAGATCAGACCCATTCCGGAGCAGGAACCAGTTCCCGTCCCTGAAGCTGCAGTTCGCAGCAGGACGGCAGGGTTGAGGGAGAAGCCTGATCCTCCATTAGTTGATCAACACGCAGGGCGAACGGGCCGCAGGGCTCCATCTGTTCTGCTGCTGTTTTTGTTTCTCTCTCGCAGCTCATTGGTCACGTTTAGCTCCGACTCTCCCAACATCACAGTGCTTTTAATTCACTCGTGTGTGAGGCGGCGGCGCTCACGGCGAGTCGACTTACAGGATGTCGTCACACGAAGGGCTGAGTACAAAGTCTTGTACTGTCTGACTGGAGCCGACATGTCGCTCAGTCGGTGTCGCACTTCTCTTCCCGTCTTTTGTTCACATTCAGATTTAAGTCAAAACACGTCAGGTGTGAATGTCAGGAAGAGACTGACAGCAGTTTCCGGTCTCCTCAGATAAAACCAGCACACACAGCTGGCACTTCTGCTTTACATCAAGTTCTGTCTTCAGACCTTTACAGTCTGTTTTAAAAAAGATTTAGTCATCCTGAGGAGAATTCTTGTGCTAAAAGCTTACAGTGACAAGTGTAAGTCTAGAATTAGTTAAGTATAAAAAAACAAGTTTATCACATTCATGAGCTCGTTGGCAGGGACCAGTTAGCTGGAAAAGGCCGTACAATGCAGCAGCAGGGGACACGGCGGAGGGCCGGAAATCCAAGGAATTGTTTTAAACTCGCTCCGAAATGTTCCAAAAGTGTCCGGAAACATGGAGCAGTGGTTTGGAACGCTAACGTTCCTGCTTCCTGTCAGTGACGGAGCTCCACAGACACGGCCGGTCGGTCACAGCAGGTTTTCTGCTGCTTTTCGACTATTGTCAAGACAAATTCCTGCATTACCTTAATTCCAATTTACCACCAATAGTAATGGAATTATGTACAAGGAAAAGCAGTTTTGCTAAATGAAACCCTTTCAATCCCAATATTCCAGACGTGTCAAATCCACAGTGTTGATGACCTGATGCTAAAATGTTTTACAAACAGCACAAACTTCTCCATAACCATTGAATTTCGGTTGAATGCAAGCCAAACATGTCATGTCTTTAAACTAAAAAGACATTGAGGGTCGTCAGACGAGCAGATTAGAGAGATTTCAGCAGCCTGGCATTGAAATAACGGAGAGAACGTTGAGGGTTTTTATGAGGCAATTTCTTGCATTTTATGGACGACCTGATAATGTACAATGTCTGTAATTTAACAGTTGAGCTGTTATTATCACGTTAGTTTTTACTCCAGCCTGGCTAAGATATATTAATGTAATTTTACTTTAAATGTGTTTTATAAGTTATTATAGATATTTTTCTTCTTTATACACTGAATTTGCTTTTATGTATTACTGGATTTGAAGTTTCCTTGTATCTGTTGGTACGATTATTATTTATTTTTCTGACAGAAATGGTTGTGTTGTTTGGGGTGGGGGCAACAAATATTTTAATGTTTGTGAACGAAACCAAGAACTATAAATAAACTATAAATAAATGTCCATTTGAATTGAGTGACATTCATTTTTTTGGTGATTTCTTTTAAGTTTAAATGGGTATTACCGTCATTAATGATTTTATAGCTGCGTATTTTCAAATCTTATCACCTTATTATCGATAAATATGTTATCAGTAAACAAAATAAGACGATATGTCCTTCTGAAATAAAGTTTGAAATCATTTTCAGGGCTACATTAATGTTTATTGATTGTAAATAGTAAACGAGGTGGAATCACGTTCCCTCTCTTCATTAATGACACTGTTCTGCTAACAAAAGACAAGCTTTCCATCCGTCCCTCAGTCTGAGGTCACGCTGCCACTTAATCAACGAGGCGCTCAAAATGGCTCCTGGCAACGTCGACACAAGATGGCGGCGGCGATGAGATCTCACGCGACGTGCAGCCCGAAGTTCAGATGTTTCATCCCCGCGGAGAGATGTGATGTCGCTGGTGCGGGATTATTCCTGCGACTGGATGCTGCTGCGGATGGAGTGTGTCATGGCTTAAAGGCTGATTACGAGGACTTCACGGAGGGTTATGAGACTCGGGTGTGCGCGTTGGGAGGCGGCTGCGCCAGTTGTTTCTGTAGCCGATGGATGGATGAATTTCTTTCCTGTTTTTAATTTCCATGATCCTCTGGGAAATAATGCCTGGACAGAAAAGACGCTCTCAATATTGTTGCTGGTCTGTTTGCTTACACTCATTATACTGGATATTACTGTGGCAGGAGCCTGGGGGGAGGACAGACCTCACTTATGAAAATATTGATGACCCCGTAGCCAACGATACCGAGCTACACATAAGAGTCAAGGATCTTTCTGTCTTTCTCCAAATTCATAATGCTAAATTTTGAGGTTCAGGCTAAACGAATATTTATTCACAATGCTAATGAGCTGATATTAGCTCCAGTGAGCTCACGATTAAATGCATTAATTCAATTTTAAACTATAAATTTATCTTACTCGTTAGCATCTTAAGCTGTTTCCTGTGTTTGCCAATAAATCCTGCTAATGTTTAGGACGATGTGACATCAAACTAAGTGAATCTATACATTTAAATAATCAACTCAAATGTGACGTTTGTTGACCAAAACAAGTTGGGAAGTTAAAAATGGAGGAAGCTATCGTTTTAGCCGAGTCACAGAACACAATTTTAAAACCCAGCTTAGCTTGTTAACAGTTGCTGTTAATTACAAAGGTATTGGTGTTGTTTAGAGATAGCACCGTGTTAGCTGTTAGCTCACGTGTTACTGTAGCGTTGGAGCTCCTCTGTTCCGTCCTTTTATATCCCTCCTCATTAAGGCTAGCGTAGAAGGTTACTGGTGCTAGCAAGAGATGGACTGTAACTGGCTGTGCGTTAGCCATTAGCTTGTCTGCTGCTGCAGCAGAAAGCTGCTTATTTTCACTTTGTGATGTGAAAACACACAAATCTGAGGCATTGGAAGTTTCGGTGATAAATTCAGAATTGTTTCAGTTCATAAAATCATTTAAAAATATGCCTAATAATATGCCTTTTTTAAAAAAATGCATTTTACTTTATTTCAGAACATTTCTGTCGTGTTTTGGACACTAGACCTTGTTCACAGCAGCCATTTTTGCGAGCAGGAGAGGAGTAAACACAGTTGGTCCCAATGATACCAGCGGAGCTTCCGTTCCATCATGGTCAAATAGACTCAAACGGTTGCTCTTGTGCATGTTGGCTCACTGGAGAGGCTCGGCCACTCCAGATGGAACAGAGCCTTTGTTTTATTTGGCTGCCTTGAGGAAGGTCCCTGTTCTGAGACTTGATTATCAATGCAGATGTATAATTTTTTCACTTTAATATATTTTGTTTTACTTGCTGGAGAAATAGAGCGAGGTAAAGCTTGAATGAAACATGGCCATTTCATCGGATATGAAAAATGCTAAACTGGCAATCGATGGCACTGTCACATGTGATAATTAGAGCCACTTTTATTAGAGGCTATTCAGCTCATCATTCTCACAGCAGCGTCTGCTGGAACAGGTTGGGCTTCTAAAATTCAGATTCATGAGTTGCGGCAGCGGCTGTGTGCCGCTGCCTCTTCAGCCTCCTTCCACTTCCCCATCCAGACTCTTCGCTCTCGTATCCGTTGTTTTTGCGGTTGTTAACATCTGGAGTTACATTTCACGAGTCTAAAGAGTGAAACCAAAGCAGGTGTTTGGTCTGAGGTGGTGATTGGCTCTGCAGAGCTCCAGGAAGTGAAACTGCGGCGGCGTTCCACACCTTCGGGCTGTACTGCTGTAGGTTAAGATTCAAATGTTTCATTCAATCGATCGATGTATGCATTATTGAATAGAGGTTTTAAATCATCAATGGCAGAAAGGAGTGCAGGAGAGTACACGGTGTCCTTGACAGCCGCAGAACAAGAGCTCAACATCCAGCCTGAATGCTGAACGGCTCCTGCATCACTGCAGCACCGACCTTCTGTCCTCTCACTGGGTGATACGACAACAAGAGCAACTGAGACTGTTGTTTCCCTTTGTTGGCACTAAGAGGTTTCCAGCCTTTGTGCTAAAGCTAAGCAGAGTTTACAGGCTCAGTGCTAACGCTTGGCTGTGAGTTACAAGTCTTTGTGATTAAGCTAGGCTGGCTAAGAGTTTCCAAACTTTATGCTAAAACTTAACAGTTTAACAGCCTTTTTTCGCTAAAGCTAGGCTAACTTGTGATATGGCTAAATATGCCAGGGTGTACTTATAAATCTCAAAATGTTTTCAGAAGATATTGTAATGTGATTAGCTGTGATGTGACAGTTTGAGACCCGGCTGCCATGTTGAAAACCAACATCAGGACACCTGCAGCACTTCAGGTTCGTTCTGTCAGATTCTTTCAATAAAATCTCATTGATGGAGGAAACACTCTATATAATAACACAGGCTCTAATGTCTCTGGGCGAATCCCGACGTAAACGCACGTCTGTAAAGAGTCTCCCTGGAAGGAAGGACCAAGGTGTGTAATAAAGAGATTCTGGATCAGAGAGAAATCCGCCCCGTCGGCTGCTTATTGGTTCAAGACGTATTGAGACGTACATATTAGTGTCTTTGTGGCTGATGGATGAAGTTTTCCTTTAATCGGAGCCCTGATTCATCAGGACTCGTCTCTTCTCGGGGACTTCAGGCGTTTGTGACGTTCCTTCCCAATCAGACGGAGATGAGTGTTGTTTCTCTCTCAGGCATCCTGATAACATCTGTAATTAGTTTCTCAAAGACAAAAAAAGTCACACATGCTAATATCCTCGTCTCTGCCACAAAGACCTGTTTTTTCCCAGGAACACCTTAACTGACCCGCCAGTGTTGACAAACGCAGACAGGAACTTGATTAGCCTCTGGTGAACCCTTCGTCACTGAGGAAGAGACGTGGACGAGCCAGGACCAGGACCAGAACCAGGACAGGATCCTGACCTGAGGATGTTCTTTTGATTAATAACAAGCCACATTAAATCATGAAACAATACTCAACACCAGTATTACATCATCGACAGACTCCTCCCACCTCTTTCGCCTCATTAAACTATGAGAGTGTAAGAGAATCCAGGCCTGAACGCAACATACCCAACAGCGCCACCTACCAGCAACAGGAAATGAAATATTTTACTCTTGAATTGAATTGAGCTTTATGTTGAATGATGTTAAAAAAAACAAAAAAAAAAAAACAAAGAAAAGATGTGGAAAGAAGTTAAAAGCGTTTCTTGTCCTCCCTTCTTTTACTATTTTTTGCGTCCTGACAATAATCAATATCAACACTTAATGATCCGGTGTTTGTAACACATCACACTCCAAAACAAAAACAGCATAAACAGAATAACAAATAAAGACAAGTCAGCACAATCAGAATGATCTCAAATCCATCCCATCATCCCTGGGATGCCGTCAGCGTCAGGTTGTTTTTGTGTTTTCACTTTACGCATGACTTGAGCTTCATCCACGTCTTTAAATTTAAGGGCTTTAAGCTTGTTGAGGAGTTATTTTCTGTTGTCTTTGCTTTATTTTGAAGGATGAATAATGGATCGGTGTTAGTGTTATTGTGTGTGTCCACACACACACACACACAGTAGATGAACACCGTCGACAGTGATGCTTCGCTGCTTTTGAACAGTTTTGCGATTGTGTGGCATATTTTGGTTTTTATATGATTTATATGTGGCCTCCAGCTTAATTTTGCATTATTACACCAAGAAATGTGATTATTGACACTCTGTCGATTTCTACCTTATTTATCTCCTTTGAATTTGGATGATTACGAAAGGTTGTCAACACTTTGACTCCTCCCTCTGTAGGTGGAGTCAGCTGTGATTCCTGCGGCGGTGCTGCCATTGGTGTGACACCTAAAAGGAGCCCTAAAGTGAGTCTACTGCAGCAAAAACACGCCCCATTTAACCCCCAGGTGTGTTTCCTGTGGACTCTTGGACACAACGGCTGCTGGTGTGTGTGTGTGTGTGTGTGTGTGTGTGTGTGTGAAGGGTCCAGCTCGGCAGAGTCAAATTTCCTGATGTGAACGAGAAAATAAATCTTTTTATCTCTTAATTAAAATGAGAAAAATGTAACCGGTGCAGTTTTTCTAGCAGCCGAGGAAACAGACCAGCTTCATGCATCACAGATCGTCTTCTGTTGTTCATTATGTTGAGCACGAAAAGCCAAAATCGTGTGTGTGCGTGTGCTCGTGTGCACATTTGTCCAATACAACTGAGTGTTGGGGAAAATGAACAAAAACAGTGAAAACAACAGCTCAGCACCAACAAACAAAATGCAAACAAAAGGAGCTGGAATGTGAATGTTTCCATGCTTCTGCCTCTTTCTCCGCATCGATCATCAGAGCGAGGTCGACTGCAACGCTGCAAACTTGCATTTCATTTGTTTTGACCTGATGAAACGTTATATTGTTGAAACTCTTTTATATTCATGGCTTCAAGGTTTCCCAGCACAGAAAATTGCGAGAGGGTTGTCTGCGTTCTGCGTCCCTGAGACAAGAACACATATTGACCTTCCGCCGATCATTCCGGAGCCGGCGAGTGTTGCGGCGTGAAGCCCTGAAACATCGACTCAGAGGGAGTTTATTGACCGAACACTCCAGCCTGCTTGTATTCATTTACCCTTTCAAACGAGCCGTGCGCCTTCCATTCATTTGCTTTGTAAACGAGCGATGTGGAATGTGTCAAATATGTTTCTGCGTTTCCGTTTATATTTCCCGATGAACCATTACCACACACACACACACACTGAGGGTAAACAGGGAGTCGTGCAGGAAAGCAAACACAGCACTATCAACCGACGCTGGAGCATTTACATTAGTGGCCTCTCCTCAGTCGTGCGGACGCTCGGCCTGTTCGCCGCAGTAAATTTGCAGAGCGAGTCGACGATATTAACCAAATTAAACGCTACATTTGAACGGCCTCTCTTACCTCTCCTCTCTGATTTTCAGACCCAAAAAATGAGGTTTATCTTCAGGCTGGAGGAGAATCTACTGCTAAGAGAACTAAAGGGCTGTAAAACGGTGGTCGGACTGGATCTCTCTCTGCCCGGAGCGGCGGGTCCTGGACGGACAGACTGTCCAACTGCAAACCCGGAGCAGCTCCTACAGGCCGACAGGAGCAGGTTCCAAACTACAGAATCCATCAAAGTGTCGCCATCTCACGGCAGACCGAGGTGTTTTAATGACCTGGTGAGGGACAGTTCTCTGTTCACATAAATATTTTATTTTTCCTGACATCATGTTAATACATGTAAATTAGTAAGTCAGTCAACTTTTTTTGTGTGGCACCTTTCAGATATACAAGATCACATAGTGCTTTATGATAATAGGTAGAAAAATGACGCCAGGTGGTTCCGTTCATCCTCACAGAACCACAGAAGAAAAGCTGAGCTGGTTCCTGAGCTGCTGTGATTGGTAGAAACCTGCAGGTCGTTAATGACGTCACGTTGTGCTCCTGAACTTGAGGGCAGTGGAGACTAAAGCGCCGCCAAGCCTGACGTACGCTCAAAACTGGTCATATTCGATGCCCTCAGCATGAATCAGGCAGAAACTGCCGTCCACAAATCCTGTTAGAAAATAGAATAAGCAGAGGTTGCCGGAGAATCATAAAGTTTTAAATGTTTTCTTTGCCATCGCAGTAATGCAGTAATCCATGAGTACACCACAAACGAGGCTGCTAATGGCAAATGCAGCAAACCTTTAAAGGCAAGTTTAAGATAAGATAAGATAAGATAAGATAAACTTTATTAATCCCACATCGGGGAAATTTAACTGTCACAGCAGCTCCACAGTGAGACAGATATGAAAAAGAGTACAAATAAAATAGATATAAAATATAGAAGGCATGACAGTTTAGTTTATCTTGGTTTATCTTAAAAACTTCCTTGTTTAGAGGAAACTTTGCCATGTGCATCGTCCAGACGGGGGTTTGATCAGCTGAGCTCCTGACATGCAGTCTATCCACAGCAGGCGGTGCCGGACCAAGGCCAGGCAGACCCTTCTCTCCCTGAAGGCCAACAAAGGCAGACTGAGGAGGTTCCTGGTCCCGCAGGCCCTCAGCCAAGTCAACACCTAGACCTGGACCTTGGCCCTGTGTTTACAGCACTCACAGCGTCTATATTACATCCCACTGCAGTGACCTCAGCCTGACACTAAACACTTCACTGTTTACACATTGTTCAGCTCAGCTTTACGCTGCACACACAGAGCTGCACATCCTCTCCTACCATAATATATCTTCTCCTCACAACATGACGTCTGACTTAGACACGTCTTCATTTGTCTGCAGAACAGAGAACAGAAACATAGTCGCGACCTCCACCATCGACACAGGTTCTCGTGGTCATAGAGGAGGTCTCATCAGATGTTGGGGGAAAAAGATTTCAATGACATTTTGTTTTAAATGTGTGAAAGCTGAAACTGTGGTGGAGCCAACAGCCTGGATGTGACATTCGGAAGGAGTTGGCTCGTTTACCTTCGGTGTAGCACTGAGCATTTCGGTTGGATCCAAAACATCATCATCCAGGTGTCTTCAGACGCTCCGGTGGCAACAAGGGGAAAACAAAATCCCACTGATCCGTTTGAGTTCGGCTCAGTTGATTTGTACAGTGATTAAACCAAAAAAAAAAAGATAAAACGTGATGACAAACTGAGAGAAGAAAATTACAAATTTGTGCCGCAGAGATATGAAAACAACATCACGTCCTGGGCTGGAATGAAAGCTAACTTCAAAACCCTGATGACAAGCGACAGCCACGCCGAACGACAAGAGAACGCAGCGTGGCGGCGCGGAGGAAAAGACTGCGGCACGCGGGAAGAAATGAGAAGGGCCTTGATGCAAAAATCAGCACCTTGAAAGGAGCCACTGATGAGTAGAACAACAGAGGGAAAAGAAGAGGACGAGATGTTCTGAAGCGCTGCCTTTAATGTCTGCCGTGTGGGAAAACACACCAAAAAGTGCGTGGACTCGGTTTCACCGACATCATGCGTTAGATTGTTGACTCTCTTTCTCCATTTGTCGTTGTGCTAATTTGCAAAGTCTCACCGACAAATAAACGCCACTAAAAGTGAGACCTTTAGTGGAGGTAATAAAGTCTAGTGGACTCATACAATAACGGCTGTTAGTAGTGCGTCTACACGCTTCAGAGCGATGATGAAGTGTCGTTTGTTTTGCAGGGACGGTCGATTCGACCAGAAGTGAGACGGGACCCCATTTCTTGCTGCTCTCAGCCAGCCTGTGTTGTCCAACAGCATTCAGTGGACAAACTAGTGATAAAACTGATACTTCAGGGGAACGGCTCCAGGTTTCCGAACAAACATTGTGCGTGTCATTGAGCCGTGTTCTCCGATGGAGACTGTTCAGCAGAAACCTGCTCCCTTCAGATCTTTTCCAGTAACCACATTTCATTTAATGTAGATTGGACTTAAAACTACAGTAAATGTCTGCAAGAGTGTGTGCATGTGTTTGGCTATCTTTGGCAAGCTGATACAGGAAGAACTATTGTTTGAAAACTGAAGTTAGATGAATAGTTGAACAGAACGTGTGTGGAAAGGGGACGATAAGATTGAGAACTGTAAATCTTGTGCAGTGGAGCAGGTTTCAAATACTGAAGTAAAAAGAAGAACAGTGCTTGTATTTTTGTTTCACTTTTAAGGCTGATGAAGAAACAGGGAAATTAAATTGAGAGCAGCCAAAGAACTTTAAATATTTGAAACCATTTCCTTTGCTTAGGTCTGTCTAGGAAAGCCCATTAACAACAGTTTGCGGGTTAGAGTCCCCCTTGTAGGAGACTTGGGGGGCCTCCTCTGCAGAAGTCCCGGGAGCTCTGCTGGCACTATGGCCCTCGCAGTCAGCAGCATTGTTGCTGGAACCATTGTTGGTTACTCTCGTGAAGAGACTAGCTGTCTGCTGATGTCTGACTTTAAATTCCAACAACGGCTGATAGTCATCAAAAAGTCGAAATACAAAGTTTGTGTTGGAAGTGTGTAAATTTCACACTGACACAAATGTTAAACGGATGTTAAAAAAGAAAAACCTTCAAGTGGAAATATTCCCATGAATACAGCGAGCACATTTTCTGCTTCAGTGTCCACGTGGTCTGCCGCTTTAAAGCACACACATGACTTTCCTATTTTTAAATGTGAATTTCCTGCAAGATCGGGCTGAATTCCTCCTCCCTTGTTCCTGTTCCTCCTCTGCGTCTCACACTGGCAGCTTCTGATCTTAATTGACCAGCGGCTCTACAACAAATTGCCCTTCAGAGCCAATCAAGGTTCGCTCGGCAGCTGTGTTCGGACCGGCCTTCACCTGCTGAATTCAAGCCCGCCGTGGCTCTTCATGAGCTCCTGTAATTACTCGCAGTCAAATACCCTTTTGTGCTTGACTGCGGGGCGAGACGGGGGTGTCCTCGGACTCCCCTCCACTTTGTAATCTTTATTGAACTGTTATTCTGTCCCATCTAGCCGACTCTCTATTGCCAGTATCACTGCACGAACTCTCAGCTTCCCTTCATGCTCCTTAAGGCTGCTACCAACACTTATTTACACACATTTCGACAGGAAAATGGCGCTAAGCTCTTACAGAATCTTCATCAGAAATCTTACAAATATTCATTATCACGTCATATAATCCCGTAAACTACAGCTCTTTCCCCATTCTTGTTTAATTTTCTATCAGTAACATATTTAAGCTACAACATGCTAGCAGAGAGAGTTCTAATTGTACAGGTTTTTACTCAATAAATCAATCAACAAAGTGCTTTTGACTTTTAATCTAAAGAGGAAACAGCCCATAAGCCAATAATACTTTCTAGCTTCCTGGTTTACTGGTTTCCTGGTTATGTGGCCCTGCCCACAAGGTCCTGCTTGACAAATATAAAATGGATCAAACATTCAGCTGTCAGCCTTGCGTGCAGTTCTCGCAGATGTCCTCGGTTCTCTTTTATAATGGACTTTTATTCAGGCAAACCCGAGTGCTGCCACAGTGTCGGTTCTAACTGAAACATGGTCGGGATGAGCGGGGGTTAAAAACGGCCTCGCATGGAGGATTTGCTGCTGAATGGACTGCAGTAATCTGGGTTTGGTGCCTCAGTTTAGTGGACGATATGTTTTTCTCACTTGGTAGAGAATGGTGTGATGCTGATGGCGCTAATCGACAGGTAACGCCAAGTTCAATCTGTACGACTTACTGGTGACAGGGCATCCCACTCTGTGATGTTTAGGTCTGCAGACACACATATGGGGGACCACAAGAGTCATGAACATAATAAGCATTTCCTTAATTCATTGCTAATTCTACAATGAAAATGGGAATTAACAAATATAATTGCTATTTAACTCAATTATCTACAAATTTCAAACTAACCACTTATTTGGTGATTCGTCTCCGTACATTACCTATGTAGCGGTGCAGATTACATTTAGCTGGCTTTATATGACTAACTGCACTTCCTGCTCAGTGGCCAAGGGAGCCATAAAACACGCCCACAGCATTGCAATACAAGGACAGGCCACACCTTCGTATGAGCTGCCAGGTGACAGCCAATCAGAGAGGTGGCTAATTTGACAATATTTCAAAAGCCACTGCCACAACCCCCAAGTGTCACCTAAAGGGAAAATGAAGAGGCCAAGAGGACTGAAGGATTTAAAGAAGTTAAAGGATTTAGTAAATGGAAAATCTAATAGGAGAGAAAAATCAGCCTGCAAATGGAAATGCAAATAGAGAAAGAAACTGCCTTTGTAAGTACCTAACAAAAGTATTATTCTTGATTCCAACTCTATCCTGTACTTTATGTTAAAAGTGCATTTTTCAAAACACCTATTATGAATCCATTAATGTGCATTTAAATACTGAACCTACTGCCTGTTTAGAAAAGCGATTTGTAGATGGTCAGGAAATGCTTTATTCTTATTTCCAGGACTCCTGTGGTCCTCCACACACAGCACCTTTGAAATCTACTGACTCGTCAAAGCACTTAAGCTTTGTTAACCATTCACACACATTTGCCTGAGAGTTTCTTATTCTTCGTATTCACCGGCTCATCTCACCATGAGCTCAGACTCATAGCTCATGTTCAGAACCGTTGGCATGTCGAGCACAATCGTTTCTTCTTCACCTCGGTAAAACACACATTGTTCCGTCAGCCCGACATCATCCCGGCAGATGTTAACACCATGACCCCCTCTGAAGGGCTCCCGACCAGCGCCGCCTTCCTCAGCGTCCGGATTGGGATCAGTCATTGTGAAACTAAGCGCCA
>KV751331.1:6283178-6327342 GCA_001698575.1 Mola mola | reverse complement strand
GAGGAGCTTTTACTGAGGTTTAGTCTCAGCGTTGTCTGTGATGGGATCTAAAGACCGCTTGTTAGCAGTCACCACGAGCCGGAGAGGAAGCGAAGATGGAAACCAGCGAGTGTTTACCTTCTGTCATCTGTTCATGTGTCAGAGATGTTTCCTTCGCTTAATTTTAACATATTAGCACAATTGGGTGTTTCTACAAACACGCTTTTATAGTGTGTGTGTGTGTGTGTGTGTGTGTGTGTGTGTGTGTGTGTGTGTGTGTGTGTGTGTGTGTTTTCACCCTGTGCTGCTGTTTGCTGAACTCTTGAAAACAAGCTGCTAGAGATTAACAGAGTGTATCTTTACACACACCATCGTGGACAGGAGGCTTTACACACACACACACACACAGCGAGATGTGGGAGAATAAAAGACAGCTTCTCCTCCTCTCACGCCAACAAGGCGGCTTAGAAAGCTTCATCATGATTCAGACATCCGTCAACACGCCACAGCGTGAGATTAACGTGGCTTTATTTGGACGCGTCAGACAAGGAAACCGTGAGGACTTCCTGTTAAACACGGACACAGACACACAGATTGCTTGTGTTAACATCACATTTTATTGATCTCCAGTGGAGACATCTGCAGCACAAGTAACACTGCAGAGAGGAACAGTTACCCTCAGACAACAGATATAACCTGCCAAAGCAGGTGTTCCATGAATAGCATGAAGACCTGTGAAAACACACAGTTCGTCACCATAAACATGAAGAGAAATAAAGACACACAATAGGAGGACTATTATCTCAGAATGTGAGACAATCAGTGTAAAAATGACTAGAACAATTGCCGTTCCTGATTTTCCATACCTAATGTTATAATGTTATCCTTCCATGTATGCACGTTTATATATAATCACTACTACCACTCTTAATGCTACTAGAATTAATATTTCAGGAGGAAATATAATCAACATGCAGTGTATTAAACCATGCACAGACGTGCGCTGTATACTGAATATATACTGTGTATAATGAGGTTTATGTTGAGCTTCCCTGACTGCTTGAAGGTCTTGTAGATCTGTTTCTTCTTCCACTGTGGACATTTTTTCCACAATATTATAAAAATATAATATGGTGTTTTCTGAGGGAGTAATGTAAAGCTAATACAACTGAATAGGGTTGGTCAAAGTAAATGAAAACAGAAATGATGTTTGGTTTATCGAAATTCTAACACTACGCTATCCTTAAAGGGCCAGTGTGTGAAGTTTAGCGACATCTAATGGTGAGGCAGTAGAATGCAACCGACTGAGCGCTGCCTCGCTGACCCCTCCCTCTCCAAGCGCAGAGGAGAAGTACGCTGGCTGTCTGCGTTAAAATCGGCGACCGGAGTTTGCTTTTCCTCTTTGCTGATGGAGGACACATCCCCTCACACCCCCTTCTGCTGCTGATGGATAAGTCTGATTCTGCGTTTTCCACTGATCTCTTTATTAGTGTACAAACGCATTTTCAATCTTTTATATCCATTCTCGGCTACCGTAGTAACATGGCGGCGCAAGGTGGCGCTGTCTGTGGAAGGAAGTCTTTTTTTTTAATTTTTCTTTTATTCGTTGTTCATGTGTCTGTGAACATTCTTGGCAATAAATAATTCTGATTCTGATTTTATAAATTGTGCAGCTAAGCCGTCGATTCAGCTCGAACTGTAGAGCTAACAAACTTTTATTAGATATATCATATAACCAATAAACTTATATTTAGATGAATAAAATGTTAAAGAATAACATTTTCTAAATAAATTGTTTTCTACAGAAATAGCATTTTAATTAATGGGATAATTAAGTAGGTCATTGATATGTGTTGATATATCTGAATAGTAATATATTTTAAGATGAAAACGTGTATAAGATTATGAAATACAAATTGCACTTACTATTACTGACATTACAAGTAAAGCAAAATGTGTGTAATTCATAAGACAGTTTTACCCAACAGATCCTGCTGTTGTTCCATCGCGGACTTGAACCGACAACCTCTTTGCAGGCGTCTCTTCCAGAGCGAAGCTGTGGGTTGAATCTGCATCAACTCTCAGCGCAGGTTCCTCTCTCCTCTTAAAGTCCCAGCAGGGATCATTAAAGCTCCGACTAACACTGAAATCCATCCGTGGAGAGTTCTCCGTCCCTGCTGCGTCTCCGGGAGGCCTGACGGAGCCGCTGGCTGGGTGTCGGTGATAACGAGCAGAGGTGGGAGATGTAAATCCTTCAGGTAATGTGCCAACGCCACTTTGGGAAGGTGCGGAATTCGATATTTTGGCATTAATGCGGAATTGGTTACAGTAAACTCAGCCCTTATCAGGCTCATCAGGAGCGCCGTCAGCAGTCTGACTGGCTGATTATCTCCTGCAGGACCCGTCTGGCTTCTTATTAAGTGAATTCATAGTTTTACCAATTTAAAGCTTCTTCCGCATGTAAAATGCTACAGCCAGGTGTAAAAATAATCTTAGTATTCCTACAAAACGTTTGTACAGGTAGAGACTGCTAGAGAACAGCTTTTTACTGAAAAATGAGCCTTGATTTACCGCACAAAGGAAGCCATTGTGGAACCAAAACAGGAAGAGGTGGTGTAAAACTGGGGAAATGAAGAAGATAAAACCTGCTGATGGAGAAAACAAAGAAGAAGAAGGATGATATAAAGTGAGCAGACGGACGTTCGTGGATGACATAACTCCAGTGTGTGTTCCCATGTCGATATGTGTTTCCAAATAAACAGACAACATAATATTTAAAATATTTGCATGCTTTTTCCTTCAGCAGTCCTTCCATTTGACGTGTCCTTCCTTTATTCCTTGTTTTTCTTGCATTTCTGCTGCATGCTTGTTGTTAATATGTAATCTCTGCCAACAACACTCTCTGGGAGTCCACTGAGTGGAACCACTGGCGGGTCTTTGCGCATCTCACACTGACAAACCTCACTGAGAGTGTCGAAGACATTCATCCAGTGTCCACTTAATTATGGGTGTGACCTCAGAATGTAAGTGTGATTGCCAATGCTCTTCCTTTATCTCAGACGCGACCTGGAGCTCTGATAGCAGCTGATGCTAGCAGTAGCTAGTGCTGCCTGTGACCACAGCACCAACAATAACGCCACTCACAATCTGTAGGTGGAACAAAGTCTCCTAATTACCTCATCAAATTCTGCCAAATCTGTGTCAATACATCCGATGCCTGAGACGAGGTGTTTTTATGTATTCATGTTGATTCTGGAGATATTCGGTACATTGACTTCATCTGGGATTGACTGAATCTGCAGATTCACTCATCACTGCTCTGCTGGATCATGGACTGCTGCCACAAACACTGTGAGGTTCTGATGGAACCTCAAAATGGAGTCAGTCCTGTCCTGGTGCGCCGGATTGTTGATGTTCCGAACCCACAGTTTCTGGCGCTCTGTGATTGGTGTAAAATATTAGTAATTTTACCACTTTAATAGATAGAGAGAGATGACTTTATTCATCCCCGTAGGGAGATTAATTATCTGTCCTTTAGCACATCTGATATCAAGTCTCTTTTGGATTTCAAATACGAAAGATGACCGAGATGAATGAAAACATATCTTTGATGCTGTATTCAAATCGTTGCTTTTGAGAGAGGATGTTAAGGTAAGTGTAAACATTGGGTGCACACTGAACATGATGATGTGGATGCATGACATCATGTTGATGAGGTCGTTTTGCAGGATATTGACAGCATGAAGCTTAATTCAAATAATTACATTATTTTATATTATCATCAGGCGTTTCAGCCTTAGTTGTGCCAGTTTGGTTTGTTCTTGCAGTGTTGCACATTGGAGGGGGGATTATTTAGGTGGCTGCTGTTGTTTCTCAGGTCTGTTGGCTGATTGTTTGAAATGCTGCGTTATGCTGATGAGAGTTTAATGTTTGTGTCGGATTTTGGGGTGACCCGACTCGTCGTATATTCTATGATGGATAGACGGCTCCTCATTCGACAGGCAATCTCGCAGTCGAATCATCACAAAATGTGGTCATGAACGCGGAACGTTCCATTGTGGTTACAGGGGGGTTGCTGAATGATTTTACACAGATTGTTTGGTTTGTCCAACTAAAACATGATGTACAGCCTATTTTGGGATAAATATCACTGTATTGATAATGTTGTTTAGGAAATAATTGGAAATCACCACGGCAGAAACGATCTGCCACCATCACCATTGAGATATATTTTTGATCCATATAGAATCTTTTCACAGCCTTTCAATGAGGGAGAGACGGCAGGAAGACCAAGAAGGTTCACGTTCACATCTGCGCACGTTCACATGGGCAGAAATAGCTTCTTGGTCCTACTGCTGCGTTCAATATGGTCTCCCTTCTGCCGCCACTCCTTCATTTAAAAAAAAGTTGATTTGAGGCCACCGCTCAGAGAGAAGAAGAAGAGAAATTAGCGACAAAGGGCTGTTTTGGTGTTGTTGGATCTGAAAAAGAGCCCAGAAGAGACGCTGATGCTCGTGGAGAACCAAAATCCTCATCACAAAGGCAGAGAGGTGGAGTTTAAGGTCACCACCCTGAGACTTTTCACATAATGAGAGAACAAAGATGAAAATAAAGAAGATAAAGTGTTTAATTGTGTGTCCTGGCTCTTTTGATCGGTGTGGAAAGAAATGGAAGCTGATATCGCAAATTAGAATGTGGATCAATGAGCAGATCAATAAATCAGTGATTTGACAATGGGCAAGACTTGACCAATCAGATTCCACTGTGTAAACTGTTCATCCCAAAGTGTATCGTATTCATGAAAAAACACCCCAGAAAAAAAACAGAATCAACGTCTCTTTCTTGCTAGTGAGGTACGTCCATATACCGTCCATCCGTGGGAACGTCGACAACGCCTGGAATACAATCCTGCCACTGGGTGGCAGAGTGGCATCCATCACTTGATCATTCCATCATGACATGATGGAATGATCAGTGCAACACTTCTTTTTTCCAACCACTTTAGAAACGCAGATGGATGATGTGCACCAGCTCATTTTCATTCCTAAATCTACGTACGTGACACCAGGTGAATTAGCTCAGTGAGGCTTGAATTAATCTGCGACGCTCTCGCTGACTGCCAGTGTCGCGCCAATGAAATGAGGCTTTTACGCATCTGCCAGATGTGCTGCTTTAAGAAAATTTAGTTTGATTTAACTTGGTATCCCAATGAGGAATTTCCACAGCAAATCCTACTTGTTGTGAACTGTTTAGGTTTGTGGCTGCTTTGAGATAGAATAAGATTCACCAGAGATGGTGAAGGATGGTCGTGGAATCTTAAAAGACTTTTTCCGTCTTCCAGCTTGCAGAGAAAAATGAGGCGTCCGTTCAGTACATGTGACAAAACGTCGGGATTTAAGGGCACCGTGAGTCCTCACGGCTTCCTGCAGCTGTCGGGACTTAAGGTCAGCTGGAGGTGGAGCTCCGCATGTAAGTTCACCGCCACCCGAACACTGTAATCACGAGCAGTTGCTCTCCTCTGGCGGCCTCGCGCCAGCCGAGAGCATAAAGGGCATTTTTACCGGGAGGTGTTTTTATCACGGCGAGATAAAACCGTCTCTCTGAGCGCATCCTGTCGGCTCGCCTGCATCGGACAGGGTGACATTAAGAGCAAAGTCTGGCGGCTAAAAGCATTCCTGATGGGGCATCCTCATCGCCTCGCTCTTCTGCAAACCCAGACTCTCTGTCACTGGCCGTTTGCTTGCAGACAAACTCTCCCGGTGTCACCGGATTCCAGCGGCGCCACCTGATTTTATTGGACACCTTTATTGTTTTGTTTCTTTTTCGGACACAATGCTGGATGCTTTAATGAAAAGCATCGGCTCCCTCTGCAGAGGGGTTCTGGGGGAGGTGTCTGCTCCAGCCTGCTTACCACATAGATGTGGTGAGTGTGTGCAGGCTTTCGCGTGGGCAGAAAGAGCTCGGTGAGCTGTTCCCCGCAAACACATCTTCTGCTCGTATTCAGCTCCCACAATAACGCAGCCCAGAGCTCGTTTCCACACTGACCCACAAAGTCTGAACTCAAAGAGGAGACAAAACCTCACCTGAAGGAAGACATTATTTCATACTGAATTCAACCGATTTACAGCATGAATTAATTAGCTTTACAATATCTTTGTTTTTGGAGTAAGAAGAGATAATTCCCATCCTGTGTTTGGCCTGGAGGAGGAGCGATGATCAAACATCGATGAGTCACAGAGAGTGTGGACTTAACGAACTGGGAATGTGAACATTCTTTGAGTTTTGGACACGCAAGACATCATGTGTCATCCATGCAGCGGGGGAGATATATCAAATATACTGTATCTGTTGATGTACTGCGGCTCGTTGCGAGATGCTGTAAATCGCGACTGTATCGCGACCATCGAGTGCAAATTCTGATGTCAGTGTTTCAAGTATATAAATGTTGCAGGGACTACTAGAATCATCATATTGGTGTCCGTTATCCATGTTAAATTGTTAATAAATGTGTAATTTAAGTAGATGTTAAAATAGATGTATATTGTGTATCGTGATATAGCCTAAAAATGAGGCCTTCTTTGGCATAATCGTGTGACCAAAGACAGTAGCCTCTCTCATAATAGCTCAGTTTGGTTCAGAAAAACATGAAATAAGTTTGTGGTTAAAAAAGTGGGTAAGATGTAATTATTTGTGTTCCATTTGTGGTGCAATTTTTGTAGCACCGGACTCACAGACGGTCTCCTGGGTCACTCTTCACGCTTCATCACCTGCTTTTACTCCATGATAGTCACACCTGAAAGGAGCAGTCGAATGGTTCATCTCAGAAGGCAGAAAGAAACAGACGAGCGTGGATGGAACCCAGCTCAGTCAGCAGTAAAGACGTCCTGTAAGTGAACCGAGCGGACACGGAGCAACACCATCACCGGGTCAGTCTCTCCTTCAGCTCTGCTCAGACTCCACCACCAAAGGAACACAATGTCTGCTGTAACATCATCTCTCCTCATGACAACCTGATCCGCGCTCCCTGACGTCAAACAGGGATCCTACATTTCCCATAATGCACATTTGTTTCACAAACCCTCTAAACGCTGCAATAGAAATGTGACCACCTGCTAATTATGACTTCATATGTTTCATGTTCCCAAAATATGTGAAACCCTGCTTATTTACCTGTTTTAGAGAGTCACATATTCACTGATGCATGCACCAGATGACAAATGATGTAAAATCAGACCTTGAGGTTTAACTTCACAGTCCTGTGCAGCTTCTCATGTCGGCCTGCAGGAAGAACCGACTCAGGCTGCTTTTTCAGACTGTTGACGATAGACTTGTTTTATGTCTGAATTCCATGTGATTAGAAATCCCAGAATAATCTACATATTTGACTCTTAGCGACACAAAACACTGTCAGCGCAATTTAAAAAAAACAACATTTTTTTTCTGCAATGTGTTCACTAAAATATGCCTCCGTGTTTTAACTTTATGACACCTGAGCTCCTTTTTCCGTCCACCTGTGTCTTTATGCTTCTGTTCTCCACTCAGCTTTCTACTCTAATTTCATTTTTCTACGAGCAGGTAATAGTTGTGGTAGTACAGGGGAATTAGTACACACACACACACACACACACACACACATGGGTGTTTTGAGTCTGCAAAGTCAATCTGATGTCTTCCGTCTCCTATTTTTCTGTCATTCTGTCACACTCTCACAAACAGGATGCAGGTTAATGACGAAAGGAATCAACTGGATAAACTGTTGATTTATCAACAATGAGGACAGCAATAAGTGTTTATGTTGGCTGGTGAATGTCACTACTTTAACTTCACTAAGTTAAGTTCACTCTCCTCATGAAGTTCACTTCCTCCCCTCTACACTCAGCAGAATAAAGATTGAATAAATAAATTGAATAAAGATCAATTCACTTTTTGATCCGGAAACTTTTAGAGTTGCACCGGTTCTTTGCTCACTTCCGTCGCACAGATGGAGTCTGGGAAACGTAGTCAGAAAGCGTGCAGAGAGGTGTCAGACGTTGGTGAACGCCAGCTGCATTTCACACATTCCTGAACAGATGTATGGGGAAGGGGGGTGAGAACAAAACGTTATAATTGTCCTGTTTAACTATGAAAAAACTATAAAAGTTTTTGTTTATTTAATACATCTGTCACGGTGGGAAAATTTCATGCTTTTCTAAAGCTCGGGGGGGAGATCTGTGAGTGAGCCAGAATCTTTGAGGCGGGTGTTGATATTGGAACATTAGACACAAGAAAATAAGATGCAACGTTATGACATCATTGCGAGCAGATCACGGGTTGAAGGGGAAGAATCGGTCCCACCTGTTATGAGGTGGAAGTATTTAGCTCTCTGTTTTAAGAACAAAATACTCCAGTGTTTGTTTTCAGAGTGCCTCCGTGTTGGTGACAGTCAGGATGTTTCCATTTTGTCTGTCCGTCTGTTCTTGTGAAGGCCCAAACACAGGAAACCTTGGAGGAGTTTTCTTTGCACAAATGCACTGATTAGAGTTTGGAGGTCAAAGGTCACTGAGGTGGCAGCACACTGGGATTTCTGGCCTCTGTGAAACAACCAGCTGCTCTCTACCTTCACAAACAGGCTCTTGTTATAAATTCTGTCACTGATATAACTCAGGTAAATACCAACAAAGGAAAGCTCCTGTTCCTATAAAAATCTACCCCAACCTCATTGGTTCGGCCAATATTCATGTTCAGGTTTATTCAATTAAAAAGTGTGTTAATCCACAATAATTCACTGCATGTGACAAAAGAATTGTAAGCAGACGTCAACACGGAGCCCAAATAAAGAAAGTTTTTATTTTGAATTGATTTAAAAAGGAGCAATAGTTCTGATTGTTTGAATTTAATATAATGCATATACAGTCTCACACTAAATCAGGTGTGTAACCTTGAACTCTGTTTCGATGTGTAAAATCAGCCCGAGTGCCACTTCATTGGCTTCACTTGTACGTTTGTGGAACCTGTGATTCCAGCTGAGCGTGTCCGTTTTTTACAGTGGCCTCTCCATTGTGCCTCACCAACACACATAAAAAATCTCCCTCTGCCTCAGTTTGTGCCAGTTTGACTTTGGAAACAGGCGGAAAATGTGTCCCTTCTCCACGGTGATCCGTCTTCAAAGTGGGCCTGTGTGTGCCGGCGGGGGGGTGTAGTAAATTTGAATACAATGACATAAAATAAAGCTGGTTGTCATGCTCGGCGGTTCTGCTCCGGCGGGCCTTTCCTTTCTGTCTAAAGCTGCTCGACACAGTTCCGGATTTACCAAATCCTCCGAAGACGAAACGAACCCTGTCGCTTCATTGTGTGAGAGCTGCCGTCAAACAGCCCCCATTCCTCTCTCCTTCACCGCAGGTGGGGGAGGACGGCAGGAAGTCAGGTTGCACTTTGAGCTTTTAAGCATTGGGGGATTGGTTTCAATTTGATGTGGCAACATAAAAAGAAAGAATCAAATGAAAGTAGCTGGGTCCCCCTGGCTCGAGTGAGCATTGGAAATGACAGGGAGAGGGAAAGGCGGGCGGGGGGTGTAAAAAGCTCAGAGAGAAATAATTAGTGAAAACCTGCCATGTTACGAGTAAATAAGGGAATATTAAATCAGCAAAATATACTTAGTTAGCGTTGTCTGTGTTTCAAGTGTTCTGCAACATTTATCTCCCAACGAGGAAAAAAAATCTGAGGCTTAATGTGAAAATAGTTCAACGAGGGGAAGAAACAAGTTCATCTAGATGGGAAAAAATGGAAAAATCCCCAAATGGTGTGAAGAATATAGATAGTAAGAATGGAAAGAAGATGACTTTATAACCTATTTGTGGTTTGAAAAACAGAAAAGTGACATCTGGTGAGATGAGTTCCAGGGGCTGAAAAGTGTTCAGTGGTCTTCAAACACTAAATTAAGGTATAAGGAATGGTTAATAATGTAAAATCATGCAGAGAGGATGTGGAACATCAGCAGAAATGACCACAATGAGAAAACTATTAACAGATCAATAACAAAATTCTGAAGTAGAAAATATGGGACTGTTGGCAAAATTTAATGACGATTTAAACAGATCTGAGGAACAATTTTCTGTGAAAACACAGGAAAGATAAGAAGGAGAAATGAGCTCTGGGACGTTGCTTTGTGTCAACAAAGAAAACTTCTTAATTTGGGTTGATCATTAAATATTAATGTGTGAAATCTGGGATCACTAAAAAAAATGTGCCGGGTCAGCAAACGAGCTGACAGCTGATCCAGATGATTGGAACGGTTTTATTCAGATGTCAAAGTGAAAGGAGGTGCAGCTGAAACGTTGCTGTGGTGTCCAGGTGAACTGCGTCTACGCAATGTTTATTAGCATCTGTAGCTCACACACACAGCCTGACACGCTGATCGGGTGAAAGGTCAACATTTGCCAGGCTCCACCAGTGTGAAAACAGCAGGTTCGAGCTTTTTTTTTTTTTTAAAGATTTCTGTATGTGTAAAGGGACAGTTTCCATTAATTAACATTTTTAACAACCTAAATGCTCCTGAGTTAGCATAAAGGCTAGTTTTCATTAACAGGCCCTTGGCCTGATGCTAATGGGCATCCTACAATAAGTTAAATCAACACAAAGTTGAGATTTGTATTTCAAATTGAGTTTTAGCGTTCAAAGTAAGAAAAAAGATTTGGCATTCAACGTATTTAAATTAATTTAAATCTGGGATTTGGAGTTTCAAGTACTTAAAATCTGAAACTTGATAATTCAAGTACTTAAAACTACTACAACTACGACTACCACTTATTTAACCTCAAGATTTGGCATTCAAAGTCCCAGAGATGCAGATTTGATGTTGCAAACAATTAAAAAGTCCGAAGTTGCAAAGTTTGAAGTTCCAAATACTTACTTATACTCTGGGATTTGGAGTTTCAAGTACATAAACTCTCAGTTTCATCTAAAAATTAACAATAATTAACATTTTTTAAACAAATGAAAATGCTCCTGAAAGACATCCCCTTCCCTAAAACACATAAAACCAGCAAAAGTCAAGATCTGTATTCATTTCCACTTGAAATTTAAGGTTCCATTTACTAAAAAGATTTGGCAATTCACTTTGCTCATTTGAAAAAATAGTTGCTTTGATAAACGGTTTTAGTGCTTAAAGCTTGTCAGCATTTTATCAAGAAAACATCAGTTGTGTTTGGGCTTGTGACCATTTTTAGGAGGTGGAATAGGAATTATTCATGACAAATTCTTTTTCCGATTCCGTTATGGCTCCGCTCGGATTGACTCGCTTCCGAGGTCGGCCTCCAGTGGCCGTCCGAGGAACTGCATTTTTTTGACGCCCACGTTGGCTCATTTTTCAGCCATTTTGTCCCATCACATCTTCCTGTCCCGTCCAGAAATGTGAGCTCAAGGTCGGGGCGTGTGGACGGTCAGGAACAAGCTATTTAAACTACTATTTAAACTCTTAATGCAGCATTGTTGTCGTTGTTTTACTCTTTGCTCATTGAAGTGCTTGGAGCTCAAAAAGATGAAGTATAAATAAACTTCACTCAGAGCATCAGAGGAGTCAAGCCAGTTAAAGCTCATTTGAATTGAAGAGACGGCTGAAGGATGTGGAGGAAGGGAGCTTGAATCAGATCCAGATGGCTCGGCAGAAAGTGAGACGAGCCGACAGCCGAACGCGGCGGGGACTACAGAGAGCGAGACACGGGGTGCAATTAAAGGTGTTTGGAATCGGGCCGTTTGAAGAGAAGCTTCCCAGCAGGAGTCGCTTTCACAACGCGGACTGGAGGAGAGCTAACATGACAGTTGGCAATAAATCTTAAAACATTTTTATTTGTTCCCGCGCCGGTAAACAAACGGAGGCTTTTGAGTCTGACAGGAGCTCAGAAGTCTAAAAATATTCCACGGTTTAATTAGGCCGGCGATGACCCGGTGAGCTTTCAGGGGGGTTAACAGCTGCTTTCATGCCTCCTGCCTTTTATAAATGTTGTTTGGATGCAGAGCCACCCTCTCTCAGGTAATGAACCTCGGGTTTCACTTTCACCACGAATAAACCAGAAAATGGAGAAAAAAGGCTGCGTCTTTTGGTGGAAGGGCACCGCTGCTGTTCATCTGCCAGCCATTAGCACGGCACATGCCTCAGCTCTGGCCTGCAGTCAGCGTGACTCAATCAGCAAACACATTAGCAGCATAAATACACTGGGGAGGATGCCAAGCAGTGCAGAAAATAGACTAGAGGAGGGACGAGATGAAGGAGAGGAGCTCAGAGAGAACAAGATGTCGGACTGCTTCCTGCGATCATGAATCTGAGGTGGAACGTCAGAAGAAGGAGAAAGACGTGGAATCCTCGGAGGTTCCAGACTTGGATGAGTACAAAAACATTTATTGTAAAGGATGAAGAAGCCAGCAACGAGGTGGTGAAGCATGTGCAGCAAATATGGAGATTCAAGCTGGGCTAGCAGTCAGAATACAAGTAAAACAACGTGGGTTAGAAAATATATTCATAATAAAAAGTATTCAGTTAAAACAAGTACACACAGAAAGAATTTTTTTGTTGTTTTAGGAATCACTGATTGGAATTCACCAAAGAGTATCAAAGTGCCAATTAGAAGGCAGTTTTATAAAAAGTTCTGAATTCGTTGGGCGCAGAAGCTAAACAGATCTGCTAACTAAATACTAACACGAAGGAATTGAAAGCAAGCATTCGATGTGGATTAAACTGGTTTCGAAGGTCCAGTGTAATACTGATGTTACATATGTCTGGACAACATTAAAAGAATATTGTACATTTTTTACATATGATACACTATTGTGGATCTGCGTATAAATGAGTATAGCAGTTTGGTAACAATTAAACCAATATGACCGGTAAAAAGAACCGGACCTGAAATGGAACCCTGTGGAACTCCTTTATAGCACTTTCACGCTGACAAGGCTCGATATTGGTCCATCTTTCGGAAACTACGTTTGAACCAGCCAGAGCGTTCACACCACAGACTTTAGGTTCTGAAAAGTTAGTTCACGTGAGAACCAAGAAAATAGCTGTATTATCTTTTCAAGAACAGTGACTTCTTCATTGGTGTACCGTACTGTCAGGAGGAGAGAGAAAGGAGCACCGGTTGCCACCCGCCAATAAACTGAATGACGCAACGATGAAGACAAAAGTTCAGGGATCTGCAGAGGAAACCAAACTATTGGTGACGACTTTCAGGATAAACTGGTGTTGGGACCCCTCCCATGTGTTTGTCCCAAACAAGCCGGGCCTAACAACAATAGAAGCGGGCCAACATTTCAACGGTCCCGTGAATCACACTGGGGTGATATTTCCGCCAGAAACTCCAAATCTTGCTTCCCATTGGTCGTGCCTTGACTGGACTCTCCATGATGACAGTAACGTTTTAACTGTCGCTGCGCTGTGCCGCTCCACGCTACCCCCGTGTGACGAGTTGTGAGAAGGAGCTCCGGCTTCGTGCAGCTGTTACAGTAAGAGAGCAATAAACCAAACGTTTGAATTCTTCTGACCGATTCAGCCGCAGTTCTTAACCTGCTGGACGAGTAAAAGTGTTTCAAGTGTTGCTCCTGAACACTTTTGGGATCCTCCGAGGACGCTGATCAACCCGGCGTTAGATGTTTATTGACTTGATTGTATGGATTTATCAATGAAATACATCCTGTAATAAACATTAATCAGTAGTAAATCTGATTTGTCCTCTGGTTATTTGTGTGCTTTTTATTGTGACATCAGCTGGTTGACACGATCAGTGCTCTTACATTCAAACCGATGATTCATATCTCACAAATACTGACACAGTTAATAAATAGATGCCATCTATTTTCCATTGAGACTGAAGCTAGTTTGGTCAGTGATAAATTATTCATCATTATTAAGAAATTGAATTTCTTTTTATCAATTACATTTAGTAATTAATCATCAATAACCAAACATTCTCAAAGCAATCCCCAACACTGGAAAGTAGCTGTGTGCTGAACTGGCGGAGGAGTTAGCAAAGGCTAACCAAATTATAACTAATTAAAACAGCTGAAGCAACACTCTGCATTGATGAATGCCTCGGATATGTCAGCTCGCCTCAGCTTTATACTTCTTTATAGTCTGTTAGCATGACAGTTAGCCGCATGGGAACCTTCAGACTCAGGAAACAGCTGACAGGATTTGATCCTTTTCGATCTTTATTGGTCCAAATACTTCGATGCGTGTTGACGCTTCATTGGCATCAGTGGAACACTGTTAGTTCGGTGTTTCAGTCGGAACTTGATGTAACAGAGATTTCAAAAAGTACGTCAAGCATCATTGTTACTGGCCTCCGTGCTGCTTTATAAAAGATCTCCAGTTTCTGGTGAGAGACACAAATACATGTTATTCTCTTCTGGAAAAGTTATAGGGCGTCAATGTGTCAGTTTCTCTCCAGTTTGGATTTCAGTACATCTAAAATTGAGGCTGTTTTGTTTCAGGCCGCCAACAGGATGCGTTACAAGCGAGCATTCTGGCCATATGTGGTAGGTGAACATGTGACTGTGACACCATGGGCAACAATCTGCTGCTAACAGTCTCCACGTCTCTGCACGGCGGCTGCCATCTGTCCGCTGTGCCAGTGTCCACTGGCTGCGAGAGCCTTTCCTCCCTCCATTATCGTCACACCGTCTGTTTCTGCAGCAGCCGCTCGCTTTCAGCCCTGACGCACACACACACAAGTGTTGGGAAGATCTTGTTTTTATTGGGCAAACACAGTTTCTGAGCCATTAAATACTGTATGTCAAACCTTTTTGGAGGGTGAGGCCACAGGGGTGCCGGGCCTACTAACAGGACGTGCATGAAAATCAAACATTTTGTGACTCCGAAATATTGATTTGACGGCTACATCAATCTGAAGCATCTTAAACCTGAACTGATCAGCTGCCAGCTGAACGCTAAAAAAATATCAGAACAACGATTCGCTTCCTCTGTTTTAACAGCTGCTAAACTGGATGTTAATTTTGACACCTCTCCTCCAAATCTCGATGAAACACGAGAGGAGATGCTTTAGTTCTCCTTTGCCAATATCACCAATTAGTAATTACAATTCACTTCAACTTAAATTACAGTGATCATAATTTAGCTGCAGCTTTAAATCACTGACAAAAAAAGAAAAATGAGCCAAAATATCCCGTGTTCAAGCGCTGCCATCTTGGTTTGGTGACATCATTTGCGGTAACGATCGAGCGGTGGAAGACCATCGAATCTCCATCCGACACCCGTCGACCTCAGTCGTGTCCAGGACTCGACTGTCAATCATCATCAGGTAACTTGTTAAAACATACAAACAACATACATCAGAACACCTACACTGACACAAACATGTTTGGGAAAACTTTGAACCGAAGAATACCTCCAGTTTTCAGTTTTTGCCCGTCTACTAATATGGAGGGGGAGGGGTTTATGAGCTATACAGCAGCCAGGCAACAGAAGGGAATCCACAGGTTTTGGCCTTATTCTAAGGTTCTGCTCAAACTCTGCTGAAACCTTTAAAAACGTTTCGGTTTTCTACATAGACGAGCCGGCGTGTCCCGTTTTTCTGGAGACTAATTGATGGACTGAGAGCAGAAATCAGCCATGATGTTGATGCGTCTGTCAGTACTGATGTGTGTCGTAGGACATAAAAACACCACATGGCCACGTTAACGAGGTCAAAATACTTGACTTTTATCAGATGGGGTCTTCAAACGAAACCTTCTCAGCCGCCACAAGTAAAAAAATACAAAAAAACGCACTCAACGCTCTCAATGCATAAAATCATGTTTCTACAGCATCAATCCACAAACTGAAGCTGCTGTTTGCCTGATGGACTGTGCGTGAAGGTGGCCAACACAGCCAGCCATTTCCCGTTTCCTCTCCTGACGGCCGTGTCAACGCTCGCCGCTCGGAAACAGGATGTCGAATCAGGCCTGACCTCCATCTCGCCAGCAACACGCTTCTCTCCTCTAAGTCCTGTGTACACAAACCTGCTGGGGAAAACAGCATTTTGAATTGCAAATGGCGGCGAGGGAGCGACTGGATGAAAGGGGCTGTGATAGAACTGTGCTTCTGGCAGGTGACAGGTTCAAGACAGCAGAAAAAGTGTGTTGACCAACGATACGATCAGCAAACGGACCGTCGGATCAGGACGAGATGTCCACGAAGAAGAGAGGAATTCTAATGTACATCCTCCATCTTGATCTCCTTCTATCCTTCCTCAGTGTCCCGGGTTTCCTCTCCCCTCCCTTTCCTTCACCTTCTGTGTTCTTGTCTAAAATTGAGAACAGAACAGCTGGTAATTGGAGATCATCGTCTCTCCTCAGGCTCTCAGGATTTGCAACACGTTTCTCCACAGCTCATCCTCACCACTCCTTTCTTCGTGTCTTTATTATACCTCCTTGTTTTCTTCTCCTCCTCCTCCTCCTCCTCCCTCCATAAACTCCACAAGGCCTTTTTTGAAATTGGATTTTCATTTGAGATGGACCGGGAGCGCCCGTCGTGTTTATGCCGCCTCCCTCCTTTTCCCTCACTTCATTTCCTCTCTCACTCTCTCCTCCATCTCCTCCTGTGAATTATCTTCTCCCCTTCAAGCTCGGACAGGACCTCCATTTCCATCCTGATGGAGATTAAAAGAAAAAAAAAAAAATTTGCTCTGCAGTTTGGAGCCGGTCGCCGGGCGAAGAAGAAGAAACTGAGAAGATCCTGATCAGGCAGCACTTGTTCCTGAAGATACACGACGTTCTGACCTCGTTCCAACTTCCGCAGACAGACGAGAAACTGGTCTGTATTAAATAATGTAATTTTATCATTGAAAAAAATTAAAGATTTCATATATTCTAGATTATTACACGTTTATTACACGTTACACTATTTCACTGTAACTGTATAAGTCATCATTTTCAAAGATAAATGATGAATATTCATGATATTCTGCTTTGAAATGCAGTACCAACAGGTTGAACGTAACCCTTTTAAAACCGAAATCACTGATACTTGGGGTTAGAAGGCAGAAATGGGTTAAGTTCAGAGAAAACAACATTTCTGAGGTACACAATGTAAAATAAAAATGATTTTCTGTGGTTAAGGAGTAATAATTTTCCGACCAAAACTGAAAAGCTGTGTAGATTGTTGTGGTTTTGGAGGTCAGTCGGAGAAGCTGTAACACACAGGAGATGGAAGCGCTGCTCTGTTCTCGTCAGTGATATATTTTTAAACATGTATCAGAAATAAATTACATACGTGCCATAAAAGTTTTATGTCTATTATTGTAGAAGAAATTGATTTGTTTTTTTGCGTGCACCCTTGATGCCCCTGCATCCATACCTGGACATCATGCTCACGATTCCCTGCCTGCTAATGTCCCCGACCACTGTAAGTGATGTTAAAGCCAAACCTCAATTACAAGTAAATATCCCATATTTTTAGATATCCAGAAGTGTGATTCCATTAACCAAAAAGACACTGAGGTTTCTCAGATATTCTGTCATTTAATTAGCTGATTTCAAAACCAAATTATTTCATATATGGACTTGATGGCCTGATGTGGCTTAAACCACAATATTCCAGTCCTCAGGAGTTCACTTTACCCTGATGTGTTTCTGCATTAATGTGATATTGTCATGTTGTTGTATTCTGTAGCCTACATATGACATCTATTACACGTCCTGAGGTTTTTCATTTTCCCTGTTCAGGGTTTTAAAGATTTTCCTGACCCAGTTCGAGGGTTTTGAGGGAAAAGGGTGTCTGCTGATTGTGAAAGCCCGCTGAGACAAACTAATTTGTATTTATGGGCTTTACAAATAAACTTTGATTTGATTTTATACACTGTTGTTGGACTCTTAGAGGGGAACTAACTAGTTCTGAAAACTTTTTGGAATAAATGCAGAACCACTGTTGCAAAGCTGGACCGGTTTCCTGTGGTTTCAGTAACATCTGGTAACCTGTTAACCAAATGAGGAACGTACGTAACCCATTAACGTTACATCAAGCTGTGGTTGACATTACGTGAGGTTGTCTTCTGAAGCCACTCTATCTGTACCCTGCTAACATACAGTGCTGCTGACCTGCTGTGGAGCCAGTCTGCCTGCGTACCTCCGAACCGCTCACCTCTGATCAGTTGTATTATATTTAATACGTATGTCAGTTCTGTCCTGTTATTCACAAAAAAAGTTGCTGAAGTGCCAGTTATAGGTCCAGCGTTTAAAATGTATTATTTGTTTGATAACATCTAATTTTCATGGTTAGTCAAAGTTAGTGTCTGACCACCTTAAATCATCAACCATAGTGTGTATGTAACCTTAGAATGATCATTTTATAGTTACATGAGACAGATTGTCCCTTTTAAGGATGGTACGAGTGTTCTACGTTAGCGTTAAACTTAACTAGAAATACTAGTTTGATGTAATTACTTGCAGTTAAAGCAGAACTAACCAGCGGAGACGGACATAACACATCACATCACATCGACTGCTAGCGCAGTTAGCACACCCTGAGCTGAAGATTAGCCTGCTAGTGCTAATAATGAAAATGGTGACCTGAGATCTGCTCCCATTAAGGAAGGAGAAGCTGATGGCCGGCCGGAGTCCAGCCACGAGAGTGGATAGATGTATGAGGACCGCGAGGCGCTGTTACAACAGACCGTACAGCCTTAAAGCAGCTCGAGTGGGGCATGTTGGCGACGGTCTGTGTACGCTTGAAACTCCACTTGGTTTCCATTGCTGGCTGTTTATTTACAGAAATGTAAAAGTGTTATATTCTAATCTTTACAGATTTTGTTGTCAAGTCATCAAATTAGTTATTCAAGTCTGACAAAGTCCAAGTCATGTGACTCAAGTCTACAGCGTGTTTTCAGATGAGGCTTCAAATGGTGCAGTTAAGTGCCCAAACTGTGCAATGAGCAGAGGTGCTTGGCTTGCACAGACATGAGATTCATGTTCCTGGTGTCTAAATGAAATACTGTCTGTATTATACCTAGTTATTAAACAGTTTGCTTTGTGTCTCCAGATGCTATTAACCCTGTCAGGAAAGCTTGTTGCAATCAGCTGGGAGCACCAGCAGGGCGGAGTCTCCGCATCTCATCTCGACCGGGCCCATCAGTCATGTTAATGCTGTCCCCGTTATTGTCTAAGACATCAATTGTCCTGTTCTGAGGCTTGCCTGCGTCAGCCGTGAAACCATGAAATACTGTAGTAGCTGATGCTGTAAATTGAGCTAACCCGCCGCCACCATCAACGTGACTGGCAGTTTATGGCAGCATGAAATTAAAAGGGTCTTGTTTTATTCGGAGGCCCATCGCTCTCCGGTCCGCCTTCTTGTCCCCGAGCCACGCGGCGTGGAACGGCGTGCACAGTGATGTCAGAGCGAACCGACCAGCAGCCGCCTAGAGTTGTGATAAACACGACGGCCGGGATATTGCAGGATTTGGCGGTCGGCACACTGAGAAATTAGCTTGTCTCTCCCCTTCAGTGTTATTGATCGCCTGACTTCCTTACACATTTCCACACAATGGGCAGCACTGACTTAATTAGTCAAAAGAGAAGCTGGGTAATTACATGTCACTTTAACAATGTATTTTATTGCCTACAAGCTCTGGTGGTATCGAGAGAATCCAATGGTTGGTTTAATGCAGAGTGGAATAGAGAGAGGAGGGATAGGACACAAGCTAAAGGATATGATCCTCCATGATGGTTGAGTTATTTCTGGTTCATTTGCCGGTTTGTGCAGGTTTACGGGTCAGGGCAGCTGTGTCTGAGTTGCTTCCAGAAGGACACAAAGCCAAGGTGGGTCTATTAGACAAGACTCCTGGCAGCTTGTCACAGAGACAGATTCACTCGTTTGGCCTCTGGTGGGAGAGGAAAAAAAATAAAGAATTCACACATTTTGGACAAAATCCCAGAATTTTGTCAGTTTGCAGGTCTAAAGACACTGAGGTTAAATGGGGAGCGTTTGGTAACGTGGAAATACTAACGACACCGGTACAGGAAAGTGAAATGATGCTCTTAGTTTCTTTCCCAAGAAAAGGCTCAAAGTTTAGGAGAAAATTATTTATGTTTTCATTAGTATAAAATCACCAATGTTCCAACATGGCTGTTTGCTTTTACTTTGCGTAGGTGGTTGAGTTTGGGCACAAAACCTGCTCAGTTATAGTCAGGAAACGACCGGTTGTGTCGGTTTAATGTGAGATGTGAACTCTGGTCTCTTGGCTGGGAGTCGTGTGTTTGTGAGCCTCCTGGTACTTTGGAAAGTGTTCTGCACTCCATCATCTGTTAAAGTTCTGTGTCCCATTAAACCCTGTGTTTATGTCAATGACATGAGTAAAGATGTCCTATGTCCTCCCCTTACAAAATGTAAGCAAATATATCCCAGATTCAAGTGCTGGTGTAACAATCTGTGTAGTAGCTAAGATAGAGTCACAATAGAGCTCCATATACCCTCCCAATTTGAGCAGGAAATTGACAGTGGTAAGAACGTCCTAAAATTAGACACAAAGATGGCAGCAAGTCAGGCTGTCACCATGAAAGCATAATCTCCTGATTGATTTGTTCTTGGGTTGGTGTAATTTGGATTCAGAGTATTCCATAACATTCCCATTTTCAGATGGGGATATTAGACACGAGACCCTGACAAAATGTTGATATTTGATGAGCTGAGGATGAGGACCAGGACACTGCCAACCCCTTTATTTATGGGAAATTAAAGCTGGGGTTTGTAACAACTGGGAATCACGCATGAGACTCTATGGAAGCAACTCTGCACCGCCTCCCCTCAACTGATTTCGTTTTGACACGCTTGTCTTACTTATTTTGGCCCTTTGCTGCTTCTGCAGTTGTTGATGATGCTGGAAGAGCAACTTTTCCTGCTAGGATGTCCGCCTTTGTATCGGCCTTTCACCATCTATGGGAACATGCATGCATATCTACTTTTGTAGAACAGCCAGCAGGAGCACCCTTTCTCTGAAATGACCAATGGTTGGCTGAACAGTACTGTACAGATCGTACCGTACGGTGGGGGGTGGGGGCAGTGCAGTCTTGATGAAACGGTGGTAAAACCAAAAGCAGGCGTGAAGCTGTGGACTTTGGTTTCACAGAGGAGCCTCTAATTGCCCGTTTCCGGTCGAGTCTCTCGGTGGCTGAGAGCGAACTAACCCCGTTTGATTTTGATAGCGGCCACTTGGCGGCTCGCTCTGATGTCGGACAGGAAGTCAGCTGGGTTGATATCAGACACTCTGGGCCGCCCTGCTGGCTCACACAGCAGATTGATTTTCTTTGTTTCTAAACGCCTGAATGGTGTCAAACAGCACAACACAGTCAATCTTCATTAACAGATGAGACAGAAGAAGCAGAAGTGAGGAAGAGCGACGAGTCGATGACGCGAATGGTCTCGGATCGCCCTTCATTCTTTTCCCTTTTGTCTTCCTACAACTTGTCAGAACTGTCTGTCTGGGGCTGGACCAGGAGGAATTAGCTTTAAAAAGGACTTACTCCATATTCAAAAACTCGTTTTTTCATCAGCTCCCTCACTTTGAGCTCCACAGCCCGCAGCCACAGATGGATTGAAGGTTTGAGCGTCATGGCCGTCGCAGTCTTGGTGCTCCTTTTTGACGAGCCGCTCCATTTATTCTGAGGACGGGCTGTCAGTCCTGTCTGTCAGAGAGCTTTTAAATGAGCTCTTCGACCTGGACGGTGTTCCGGATACGGGATTAGACTCCATATTTTAACGGGTCCTTGTATCACAGACCCAGTGGAGGGTAAAAGCCACCAAAATTATTTCTCTTCTTCTTTTATGCTGATGGAATGAATTGATTCAGTTTACATAAATTAGCATATATTAAGTGGCCTAAAGTGCCAGTGCTAGTCAGGAGAAGGTCATTTAAGGAAACAGAAAGTTACAACCGAGGAGGAACAATGAAATCTGAAGTCCTCATTTCTTTTCCTCTCCTGGTGTTTCGACACGTTGAAGGTTCCCACCATGTAGCTGTCACTCTCTCTACGAGGTGGGAGTCAGCCTCACTAAAACAAAAGCCTGTTAACCTTTATATCGATTTGAAGCCTAGCGATTGAATGTTTAATTTAATTTAATTATATAACCTTGTTTGTGCTGTGAAGCCTCGTACTCCAGCTCAGCGTTGGAGATGAAAAGCTGCAGGGAATCTTAAACAGCAAACAGAGCATGAAATGTGTTTCAGTCCCAGCAGCAGGTAAAATAAAAAACAGTTCAGCGTATTATGGAATTCATCGACCCTCCAGAGGTCGAGGTCCATTTTTAATCAAGACACGGATACTAAAAACTTTGCTAAGCGCCTCCCTAAAATGGCCACTGTCCAATCCCATATTAGCGACCGTAACTGTGCCAGGGAGGCCTGTCGAGCTCTCATTAGAAGCTAACATGCCGTTAGCTTTAGTGTTAACGGGACCTGTGAATCTGACAGTCGATACCCAAAAAGTTTTGAAGGAGGTGTCGAGTATTTGACCTTCCGAAAGCTGAATACCCAAGAAGAGAGATGTGGGATCCGGACAAACCTGTGTGGACGACCACATGAATCCATCACAGATAAATAAAAACATTTGTTTTTTCCAAGGTAAAATGCTAACTAACGCTAGCTTTGTGTGCTAAGTTAGATAAGGTTAGCGTTAGCAGAATGAATATTGACTCACCAGATACATGAATTATTTCCCTCCGTTTTAATGTTCTTGTCATTCACAAGACTCCGCCCACATACGATAATGTGAATGTATCTCTTTGACCTTTCTGTCGGCTCCTCTGTCATATTGAACTATTTTTACACATACTTGAGATTATTTCCTTGGGGATATCTCTCACGAATGTAGTCCAAAACTCCATGTCTGACTCATTTGACAGGCATAGCAACAGTAAACAAGTGGAGCGGGGCTTACCAAAGGGGTCGAACTGACCCAGTATCTGGGTCTTACACTATGTGTAGATGTGTACTAACTGTTTGAGGAACACATGTACATGAGGTGGACACTGGGGTTTCAATGATACTGTTGATTCACGGACGGTGTGTTCCCGGTAAGTTTGCCAGCTGATTGAGGGATCGTCGAGCCTTTATAGCTACTTCATAAAAGAACCACAGTTAATGCGCACAAAGCCTAAAGATCAAGTGTCCATCAACAGCTGAAGATGAAGAACTCCTGAATTTGTAGCTCAATGTTCGACGTGACGATGTTCACATACCCTGAAGATTTCCGCCCTGTACAGATATAGAAGTGGAATCGATCAACTCTCATTTGTACAGCAGTGTCGATTTTCAGAGAGAAACCGTGTGTGCGCGGTCGGATTCCATCACGGCCCAATTACACGTCTCATCTCCTCTTTCACCTGAGCCTCTTCTCACTTCCTCTTTCTTTCCTCCCCCGCAGGACCCAGCGGCAGCTCCGAAACTCAACCCCGCAGGCCTGTTGACCCTCGCGCTAGCTCCAGTAGCAGGGTCCTGCGGGAGGGATCCTGACCTCTGCTCACCACCGTTAGTGACACATGTAGAGAAGTGAGGGGGCGGAGCTCGTGTCCAGCTCACCTTTCGGCAGGTGGACGGCGGGACGGGGGACATCTTAGACCTGCGTTATCTAACCTGTTGTCTCCTAATGAGCCACTGAGACGTCGGCAGGGGTTGTTGAGGTCATTGTGTCCCGTAGATTAATTACATGGCAGTCATTTGGTGCGGGACAAGGCCCGGCTTCAGGTGGGGGAACCTGATCCGGCGGAGGGGAAAGTGCAGCGGCTCTCTGGTTACCTGTGAATCCCCGTGAACACAGAGTGGCCTTGTTCTGCAGCTCAGAAGGGAGCCGGGGGGGGAGTTTGATCAGGCATGTTCTTCCCCTCTCAAGCCATCTTCTCAGGAGGATTAAAGCAGGACGCTGAACGTCTCGCAGGTTTAAAGTGACGGCAGATCGCAGACAATCACTCCTGTCGGGACTTCAAAACGTACAACTGACACGTGTGACTTTAGCTTGAAGCTGGTTTTTGATGATGTGACATGAGTGTAAAAGCTGCTGGAACTCATGCTGGATGCCAAACGAAGACAGAGCCATTTCAGAATTATTGTAGTGAATACGGTGATCTGATGATGTAGTGAGGATCAGAGACATGTTAACAGTTGACAGAATAACAGTCGCATTTTCCAAAGTTTTGCTATGAGAAAAAAATAGGAAACGTTTGTGTTAGAAACACTTGAACATTTACTTCAACAAGTTTTAGAAGTCTCATTTTGGTTTTAGCTCTGTTAGAAAATAATGTAGTAGATTTATTTGCACTAAAAACAAGAAGCAAACAGACTAAATGAGATCCTGTTTTTGATGTCGTTACTTCATATGTCACTTAACATTCAGCCCCGAGACAAAGTTTATGATTTAAAAAACACTTTACAAGATGGTTCTGCAGAATTGTAGCTCCTCGTCCTATGAGTTTATTCATACTCGTTGTCCTCTACATGTTGGATGCAGTTTGCAGGCTGGATGCTGCGTCACACTTATTGCATTTTACTGTTTTGGTTCCTTTGTGATTCACTTGTGCAAAATAAAGACATTATGTTGAAAATATATATAAATATTCTGTCAATAGACTTAAATATAAAGTATCAAAAGGGCAAGTAAATTTAGTGGCAGCAGGGTTGCCATTATGTTACTGTAATATTAACATTTCAGTGATGTCACTAAAATGTAGTTTTGTACTGCTGATGAATACACAACGGACTGTTTTTTAAAAAAATACATTCTAATACAGTTTTTTCCTTTTACGTGAATTATTACTAACTTAGTAGGTTTTACACACAGCTATGACTCACACTATATGATTACAGGCACCCGCGTTAAAAAATGGCTATCATCACTCTCACTGACTGTCATCCTACAAGCACAGAAAGGAAACCATAACAAAATGAACGGAGTTAAAGCAATGATTCTCTAATAATCACAATGTGATTACAATGTGAGAAATGAATCCACAGCTTCTTGATACACTTTACTTTTTATGATAATATGAGGATGAAAACTCCACGTGTGGAACAATTGCTGGTTTAACAAAAACCTGAGACATTTCTCTTTCAAAATGCCCTAAATGACTGGCTGAAACGTGCGCGAGGGAGAGAGAAAGAGAGAGATGAGTTAAAATAATTTAGATTCCAACTTCCCACATACAAAACAATCACGTGTAAGGCTCATTTCCTCTTACAGTAATGATGTCAAATAAGAACATAAAAAAATAGATCCAACCTGAAGGAAAATATATCCAACTCATCAGTGAGCCAAAACATCCAAACCTTAAAAATGCAAAATCGGGATCCACAGATCACAATGGCTTCTGGATCAATAGACTACACCTGCTTCTGATCACTACACTTCACATATCCCTGGATTTATAGAATCCACAGACTCTGGGACTCATGGATGTTTTATATATTCTAAGTAAACTGTTATTGTCATGTTGTTGTGTCCTGTACAAGTGACATCTGTGTCACAGATGAAGGAAGAAGGATCCTCCTCTTATTCTTATTGTCCCTGTTTAGGGTTTTTTAAGTTTTTCCTCATCCGGATCGAGGGTCTGAGGGCAGAGGGGGTCACATCTGTACAGTTTGTCAAAGCCCAGTGAGATAATGTGTAAATTGTGATATTGGGCTATACAAATAAATTTGATTTGATTTGATGGGTGGAACAACGATTGAGAATAAGAAATGATAGAGTGAGAGAATGGGAGGATTCAGACTTTCTACTCCGAAAGGAAGCGAGAGGAAGGGGGGAGGATGAAAAGACTGCAGACATTTATCACAACACCACTTTGTCTCATTCCTCAAAGTCCACGAGTCTCCTTATTGGAGTGGATACTTGTGAATTGAATGTTGTCTTTTTGTTGGTGACTTTGCCCCGTCCAGCCTTGGTTCCTATCACAGGGTTTATTCCAACAGAAGGCCTGGGAAATATAGTTTCTTCAGACCTTGTGTAAAAATCAAGGTGTGCAGCTCATTAAGATTAACAACACAATAAAAAGGCAGCAAATGAATCGATATGCAAGATGAGAAAAATAGATGTTTTAATGAAAGTGTCTGATCTCTGGATGCATTCAAGTGTGCACGCTGCCTCCCCTTGATACTGGAGATTAGTGTAGTTGTAAAAGGTGGAAAATAATGCAACAAACCCTGTGAGGAATGTCGGCCGGATCCCCTCACACAGATGACCACCCAACGCTGAACACGGCTTCCAGCTGTTTCGCCTGAAACTTCCAAGATTTTTCTTCTGTCACATTTATGGATTTGTGGTCTGTTTGAAATGATTTTGTTGGCTGGTGAAAAAGCATTTTGCCGTGACGATCGATGACTTAAAACAATCTGGTCTGAATATTCTGCCAATCTGTTTCCATAGTATCCCAGGTCAATATATCTCAGTTACTGACATTCATTCACAGCAGCACCACAGAGACATTCTCAGAAGAAGAGTTTTACTGTTACAGAACATTTATTATGTATAAACGTGTGAATCTTGTCTGGCAGCTGCTGGGATTTTTTTAAATGCACATAACCATCTTACAGGTTTTCCTACATCAGGGCCACAGACAGCAGTAGGTGAACTATGTTCACAGTCCACTTGCAGATGGACGTCTCTAGTTATGCTTATCTCTAAACCACGCATTTATTCAAATGATATTTAAAATTACTATTTGACTAGAAGTAAATAAAGACACAGAAACTGTGTTTAAATGAGTGTTGCATTTACTTTATTAAATTTTCTTGCTTGCCTATCAAATGATGTAAATATACCGAGCGGTATTAGACGAGGAGTTGCAGGTCTGGACATTGTCCTGAGTGGCAGATCCCAATGGACACGGAGATTTAAAAAAGTGTAGAGTCATTAAATGATATAGTCTATGTATATATACAAAGGAAAGTTACATTTTGCAAGTAGGATTAGTCGTGAAATGTCCTCTGAGAAATGAGCCATCAGAAGCTCGATGACAGCTAATGACAGCTCGACATTGTCACCCAGAGAGAGAACCTCCTTGGCTCCTGCCTTGGTTGGTTTAGTCTTGAAGAACTACACAATGCCTCCACCACCCTCCTCCATGGCCGGCTGAGGTGTGCTGATGGTGCGGCATTAATGTGACATCGCTGCAGACATACAGTGTTTCCCATCAGCTGCTCTAGCTCTGCTTTATCAGCCCCTCTTGTACCATCCCGAGTGCAGCTCTCTTACAGTTTTTGCTGTTCGCTCTCCGCCGTGTGGTCAGTCTCCTCTGGTGGAGGGCTGGGCTTGAATATGGTGCAACCATATGTGTAAATTGGTCTTTTTTTTGCCAGATGGACGGTGCTGTCTAAAGCTGCTGGTGCAGTTCAAGTTTTCAATCCGATTTTTTGCTTGAAATAGGCGTGACGTGTATGAACTTCCAAGAAGCTGGCCATCGTAAACAAAACACTAATGTCATTTTTTAAAAAAGCTTCACTGAAGAACTTTTTTAGCTTGCTTACTTTAATGTCCCTTGTCTTATATCAATATTTGATGCCACACAACTCAGTTAATCTCAAACTGATCAACATCTGAAGAGTTTCATGAAGGCAAATCCAGGTCATCAACATGTCATTAAGTAGGTTTAAACCAAAGCAGTCAGAGTAACACAAGGTGAGGCCCAGCATTTATGTCAAAGAACTACACCCCAATTATGCTCCACAAATGGCAGACACACTCTGTTTTTAAGAGTCGGCTTGAAACCTTCCTTTTTTATAAAGCTTATAGTTGAGAATGGAGAAAAATCCACATTTGATGACTGAAAAAAAAAGCCAAGGCTGCACAGATATTTTGACGTTAGAAATGTGCCGGTGTTTTCTGAGGGTTAATAAAAAAATGCCACTCTTTCATGGTTCCTTTTATACCAATACAGGGAGGTCAGATACTGCCCGACACTGTACTGTCCTCAGGCACAGACACTGAAGCGGTGAAACAGGTGTCAATGTGTGTGATTGGCTGTATGAGGAGAGGGTCCCTGGAAGTGTCGTATCACCTGATGTAAAACAATCGTTATAGTGTGATGGATTTCACTCGAATGTCCTCAGTCCTCTCGCTCATTTATTTCCTGTCCCTTTCCACTCACGGCTGACTAATGAAGGCAAAATGCCAACGTTTTCCAAAAAGAGCGTGCTCAGCTGCCACATACAGGAACTGCTAAAGAATGAAAATGTTGAGACACAAACGGCTCCGAGCTGAAGGCAGCTGGCCGCCCCTCAGACCAGCTGACGTCCTCGAGCTCCACCCCGAGACATCTGACCTCCCTGAGGACCCATCACACTGTCACACGCCAACATTTTACTGTGCTGGCCTTCAAGTTCCTATCTTTGGAATCTGTATGTTTTCAGAATTTCACTTTCTGCTCAGGCCGCCTCCTCAAAGTGATCCATCCCCACTAGATATGTCATTCAGGAGGACAGCGCTCACAGCTGCTGTCAGCAATGTTTTTGTTTGACAAAAATACAGATGGTGGAACTCTTCAACTGTACGAAAACAAAGCCAAAATATTCTGATGCGAGTGCAGCCATGGAGTCAGTCTGAGGGTTAGTGATCAGGGTCAGAGTCATGGTATCAAGTTCCCGTCCGACTGAAGAGAACTCACCTGACTGTCATGTTTCACCTCCTTTTGATAGCATAAAATTAAATTTAATCATTAAAACCAAATTGATGAGGAAAAATAGCACTTCTGGCCCATATCATATCTGCTGACATGGATGGGTATATGAGCTGTACTCCAGCCAGCCACTAGGGGGTATCAAGCTGTTTTGGCTTGAGTTCCCAGGAGCTCTCAAGTCATCGACATCAATGTACAGTCAGTAGGAATCAATAGATTACATAATTCAATACCGTTGCTCTTGGTAAATGAAACCAAGTTGCTGTGGATTGCAGAACAGATTTGAAATCGAGCACACAAACCTGCCTAAAGTGACTTTTATTCCATAATCCAAACAAAGTACAACACAAATTTTGTCAATATAAAGTATTCACCATAATCTCACTCGAAGCATTCGGCAGTCGTGACGTGTCTTGTTGTGTGGTGAAACAAAGTTGGCCTTTCTTTTCTCCACACTTTAAATCCTCCCGTTTTTTCCTCCCAGCCAGACTACAAACATTTAGCACAGCCGTGATTATGGAAAAGATTTGGTGGCATCTCGGCAGGCCAAACAGCCAGCGTAGCGGGTGTGCTGGACCAACTGTGTTGCATTAAATGAGCTGGTTGCAGGTAATTGGTTGCAAGTGAAGCAACACAGACAGTTGTGTTTTCCAAATTTTTGGTATAAGAAAACAAAAGGAAAACGTTTGTACAGTAAGTAAAGCCAGATTCAAGTTGTTCTTTACAGGGGACATCTGAGCTTGAAATGAATTAAACTGTGAGCTGAGCTCCTTTGTAAGGAAGGACGATATAAAAACTTGAAATAAGCAGCAAAGAGCAGCAATTACACCGAAAGTTGCTCTTGTCATGAGTTCTTTGACTTCTATAAGATGTTGTTTTGATTATTCGTTTACATTAAAGTAGGTTCTCAACTGTACATATATACATAACTTACATTCACACACACACACACACGCACACACGCACGGACACACACACACACACACACACACACACACACACACACACACACACAGAGAGACACACACAGACACGTACAGACACACACATGCACAAAACAACCCATTAGGCTTCTTCCTGTCTGTTTTCCCGGGTGTTCATAGCCAGAGTTCTCCTCCTGTGGGGGAGCAAATGAATAATAAATAGGTCTAAAGTAGAGGGAAATTATACAACATTATGCCATACTGTGTCCACTCTAATGCCATGTGGCCCATTTTAATGGCTGGACCCGCCCACGAAGCGCAGCAGCCCCCCAGAGTGGCTGTAAACCTGTCCAGTGAGCCGCGCACCAGATTTATGGCTCACATCTGTTTCTGCCCAGCGCAGCAGAGAGCGGCGAGAGCTCCGGCTACGATACGGAAACGCTCCCAAACAAGCTGTCCACTGCAGGCTGAAGAGGCTTCGCTGCAGCCATGCATGGAAAGATACGCTCTTCTCATACCTCAATATTAAACATGACCTGCAACCAGCGTAAATCACTCAGGGCCCAGTTTGGTTCCACTCATTTCATGCAGGTCAGGATCGTATGAACAACATGCTGTATAACGTGCTAAATTAATGGAACTGACATGTACGCGACATCTATGGAAGAGGATTAGGGCCAGGCATCAGAAAAAAAAAAAAAATTAAAATATAAAGGACAAAGATTTTTTTTTTTATCATTATGGACGTTGAGAAGTTAAGAAAAGACGAATGAGCGAGTTGCATTTGTGGAAGCTGAAATAGTGAGAAAAAGACGAATCTAAGGTTATCGATGGTTACAGCTACATGCAGTTCAGAGGGGATATGTAGTGTCACAAGAAAACTGATCAAGTTGTTTGATCCTGAAGATGAGGAGCTCAAGCGGCAGCCACTTAAACACAGGTATTACCACAACAAAGCTGAGAAATGGACTCGTATGAGCTTAAACCATAAGGCTTTGCCATCAGCTGACGTATTGATGGTTTAGTGTGGATGGAGGCAATGTGAACAAACAACAACCCCAAAGTAATAGCAAACTTCATCATCGCGTCCACTGTGTGTGAGGATGCCTGGAGCAGCTGCGTGCCGACAGAGGCACAGAAAACACAGAAAACAACTATGACTGCAGTGTTTGTGACATGTAACAGCGCAAACATGTTGGCAGCAGCCCAATGATGGTCCAGGCTGCAGATGTTTAAAGATCGAAACATTGTTTACATGATAATAAACAACTACATCATTGGCATAAAAATGGGAATATGCATCAATAATATTCCGACACATATGATTAATGTAGCTTGTAGATTGAGAGTGGGTCCTCATACGGAGCCTTGCAGCACTCCTTTGGTGATGTTTAGACAACTGGACAAAAAAAACAACTTAAGTCTCTGATTTGACAAACAGAAATCACTGGATGCTTGTTTTTTTAAATGGTCAGACTCAATTCTGACAATTTTCATCCAGTGCATTTTTAGCGTCATCCATCGTGCTATACATTGCATATGTTATTTTAACAATGCATATTTAATTCTCTTTTCTGTCTTGCTTTATCTTTTTGAAAATATTTTGGTCTCAAAAACATTTATAGATTGTTATTCTCAGGCGCTTTAAATTGAAAAGGTGCCGTATAAATTAGTTATGATTAAATGAATTGTAAAACGTCATCAGAAAAGAGCCAATGCTAATTTTAAGATGATGCTCTCACATCAAAGTCGCATAATGTAAACTCTGAAAACTATGGCAGTCTTATCACCGATAAGTGATATCTCTATGGTAACAAATTTCAAACAGGTGGTGTTGTTGCCGCACTTTGATTTTTTTTTTGTTAACGGTAAAACGGGTGATTATTCAGTGTCACTGACATGCAAGTTGTGCAAAAATACAAGTATAACGGCCTTTTTGTGTGTTGTCTCTGGCAAAACATTACAAAGCAGGTTTTTGTTCCACTGTTGTACTATTCAAACCACAGATGAAATGGTTCAGACATGTGTGGCTGAATTACTCTGTTAGAATCTGATGCTGTGCAGCGTATAGTAGACTAGTTTAAAAGTAAGAGCAGGTAAGCTCCGCCTCGCTCTGGCTGCAGGCGAGGGGTGGAGCAGTGAGCTGAGATGGGGCGGGGCTAAAGTAGCTCATCAGTAGATCCTCGCAACCTAGAGGCAAAGGTGATGAATTTAATCCAAGAGCTTTTAAGGCCACAAAAGGAAAATTTCAAATACAGCAAAACAAAAACAAAACAAAAACAGTATTTTTACAAAAATATTCCTGGATTGATAGAAAAAGAAAAAGGAAAAAAAAAAAAGAATAGTTTTAGGCCACATAGTTATTATTTAAACCATTGTTAGAGAAGCTGTAAGATTTTGCGTCGTCAGCAGGCCCTGGTTGGACGGGTGTCGGGTGAAACTGCAGCTTCCACAGGTGGTCTCAGCTCAGGCCTGTTCCTCCTCTTTTTTGCGTAGTGGCAGATGTTCTCAGTCATGAATGAGCACATTACAGTGAGGAGGAGGGGAGGAAGTGAGTGAGCCATTACGCCCATCCCACCTTCCTCTCCCGTTCCTCCGTGATTAAGATGCATGCGCTCGCACCCCCTCCTGGCGCTCTGTGCATTCATCAACATCTGTTTAATGAAGTGATCAGAGGCTGAGATCAGACATGGCGCAGAGATATTGCTCCATTAGCCTTTTCCAAACTTCTGCAAAACAGGAAGCGCTGACCGGAGGCGTCGGGTTTGATTTGCCTCACACTCTCTCAAAAACACAAGAGAGGAGTATGAAGCGTAACTGATTACCTGTCCAGCCTCTCCTCACACACACAAGCCTGAGTAGAATGGCACATCTCGGAACAGGAAGAGCAGAGTGGGGCCCCGGCGATGATGTTAATAAACTGTCAGCGTGTGGCACTTTGTAATTGGGTTTGTGCCTTGTTTAACAAAGAGCGATTGGATAGTTAGAAGGGAGAGCAGCGTCTCCTGTGAAATGAGCCGAGTGTGTCATCTACCAATGTGTTATCCCAGAGGAGCGGCTTCTGAGAGGTGTCTGTTATCCCCAGTAAATAAACAGAGGCGCTGAGAAACGACTCCTCACATCATAAAATGTGTGTAATGCTGTCATAAACATGACATGTCTCACGCAGCAACAGTTTATGCCACTTCGTTCGGAACAAATGAGCCCACAGCGACTTGTTTATGATGTCCCGTGATTTAGTGACAGCAGTAAAGCTGCAGATGGTGAGTGGGAACTCGATGCAGATCGGACCAACGACATGTTCAGGACAGCTGGGCCCCGAGCCGGCAGCTCCTATGGCCTTCAACTCATTTATGTTGCACCTCCCACAAAAATGGGAGGTGCCACGATTATTAGTGACATAAAAAATTGATTTTTGTGTATTTTATAGAAACTTTAAGTCACGCGGGGACTGGTAGAAGAAAACATCCACCGCCCAAACATTTTAGACTGACCACAAAGTATGAGTATTTGGTGTGACATAAATTCAATATGTTGCAATTAAATGATTAGAATGACCTTTATTGTTAAGTTTGCTGATGAGTTTCATTTTTGTAGGGTTTGAAAAATCTATCTGCAAAGGAAGATTGTTTAATTTAGCAAAAATTGATCAAGAATTTTATTCAAAAATATTATCATGACAGATCAAGAATCTATGAAAAAAAGAAAAAAATGCAAACTTTCCCATTTTAGGAACCCTCATGACTATTTGAGCTCTGTATTTTCAATTACTATTTTTTTTTCTTTCCTGTTGCACACCAAACAGCTGTAGAAATGTGACTTATTAACCTTAAAATCCCTTCTGATTCTAGTGGTCTTTGGAGACAGCAGGCTGTTAAACCACAATGTGTACACGAGGAAGAAGTTTCTACAGGGATAAAACATAAGAGAGTTTGTTATTAGTCTTCATCGCTCAATGTGGCTGATCAGAAGGAGAAAATGGTGCTGGTATTGTCAGGATTTGGCCTGTTGGTCATAGAAGAAGACAGGTTGAGTAAAAATGGGGAAATTGCACTAAATGGCTGAAATCAAATAACAATGGTATTTCAATAATATAGAACAAAAATTGCTAATTACATATTATTTCACTGGTCTTTTACAAACTGTACAGATGACACTTTCTGCACTTACAAAATAAGACACCTCAGGAAGAACCACGGAGGAGGGATCCTATTACGTAGGATGGACAGACGTGACATTGATGTCACTTGTACAGAATACAACAACATGACAATAAAAGATTAAGAATGTATAAGACGTCCATGAGTCCAAGGTTATGTGAGATAAATGAAGATGTATGAGAAATCTATTGCTCCAGAAACAGGTGTAGTCTGTTGGTCCAGGAGTCATTGTAATCCATAGATCAAGATTTACGCTGGGCCAGCAAGACTAGGATCCAAGTCCCAGGATCTCCTTTCCTAATGTGGCCAGGAGGCATCAGGCAGGACCACAACAGCAGCTCCCACCACGACCTAGAAAAACCTGCAGGATGATAAAAAACAACGACTCCGGGGAAGAAGTAAAGTTAGTGTAAGGATACGGACATTTACAGGAGCAGAGAAGGAGTCGGAGTCAGAGGGGGGAGAGAAGAAAGCTCAGTTGAATCATGGAGTGTTCCCCCAGCAACCTGAGCCTATAGCAGCATAACTAAGGGCTAGATAGGCCAGCCTTAACTATAAGCTTTATCAAAAAGGAAGGTTTAAAGCCTACTCTTAAAGTCAGAGAGTGTGTCTGCCTCCCGTACCAAGACTGGAAGATAGTTCCACAGGAGAGGAGCTTGATAGCTGAAAGCTCTGCCTCCCATTCTACTTTTGGAAATTCTTGGGATCACCAATAACCCTGCATCCTGGGAGCGTAAGGTTCTGGATGGGCGATAGGGTACTATGAGCTGTTCAAGATAAGATGGTGACTGACCATGAATAGCTTTGTAGGTGAGAACAAGGATTTTAAATTCTATTCTGAATTTAACTGGGAGCCAGTGCAGAGAAGCCAGTATGGGGGAAATATGGTCTCTGATATTAGTTCTAGTCAGTACACGCGCTGCTGCATTTTGGATTAACTGAAGAGTTTTTAAAATCTTATTAGGGCAACCTGAAAATAAAGAATTACAGTAGTCCAGCCTGGAAGTAACAAACGCGTGAACTAGTTTTTCTGCATCTTGTTGAGACAGGAGGTGCCGGATTTTAGCAATGTTACGGAGGTGAAAGAAGGCGGTCCTTGAAATCTGTTTAACATGTGATTTAAAAGACAGCTCCTGGTCAAAGATAACACCCAGGTTTCTGACAGTGGTGCTGGAGGCCAAGCCAATGCCATCCAGATTAACTATGTTGCTGGATAATGAGTCTCTAATGTGTTTGGGGCCCAGCACAATGACTTCAGTTTTGTCAGAGTTTAACATTAAAAAGTTATGAAACATCCAGTTTTTGATGTCCTTAAGACATGTCTGTAGATTAGCTAATTGATGGGTTTCATCATTGATAAGTATAACTATCATCTGCACGGTAATGAAAATTAATGAATTGCTTTCAAATATCACCTAAAGGGAAGCATGTATAGAGTGAATACTATTGGTCCAAGCACAGAACTTTGTGGGACTAACTATATCATATCTGCACGATTCATCAATAACTTGAACAAATTGATATGAGATAAATAGGACTTAAACCAGCTTAATTCAGATCTTTTAATGCCAATTTGGGGTTCCAGCCTTTGTAGTAAGATGTGATGGTAAATGGTGTCAATGGCACTAAGATCTAAATAAGTATAGACATAAGTCCCTCATCTGATTTTTAACTTCCGTGTCCATGCTGTGATGCTTTCTAAAACTTTACTGGAAATCGGCAAATAGATTATCCTCCTTAAGAAAGTCACATAACTATATAGCTACTGCGTTCTGTAGAATCTTTGAAAGAAAGGGGAGGTTAGATATGGGTCTACAGTTGGTTAGAGCTTCTTGATCAAGAGTTTTTCTTTCTAAAAGGAGTGGTTTATTACAGCGAGAGCTAAATTGACAGTTTAGATGAAGATAATGTTGTCATTAGTTCCTTAAGGTCAATTGGATGGAAGCTTTCCAAACACACATCAGGACTAATAACAGCCTCTATAATTCCTGTTGCTGAACTGGAATCTGTGGAGTGTAGGATATTTTCTCTGATAAGTCTAATTTTATTATTGAAGAAGTTCATAAAGTCATTACAGGTGAGGGCTCTAGGAATGCATGGTTCAATAGAATGATGGCTCTCAGTCAGCCTGGCTACAGTGCTGAAAAGGATCCTGGGCTTATTCTTGTTTTCTTCTATCAACGCTGAATAGTAGTCTTTTCTTGCTCGGCGAAGGTCCTTCCTGTATACTTTAAGGCTATCCTGCCAGGCCATGTGTGGCTCTTCCAGTTTAGTGGAACGTTATTTCTTTTCAAGTTTATGAGTTTTCTGTTTTAACTTGCGAGTGATTATACCGAAGACCGAAGATTATACCACGGAGCTAGTCTCTTTACTGGTTTTGTTTTCTTTTTAACTGGGGCAACGGAATCGGGTGAAGCACGTAGAGAGCCGGCGGTGAAATCGGCAAGGTGATCGAGCTGGGAGGGGCTAAATTTAAGATATGACTCCTCTGTTATTTTGGGATATGACACTGAAATTAATGCAGAGGGAATAATACAGTATAACGAACATAGTTGGCTGCAGAGTTTTCATAGTTGTATAAGAAATGCTAAGAAGGAGATTTTCAAATGAGTTATGATTCAGTCTAGGCTTCGGGTTTATTAATAGGGCAGAATTGAAAATGGATGCAACTCCACCACCTCTGCCAGTGTCTCTGGGAATGTGTGTGTTAATGTGGAGTAGTGGATTCATTCAGACTTACATAATCATCTTGACACAGCCAAGTTTCAGTAAGGCCAAATAAATCATTATTATCTGATATAAGCTCATTTATTAATAGGGATAGGTGGATGACTCCAAAGGAAGCGCAGAGAAGCGTGTAAGACTGCAACTCTGCTTCCTGGCCTCAACTCTGAATTGTCAATTTGGCTGACTAATAAATCTGGCCATATTTCTAGAAATGAGAGCAGCTCCATCCCAAGTAGGATGGATGCCGTCTCTCCTCATTAGACCAGGTCTTCCCCAGAAAGTTTGCCAATTATCAATGAAACCCACATCGTTTGCTGGACACCACCTCGACAGCCAGCGGTTGAACGACGACATGCGACTAAACATGTGGTCACTGGTCAGGTTAGGCAGGGGACCAGAGAAAACTACGGAGTCCGACAGTGTTTTGGCAAAAGCACACACCGACTCAACATTAACTTTAGTGACTTCCGACTGGCGTAGCCGAACGTCATTACCGCCGACATGAATTACAATCTTACTGTATTTATGCTTACTTTTGCCAGCAGTTTCAAATTTCGCCCGCACTGGCCCCAGGGATGCATTTGACTAGGCCACTGGTGTAGAAAATGCCACGGTTCGCTGCCAATTACTAGAGTTGGTTTCTCAGTGGGTGCGTCACTGAGTGGGGAGAATCTGTTGGAAACGTGAAACAGTTGGCGCTGAACCGTGGGCTTCTACTTCAGACTATGCTTCCTTCGAACAGTCACCCAACCATCCTGGTTTCCCGGCTCCTCGGGAGCTCCCAGGGGGCTGGGAGGAGCTGCTCTCCATCCATCCACACCGGTTAATTGGGGCTGGTTAGTTAGCAATGCTACTGGTTTAGTTTGCGAGGTTCGAAAGCAATGTAGCAAATAAACTACACTTAGTACACATACAATTATTTAAAAAAAAAATACAAAAAAACCCCAACAAAAACAACTCCAAATTAACAGCAAGTTTTGCATAAGAACGACCAGCCACAGACAACAGGAAATGATGCAATACGCTTACCGCAGCAGCGCAGTCACCAGATCATGATGTAGAGTGACGGCCTCAAGAGGCTTTGGCTTCTCTTTCTGCCGTCTCTATTCTCTGCAGTCATGTGCTGAGCTGAACAGCCAATTAGAATGTTTTTTCTCACTGTCTGGCCAGACCTTGAAATAAAATGCTGATGAAGAAAGGCTGGGTCGACGGCACGGGACACGCCACAAAGACTGAGCCAACAGAGGTTCATTGGTCGGCTTGGTGTGTCCCAGCCTTCCAACTGTTCACTGTGCCACCGTGTGTAGGTGAACGTGATAAATGTAAAGTGATTAGGAAGTATCCCACGGTTTCTTTCTGTCCGTGGACGGCCTGATGCCGCAGATCTCTTGACTGTCCGTTGTTTGTAAAAGTATGAATGAATTTAACTTTGAAATGCTCGTCAGCGGGAGATTATAATGTCGAGCGCAGCTTGCGCATCACTGGACAACAACCAAAAAGAAGAAATAACACATCTACGAACGTCAGGTCTTCATATGGTAACTAAATGGGGCAGAAATTAAAAACCGGATATGATGTAGTTTCTTCACAATGCAACATCATTACTTTTTCGGAACATTAGAAGATTGTCTTTATGGGTCTGTCTTTTCCAGGAGGTTTGGCCAACTGTTTGCCGTCTGCTGGCTCCGGTTTTAACGTGTAATGTACGCAGGAGTTCCAAGGGTTTGTACTACTTTGCAAGATACATTATGAAACCTTCGAAAAGTGGAGTCATCTTCTCTTAAATAAAATAACACTATTCATGGTTAAAAATCTGTAGCATTTGTTGTGGCTGAGACATCCCCTCCGTTCCCCGACCCAACCCCCTGGATCCGCAGCCATTGCTGGGTTGTATCAGTTCAGTCAAAGTTCTGCGTGTCAGAGTGGAAACTCTGTGGAAGTGAAAGACTCCATGCCTTTATAACTTAGCATGGGGCCCAAAAATAAGATACAGCCCAAGGTCATCGACACTTTAGAGACAGTCCTGCTTGGCTTTAAGTACCATATCATCCAATAACCTGACTCAAGCTCTGACCGCTCAGTTTAGAGTCTGTGTGGCTCCCGCAGCCAAAACCTCCCTCTGGCCACTTCCTGCTGCGATAAAGCCATCTCCCACCTCCCCTGCCGCCATCAGTGCCGGTGGAGACACAGCCCGCTGAGGGGTGATGGGGGACGGTTGGCGGCAGGTGACAGCAGAGGGAGTTCACCCCCGCTGGTGACACATCCCATCAGCCATCAGAACATACACCTCCTTATCGCCGCTGACACTTCTCCTGAATCTGCAGGTCTCCCAACATGTCTGCGCTGACCCAGTTCGTGTTGTCCTGATAGTTCCTGCATGCATGTTAGATTCAGTTAATGCAGCGTGATGCCTTATGGATGGGATGTAAGCGAGCTGGCATCGTGGCTGGTGTCAGGGCAGTGTCAGCGGGCACGAGAGATGCCAGGAGGGCGGTTCTGACAGCTGTCAGTGACAGTTTCCTGTACAGAACGGCAGTGACAGCCAGCAGAGCCGACCGGTCTGCAGCGCTGACAGCCGCCAGGTTCTCAGAGGAGGAAGAAGGAAAAGATATTGTGCTGGCAGGCTCATCGAAATGCTTGACTCAGAGCAGCCTCGACAGCCTCACTGCTCAGGCAGTGTGTGTGTGTGTGTGTGTGTGATGGATGAGTTAAGATGGCTCTTATTGTACCTCATTGGTTTGACCTTGTAAGTCTAAATTTCGTAATTAGTAAATCAGGTCCAGTTTGACATTCAGAGAGGAGTCATGTGTTGAACTTAAATCATATACATACAATATTGACTATGTAGTACACTGAGCAGCCACAACATTAAAACCACTGAAGACCTAAGACAATAACAATGATCATCTCGTTGGAATGCAGCGTTGTGCTGGGAAACTTTGGGTCCTGGCATTTGTTCCCATATCACCCATCTAAGCATTACTGCAGACCAAGTACACCTCTCATGGTAGCAGTACTCCCCACCCAGCAGGATAATATGCCCCACCAGACCCGAGGCTCAGCCCAAGGCCTCCAGCAGAGCTCCAAACTCCCAAGATCCAGATGCAGTCCGACCATGAGTCCCGGGGGCCCAACCAAAATCTCCTGGTCATGGGTGATTTAACTTTTGCTGAGGGAGAGAACAGACAGTCTTAAAGAAAAAAAGACAAAACTTGGTATTCACACACTGCAGGGTAATGGTGAGAAGTCCACCAGGAGGAGCAGGATGAAGAAAGTTGTCTCCTGCAGAGGTCTAAAGCCTCTGTCCACCTCCCAGTATGGTTCAGTTCTGACTCATCATTGTCTTGGACCTGAAACAGGACTAACAAAACTTTGACTTGATAGTAGCTGGACTCGTTCAAACTGACATGAGACCTGTCAACTTGTCGCAGACATATATTGACTGGGGATCCGCGAACCCACTCAAGATTGATTCAGGATCAAGGTCAGCCATTTTGAAATTAACTGATGAGAAAGATTTTGTGGACTAATTTTTGATCAATTGTTGAATTGTTGTTTGAATGTGAGATTTCAAACATGGTTGAGAAATTGAAACTTCAGACCTGAAAACCTGTTTACATGGACACATGGACTGACTGGGTATCGTTCAATAAACTCAAGATTTGGCTAACTCGTTGGCTGTGGAGGAGTGACTCAAAGTTATGAACTTTAAAAGTGAGGATATCGTCCCAATATTCTTCTAATCTTAAAGCTTTGAGTCATTTCTGTCACTGCAGACTCTTCAGAGTTCCTACAAGGTTGGTGACACACTGACACGTTTCATACAACCACTCAGGCATGAGGCTGACGGGCCGCCGATGTCAGTCCCCTTCCGCCTGCTCCATCCCATCCCCAGTCAGAATAAAGACCTGACACAATGGATCTGATCTAAATTTCCCTTTTTAGTCTGCCAGATTTCCAGTCAGCGCAGCAGAGCGCCGAGCCTCAACCCTCCCAGGACCGTGTCGCCTTCCTGACAGCAGAAAACTAACTTGTTAAAGTCTTGGTCATCACACAGCCCTTCTGACAGGCAAAATCCATCCACAGTAAATACCAAAGTCACAGAAAAATTACCAAATGGAAAAAAAAGATATATAACCTGTCTAGAAGATGACAGAAGTTTAACTTTGTTTTTATCGTTCCTGAAGAAAACGCTGTAGATATTCAGCTGCTCCTGGAACACACCAGCGAAGTGGTTTTATTCAAAGTCAATCGGACTCCTGCATATTTTGTCTAATTTAATCGCTCAGATTGCATAAAAACAAATGAAAAATCACTTTAAAAAAAACCCCACAGTGCTGCTTTGCCTGCAGAGGTAGAGACCTTGACTCAAAGTGCTCTTGACAGTGCTGACCTTTGAGGGAACAGCCAGACAGCTTGAAATGGAGGAACATTAGCAGCATCGTTCTGTCCAGTTTTATCTACACTAAAATAAATGAGCTCTCACAAAAGCAGCAGTCAGTCACCAAACTCTGTGGACCTCTTGAATAAACTAGATTCTGCTGGTCTGAGTCAAGCTGCTGTGTGTTAGCATGCTAACAGCATGGCAGCAGTTGGTAGGCAAGTTGTTGCTAAACCTGTGTGTAGTCAGCAGCATCTAATTCAGTTTATATGTTCAAACACAGTCAAAAGGCTTAAGGGATGAAGACATGTCATCTTTTCTCTCAGTCATACAAAAATATGATTCTTGTGTTAACTTTGCAGAGATTCACCATCTTTAAACTTGAAAATGAACTGACTTCATTAACCTCTGATCCTCAGCTCACAGCCCTTTTAAACCTCAATCATCTTGATTGACTGGCACTCACCTGCAGGAGGGTGTGGCCAACCTGAGGGGAGCATCTGGGCGAAGGGCGTTTCCCAGCGGGAGCCGGAGGGGGGGGGCTCAGATCGTCAGGTAGACTCGGCTCACCTGGTTGGACTTTTCTGCTCCAGTTTTTGTACTTTTAAAGGGCCTTTGTAATCTTTCTCCCATCCCATCACTGCTGATTACAGTGCGTACATTCACCTGTTTTATCCTTGGTTTACTACCTTTTCTATAAAAGGAAAACAATAAACCTTTAAAATGGTCTCTTGTGTATTCCTGTAAATGCCCTAAATGGTCATAAAATGATAAATTCTTAATGTTCACACTTTTTTTGTGCCTTACGCTTTTTTTTTTTTTGCATTTTGTTGTCTGTGAATTTTTTCGAAAATTATTTTTCTGTTGTTTATTTTCAGTTCTACATTCCTTCAGATTTCATGTATCATGAGTGTTTTTTTGTTGACTGTATCAACACTGAACAGGCAGATGCATCATTCACTCCATTTGTGTTTCCCCACTAAACATTTGTAATGTAACTTCAAGTATGGAAACTCTCGTTGCCTAAATGTGGATTAAACATTAAGGTAAGTTATGTGGACAATTATTTAGAACTTATAATACTTAATATATTGAAACTATTTTACTTAAAGATCAATTTAAGTGATGAGTTCTGCGATTATGGCAAATAACACACAAACATCAACAAACATAAAAGCAGTACAAATTAGGAGCCCACTGAGGTAAAGAAAGAAATAAACCAAGATTTTTTAAAAAAAAGTCAACAAAATCAGAGATTTCATAATAATTCACATGTTCAAATTGAGAGATTTCACTTCTTAATGAAAAGGTGAAAAGTTTTAGAGAGAAACATTTCTTACAGTAAACAAAAATGACATGAAGTTATTTACATTCTCAAGAGCAACAAAATCTGAATTGTCACAAAAACAAAAGTTGAGTTAAAGTGTTTCAGTTTACAAAAGCAGGTTAAGAGACGAATGTCTTAATCTCAGCAACAGGACAGTTATCAGGCTTTACGATACAAACATGACAGATAATCCCAACCTGCAAGAACGCTCAGCAGGCCTGCTGGGAGAGTCTGTTTCCACACAGTAAGCACAAAATGATAATTGAAACATAAAACTCAAACCAGCACATGACCCCGCGACCCGTCCCATCATGCTCAGGTTGGGCCGGGGGCCATCGTTTGGCAGCGGCTGCTCGGGCTTGGCGGGCCCTGCAGCAGGAGCAGCAGGACGGACGTGGAGCGGGTCCAGCTCCGTGGCCGCACTAATCCACCATTCTTCCACTGAATGGAGCATTACCATAAACGCTTGGCAACAGGAAGGGACATTGTATTCCAAAAAATCTGCGAGCCTCTCAAATGTGCATTGTTGAAATTCACCTGTTGCCTGGGAGAGGAGAATGGACCGGTCCCCGCAGCCGGATCTGTAATGTAATGTGCTGGACTTTATGGCTCCTAAAGCTGGGCCCCGGGGGGCCTCGTCCAGTCAGGCAGGACGTCTCTAAATCGTGGTCGGGGGGGGGACGGTGCCAGGAAGCACAGGGCCATGCGCTTTAATTGAATTGTTGCCTCACAAACGAGCGACTTTGCTGTCGTTTTAATTGTCTCATTTTAAAGCTTGGACGCGTTTGGATTCTGCTGCCGAGACTCGACTTCAAATCCAAAACCTGCCTGAGCTTCTGCATCCCATCAGCATAGGAGAGAAATTAAGAATATAGATATACATTTCCTGTTTAACAACACCGTGTGGTCAGTGGATTATTTTTCTCACTGTGTTGAGTTTTCATATGATGAGCTTCACATTTCCTGTACCACCGCATGAAACCTTCTGAGCAGCTACATCATCACTTTGTCGTGTAAGAGGCCGTTTAGATGGATTTCATGTTTCCTTTTTGGGTTAAATCTCCTTCACTTCCAGGACCGTTTAGCTTGATGAGTCTACACGGGATCTGACAGGATGTGACAAATAAGTTACTTCTTTAGCCAACTACTCTCAAAACGTTCCTGAAGTGTGTGCTAACATGGAGTAGATCCCTACAGTCAAACAGCCGTGTCCTACCTGACTCTGCTTCCTGTTACCTCAGACATGACCAATCTGCTGTCAAAGTTCAAATGTTTATTTATTCAGCCTTTATTTATAATCCTCCACGATATCCACACTGACCCCCTGGGGTCACCGGGGTCACCGGTGCCTTGGTTCTCCTCAGGTCCACTACCAGTTCCTTAGTCTTTGCCACATTCAGTTGCAGATGGTTCTGCTCGCACCATGTGACAAAGTTGTTCACAGCAGCCCTGTACTCATCCTGATCACCCTTACTGGTACATCCAACTACTGCAGAGTCACCAGAAAACTTCTGAAGATGGCAGGTCTCTGTGCAATAGTTAAAGTCCGTGGTGTAAAGGGTGAAGAGGAAGAGAGAGAGGACAGTCCCCTGCGGGGCCCCAGCGTTGCTGACTACTCTGTCTGACACACAGTGTTGCAGGCGCACGTACTGTAGTCTGCCAGTCAGGTAATCCACAATCCAGGACACTAGGGGGGCATCCACCTGCATTGCTGTCAGCTTGTCACCCAGTAGAGCTGGACGAATGGTGTTAAATGCACTGGAGAAGTCAAAAAACATAAACCCCACAGTGCTCGCTGGCTTGTCCAGGTGGGCGTAGACACGGTTGAGTAGGTAGATGATGGCGTCCTCGACTCCAAGTCGGGGCTGATAGGCGAACTGCAGGGGGTCCAAGAATGGCTTGACCCTGGGCCGGAGCTGCTCCAGGACGAGTCTCTCCAGGGTCTTCATGATGTGGGAGGTCAGTGCCACGGGTCTGTAGTCCTTAGAGGCACTGGGCCGTGGCGTCTTTGGCACAGGAACGAGGCAGGACGTCTTCCACAGCATGGGG
>KV751331.1:6226749-6282797 GCA_001698575.1 Mola mola | reverse complement strand
TGATTCTCACCTTCAGTTCCCCCTGTATTGTTCTCATCTCCTCCCTGTTGCCAGCTCTGAAAGCCCTCTTCTTCTCATTGAGGAGGATTTTGATGTCCTTAGTTACCCATGGCTTGTTATTTGGATAACAATGGACAGTCCTGGTTGGGACAATGGAGTCCACACAGAAAGTGATATAGTCCATGATACACTCTGTGAGCCCATCAATGTCCTCCCCATGCGGCTCGCAGAGTGCCTGCCAGTCTGTCACCTCAAAACAACCCTGCAGTGTCTCGTAGGCCTCCTCTGACCATCTCCGCACCGTCCTTGTGGTCGCAGGTTGACTCCTCACCAGAGGCACATAACAGGGGTTGAGGTGCACAAGGTTGTGGTCTGACCTACCCAGAGGGGGGAGGGGGGAGCAGCTGTATGCACTCTTGGCGTTAGCATGCAGCAAGTCCAGGGTTCTCTCCTCTCTTGTAGGACAGCTCACATACTTTTATCCATACTGTTGTAAAACTAGAAACTGAATTCACATTCAGACAGCAGCAGAGCTCATGAATTCAAAATTCGAGACTAATGAGTGATGATTTCTGTATCGCTGAAGCTCAAGTCTTTGCTACAAAACCCGAATATGAGATCGGGGAGAGAGGTGGACAATTTCAATCTTTTTGTTAAAGCGCCCCGTCAAATAATCCATTCCTCTGCTTTCATGTTTTTGGAGCTGAAAGCGAAGAGATGAAGTAAGAAGTGAGGGATTAATCAGCCCTCTTGCCAGTGTCTCCGTCTGCCCACCAGATCAGATCCTTTTTATCACAATTTAGGGGCCGAGACGTGCAGTTATGAGAATTATAGCAGCACTTCATGTGGCCGCGTCGTTACTCAGAAGCAGTGGGACAGCCTCCAAGTAGCTCCATCTTTTACACTCTGCGGGGAAATTGCATATTGATTGCAATCTGTGTGTGTTTGTGAGCGTGTGTTTCCCGTGTCGGAGCAACTTGCCAGTTTTTGATGAGGAGCCAACGGAGAGCTGGAGAGAGGAAGAGGAGGTCAGTGATGAGCGCCGCCGGCGGCTCACAGGATCTGAGCAGATTAAAATTCACAAATTCATCGTTTAAGTTGAAATTTATGACGTGTGAAACTGAACAAAATCTGCAGTTTCCTTTTAAAGGAGCTGCTCCGGGCTCGCAGCTTCGTCCTTTCTTAATGATTTCGTACCCTCTTTCATTCGCAGATTCATGCTACATTTCAGATTGCACAGTCACGCGGTTCGGACTTGGGGTTCCGAGCCCGGTGGTTCTGATCCGCACTGAAAACAGAACTTTTTGTTCCAACACTGCAGATGACTTTTGTTCCTCTCCGTCTGCTTAAATTTGGACAGAAAGAGTCGTCGTTTGCTCCTCGTCGGTCAGTTAGCCGCGGTTGACCCGGCTGACACCGGACCACCTTCATGGAGTGCCGGCGGTTGGCTCGCGGTCGGCGAACAACACCAATCAGAGTCCGAGTTCCCCAAAGTCAAACTCCAAATGCAAAAATGTCGGCGTGTGTGAGAGAATCCAGGGATAAACCCGCAGTGAGCGATGCGAAGGGAGGCGAGGACGATGGATGACGGAGGGATGGAGAGAAACAGGGGGGGAGGACTCTCTTTTCACTCTAATCTGTTTACTTTGCAATTTATGTTTTCAAAGCGAGTCCATTTATTCTGCTTAACCTGACACTTCACTCACCGACAAGAAGAGTATGTCTGTGTGAGAGAAGAATCTCATTTAAACCTCCAGTTTATTGAGATGTGTTTGCCTCCATCCATACACATATGGATCTGTGTGTGTGTGTGTGTGTGAGAAAGCTCATTTATGTGCCGTCTTATTGTTAGTGTGTGTTTATTTATTTCTGTGTATTTGTGTGTGTATGTGAGACATCTCATTAGAGGCTTGTCTCAGTCTAATTGCATACAGTTGTGTGTGTGTGTGTGTGTGCGTGTCCATTAGCGGAGTGTAATTATTTAGCAGTGAAACCATTAGTGGAAGCAACAAACAGCCTGCTGCCCTTTATATTACACTTCCTGTCCGAAGTCATTCCCTGCAACAACATCTGGTACATAAATACATTGTGTACACACACACACACACTCTTTGTATAAGATGAATCCAATCAATAAACTGACACAGTTTTGTTGCACACACAACATGTCAGAAACCTAAAAAAAAGAATTAGATGTTGGTGTTACTGACATTGATTCACTCTTTATTCTAATTTTCACATATATTTGCAAAATCCATCAAATTTGGATCAAAATGAGAATCATTTCAGGTGTTTGTGATGTTTCATGCAGAGGTCAGTACAGACCCAGTGTGTAACCAGAAGTGTAAAAGACTATGCAGCGATGGTGTCACGCTCTTTGTGTGTGTGTGTGTGTGTGTGTGTGTGTGTGTGTGTGTGTGTGTGTGTGTGTGCGAGGTGCGTGTTGGAGTTCCCCCACGTCAAACACGTCGCACCATCTTGGTGTTAATCCTTCGTCCATGTAAAATTTAATCTAGCTAATCTACGCTGGCCCCCAAAAAGCCATAATGTCTGGAGGCCCCCTGGTGGCAGACTGTAGTACAGCTCACAAGCCCCTCCCCTTTAATGTTAGCAGATGGGAAACTCAAAAGTAGATATCAAATCAGTTTTTCCCAAAGATGGTTCCTGTTATTTTAGCTCTGTCAGAATGGCAGGTGGCATGGTATCCAGGATGTTCATTTATGAACCGTGGGAACGAAGAGGAAGACGAGACATGGCGGCCATCTTTTTATTATTAATTTCAGAAGGGAAAGAAATAATGCAATCCTGTAGATTTTTAAGCAGTTCATACAAAATTGACCTACAGAGGAATAAACTCTATCAGATTTTGCCTACAAAGGCAGTACATTTCATTTTTTTGAGATTTGTTGACTAAAATGTGTTTATTTTCTGCTTATTTCAGACTCTCCTGCATGTAACCACCGCAGGTATCGGTCTGCTTTCTGGTTAGCTAACGGAGTGAAACCACTCGGAGACGCGGCTCTGCTTTCAGAAATGGGAGGTATAAATCCTGTTGCGCTATCTCGGGGCATAAAATGGGTAGTAATGATTTTTGCTGAGGTAAACAATCATACATTTTTCAATGTGGAAATGTTGGAACACTCTTGTTTCGGCCAGAACTCCCCTTGAACCTCCCAGGTGATATATATTTAATGGCCGGCCCTGCCTGTTTCTCCGACTTTCAGAGGGTACAGTAGACAACAGGAGGCTCGCTCCGGGCGGTGGACATGGCGGGGGGCTGTAATCCCAACACTCGCTGCCCTCAGGAAACCTGAGGGCAAGACGAGACGAGGTGAAGGACACTGCAGGAATAGCTCTACTTCGCCACAGAAAGAGACAAATAAGAGGAATTGCTGTATGTTGACAGCAGCGAGCGCTGTCAAAACAAGAGCCGGTCAAGCAGCTGCTTTGTCAGCAGCCATCGTCGAGTCGAGCTTCTTTGTGTCGAAACATCAGTCAGCGCAGCTCAGAGGCTCTGACAGCCTCTTTTCTTCACTTCGCTCTGATTCTCCTCACTATCTCATGGCTGTTTGTGTCAACACCGAGGAGAAAACCTTGGCTTGTTTTTTTCTGATCGGGTGAAGCTGTGCATGATGGGCCTTGGTGAGTACAAAAGCACAGTTCATCTGTCTGCAACCTGGGTGGGATGCTGTCAGACACACTTTTTCACTCATCCAGCACATCTTCGTATGTGTCCCTCATGAACACGACACGTGGAAGTTGCCCTCTTACATGTGGAATTCAGAATGTCACGTTAAACGAGTATTTTCACACTTCAGCGTGGAAAAAAGTGTCACACGTGAGCGTGACATGTTTACAAAGTGCTTGAATGGATGAGAAATTCCAGATATAAACTCCTGCTCCAGACACTGATTAAACACAAAACACAAAAATAATTTCTGTTGCGTTAAATTACGTATTTTGGCTGAAATTAAAAAACAAATTCTTAATTCTATGCTACTTTACTCTAAGTTGTGCTGATTTACAAGGTGCATTTCGACCAGAAGCGCCAGGAACTTTTAAAATTACATTTTATCCTTGACAAAGACGAGGTTTTGAGTTAAAAATAGATGAGCGTTAATAAAAACTATGACGAGATGTATGTTAGAGTTGGACTAAATGTCAGTGTGAGACTTTTCCTGCTTTGTGTCCCGACCGCAGTCGGGGAGCTGGACCAACCTTCACTTTCAGCAGCAGCAGCAGCAGCAGCGAAACAGCCCACAGAGGCTCCGCCTCCGTCTGTCATCTACTAACAACTGATCTTCTTACAGCACATTTACAACACTGATGAACTGACAACTGCTACCGGCTGCTCCTTCAGTCGCTCCTCCTGAACTTCCTGTCTCACGGTGCTCGTTCACTCTCGCTTCACCATACGTATCGTACGGATCGCCTTTTCTCTCTGACGGCACCAGGTGATGACAACAACACAGCCTGTCCTGAATGAGCTTACAGAGAGAAAACATTTTGCCTAAGTGAGATTCCCTTAACCTAAACCTAAATGACTTTATGTGACTAAAAGCAATCAGCACATTCATCCAAAGACTAAAACTAAAATCTGAAATAGTTGCCACAATTAGCACTGGCCTGAAGTCTCAGGAACATTATGCAAATTGGGCCAATGACATTGAATCAACGCTCGAGTTGACCTTCTTGTCGTGTTTTCCAATTCTCACTCAATATGGTCACCTTCATAAATGCTTCACCTCGCTGTCGTCCATCTGTTGTACATTTTCTTCTGTGACTCCGTCCCAAAGCACAACAGAGTGAAATGAAAACAGAATCTAAACAAACAGTGAAATAAACAGCACTGTAGGCCCCGCCCCCCAAGTTCAAAATGCACCGTATGAATGGGCTACATTAGCTCCGCCCTATCTCCGCTGGCCGCTCCACCTCTCGCCTGCAGCCAGCTGGTATTCACCTGGAGTTTAAACTAGGCTACTATATGCTGCACAGTGGTGAATCATGCGTCATGTGTGTATACAAGTTGTTTATCGTGTGGATTGGAGTTTCCACATGTGGAAATAAGTCCAGGCACATGAACTCCCAAATTTCTCATGAAAAATTCATATGTATCTGATTTTCTTATCATGGGGATAAAAAATTTCCAAATTTTTGCATATGAGCTAAAATATTATCATAAATAAGTGAGATGTGCATTTTCAGAGGTCATTGGCTTTTTCACATATTAATAGATGTTTCCACATAAAAAAAAAACCTGCATGCACATTAATTTCTGTTTGGCAGTTACTGCATGTTGATTTGAGCCGTGTGAAAAAGAAGAATCGTTCCGGCTGCAGCTCGCAGTGACCCCGTGAGTCATCTTGGATTTTATTACCAACAAGTGTCTCGCTCTTGTTCATTCTCGCTGCTCTGTGTTATTTTCAGCTGCTTTCAGTAAAAATCCATCAGCCGGCAGCCTGGCAGGTGAAGAAAGTGGAGCTGGGAGCGTCTCAGAGAGCCAGACGGCTTTTCTGTAGGGATGTTGGAGATTCAACCGAAGGCGAGACTTCTTCATCAACCAGGATGATGCTCTGTCTGCTGCCATTAGCCCGGCTAGCCTTGGAGCTAACTGGATTGTGCTTGAAGTGTGAGCTGGATCCTTCAGGTTCACCACTAGACTCAGCTTCAAACCTCTACCTTGAACAGAATAAAGAACAAACTGAGCAGAATAGCAATAAGAGAGAAATATTTGAAATATTATGATGCAAAATATAGGAGACAAGAAACAAAGCTCATAAAACAATGCATTACACCAGCCAATGATAATGTTTAGTATGTAATCTGAGGCATTTGGACAGAAACAGACTCTTAATGGAGCTTTTATTTCTGAGACACTGATACTTTCCCTTTGCTTGAACTTGGCGTGCAACACGGCACAGCTGGCCTCCTGCTAGTTTTCTTGGCTCTTTCTGTATCATTGAATTCATATAACTCATGCATGGATTTTTATTCATTTTAAATTTGTGTAGGTAAAAGTCTGGATCAAGGAACAAGTGAGAAACTTTTAGGAGACAATCGGATCAGGATTTTTGGGAAGGATTTTACATAATGTGACATGCAGCATCCTGGATTGACAGCGAGAACCTGTTTCAGCCTGTAAAACTCTAATTATTGATAACGGATCGTCTCGGTTCAAAGTTCTGTCAATAATTTAAAATGTCCTGAGACCCGACTGTGGGCTGTGATTAAACACACCCGCTCCTAGAACTGCGTTCTCGGACTTATAGGAGCAGCTGCTGAGCTTCTGCAGGTCTCAACGTGTTTCCTCAGGAGCAACGTGCCGATCTTGTGCTTATGCTAATGTTAACACTTTATGGCACTTTAAGCGAACACCAAAGCTCCTGATGATGTTATTCTCAGTCTTACCACACAAAACTTCTCCCAAACATCCAACTCAACCTTCAGCGACGTATCATCCGCCATGTGGTGTTCTCCACTGGCTGTTTCAGCTTTTATGTCCTCCATTTTCATTTAGCATCGCGCCGACATCGCAGTCAGCCATTTTGTCCAGATGTCACATGGTTAAAGGCTGCGTTGTTGTTTTTCACAATAAAACAACATTGCGGTGGATTTGACTTGATAATATTAGTGATTTACTTGGGTCTGAGCAGCATCTGTGCAAGGACCCTCTTGAAAGGCAAATAATTATAATATCAACAAAGAAATTGCAGCTTTGAAGGCTTTTTCACACTCGAAACTCATAAAACTTTGCGTGCTTGTCAAGCTGGGTCAAAATGTATGTATTGTAAATTTTTGGCCAATGGGCAGGGCAAAAGGCCCAAAGAGCACCGCGTTTCAAATTTTGTCTACAAAAATACCTGTTGGTACAATGATCTCAACCCAACAGGAAGTTGGCTATTTTGAACTGACACCTCCTTCGTGGGGGATTTCCAGGCTTACTTTAACAAACATTTTGATGCTTCACCATGAAACACAGAAGTTTTATAACTTAATCACTTAACATGATCATATTTCATCAAGCTTGTCGTCATTAAAAGACATCATCAAGAGATTCACAGTTCGCAGCAGTGCCATAGGAGACAAAACCAGGGGATAAAAGGGAATAAGAACATAATAACCACAGCAGTACAGATACTGTATAATTCTGTTCTTGCTTGCTTTTACTTCATGTTTAACATGTGTCTGTACCCATAAAGTTAGACTTTTTTTTCAACCATTACACAGTTTTTTTTGCAGCCTTCCCATTGGGCACCCACAGATACTGGACCTGGTGCAGGACTAGTATTAAACATGTTTTTAACTTCAAGATTTTACACACTTCTTACATTTTTTACAGGTGATTTTACACTGTTAGCAATGAACTACTAAGTCACACATCAGCCACAGTAAAATATGTCGGCACCGTCATCAAGGTTTTAGTTCCGTCTTTATTACTCGGCGCATCTTTTTAGTGAATCTAACGACAGAACAGTTCAGCTATGTGTTGCACATAAAGTTTGTCACTCTCACTGTTCATTTTAAACTTCTGGCGGATTTCTGCTTGGTAGGAGCAGGAAGGAGAAGCGTTTCAAAGGGGAAGGACTGTGGTGAAAGAGAACCCTGAGAAGTCGTGTGGGTATCAACTTTTTGTTGATGTACCGTATTTGATCTTGTGTGAGAAGCTTTGAGCTGTTTCTCAGTCTGCAGGGCTGCAGAGCAAATGGAAAGCATGAAAGCTTGTGTTTCCGCTGAAGTGCCATCAGTCCTTTGACGGCAGCGAGGCCTCTGATCCGACAGGAGACCGTCAGCGGGTCGCGGGCGAGCGTCTGTGCAGACAGTGTAAGAGCTGCAGAAGCAGGTGGAGGACTGGGGATGGTACCGAAACCTGACACTAGACCATTAAAGATTCAAATGCCACTCTGGTGTATGTGACAACATCCCAGAAAGCTACAGCAGCTACACCTGCATCACAGGTGGGATGTGTTTTGTTTCCTGCAGCTGTGCGGTGACGAACCAACTACTGAGACTTCTGAGTCATCCTCAGTGCTGAAATGTTAAAATAATGGTTTCACCACAGTGAAACCTGAAACCTGGTCCCCGAGGCTAAATTTAGCTCGGAAACAGCAACATTTTTTTCACGACCATCGGGTTTGTCCTCCCACACGGTGGATGAAGAAACGAGAAGCTGCTCACTGCATCAGTTCAGATTCAATAACAGCAGAAACATTTATCCCTACAGTGATTATCCAATGGAAGCTGTTACCTGCTAACTTAGATCCAGGTGCTGAGTTCGGGGTTTACTCGCCATCACTCACCCCTTGGAACCACGGCTGAGAACACATGGAGGCTGTGCTTGTGTCTGGAGGTGCTGCAGCGTTTCGTTTAGAGGTCGCAGTTTTCCCTCTACAGCTGTTGCCAAACTGCACACAGAACAGTTTACGGCCTGTCTGTCACTCGCAGCTTAGCTGTGGTTCAGAAGTGCAGTTAAAAAAAGCAATCATCGAATTCTGTTATATATTTGTTTTATTTTATATTTTTTTAAACAACCAACAAGAGTGAAAGTACCGGATCAATAAGCAGTATTGGTAAAAGTAGCAGTAGCGTTACGCTGCCGTCTTTCTGTCTGTGTGGCGACTCGCTGTGAACGCCGTCTCCCAGAGTGAGGATGAGAGAAAAACAAGTTCCCGTTTTATGGTCCCATTTACAATCGATTAATTTCACAGTAAGGCGTAATTACACAGGCACCGCGCACACAAGTGTGCACATTTTAAGATCCATAAAGTCACAGTATGAAAGAGGACATAAAGCAGAGAGAAATAAGACAAAAGGAGTAAATAAATTTAACAATCTTTAAATAAAAAAGAGCCCCTAAACACAGCAGGAACACGTTCAATTCAGAGAATCAATAAGTTCGGATAAAACTGATATCCACAGGTTATTTAAAACTACGTGAGCATCAATTTTGTAGCAGCCTGAAAACATGGTTTCTCTGCGTCCACACGACATCTAATGTATGTTCACTAACTGCATCTAAACCAGCTGCACAGATGAGTTGTAAACATAGCAGGCAGGTAGCCACATCTTCAGAACACGACGCCACGGCCCTCAGACAGCCCCTGATGAGACCCCCTGGCCTCATGTTTGTCTTTAGAGAGATCAAAAATATCATCATGGTTCAGACCAGAGTGGGCGAGTTACACTCTATCTGACTCGTTTGTACACTTTCCACACTTTTTGCACCACTGAGACGTCAGTAACATCAAATATTTGTACTCCAGAGGGAGGCGGGACGATGAGAAATGGGTGTGGAGATTTTAAAGCAGCTAGCAGCAATTAGCAGCTAGCTCAAACAAGGAGAAGAACAACAGGAAGTGATGACATGGAGATGACTTGAGCTCCAGGTTCTGCTGACCCTCCGAGCAGAGGGCGCCATCAGCAGAGTGACTCTCACTGAAATGACAAAGCGCCGCTTGTAGCACATGTAAAGCGTCACACTAGACTCCGATGCTGCTGTGTCATGTTCATTACTCCTCTGAATACCTGAACACCAGCACGCTATTTAAAATGACACTGTGGGGCGGAGTTATGATGGTTTTATGGCAGTCTGGGTCAATAAACAGATGGTGTCATAGGATCATAGATGCGCACATCTAAGATCTTGTGATTTGTGATACTGTAAACAAGAATTCTATTTATGGTTCATACCGTTTGTTAATAATTTTTTGATTGCTCAAAAAAAATGTTTTGTGTACTTGTACTTTTTGTTACGGCACCTTTGTACACGTGATATTGATCTACTTTGATTACAATAATTCTGGGGGACAACTTTAATCTGTAGTAAGTCATTTTAAGGAGACGCAGCTTTAACTTTAACACAGGTTGTTTTCAAGTAGGTTTTACTCTCATTTAAACACTTTAATAGTTAAATTCAGCAGGTCATGTTGAAGTGAATGAGCTCCTGGAATGTAAAATCTCCCTCATAGCCAGACAGAAGGGTTATAAATAACCAGAGTGTGTGTGTGTGTGTGTGTGCAGCCTGGTGCTGTTTGGAATGCGAGTTAATGAAGACAAACGCTGTGGACGGCGTCGCACTCTGACATAGCACTTTTAGAATCAGAGCCTGTAAATTCATCAACATGTGAGTCCTCAAACAGCCACAGAGCCACGGAGAAGCTTTTACTGCTGCAGAACAGACGTGAGGGAGACACAGACTGTCGGTGTGTTCTGATGTTGTATTAATTTATGAACATATACCACTTCCTCAAAAAGCCACTCCGTTCCTTCAATCGTCAGTGTGGTCGCACGTTGGGGTTTATGCATCGTGCTCCTACAGAAAGCGGCTCCGGTTTGGAGCACAATCGGATTTCACTGCCTTGATTTCATGAAACATTTTCAACTCTGTCATTCGCATGGCCAACATGTTTTCCCATTGACTTTATATGTCATGTGTCTGCACAAAAATGAGCTTTTCAGAATTACCACAAAAGCAACTCTGATGTATTTCATTAAGGTCAGTCAGATACCTGAGGATACTTCACACCCACCGAACCCCGAGGTCCAGTTGTGTCTGACAATTCAGGGCCCTGATGGCGAGCCGGGACGTATAGAAGAGGCCTTTTATTGCCCACGACGAGGAGGACCTGGCCTATGTTCTCTTGCGGGCTGGGACCTCTTCCATCTGCACGGTCATCTGTTGTGTTAAGTGTCAGAATGTTTTGATAGCTTGCAGATCGTTAGACGCACAACAACGTTCTTCAAACGTTCTTTTAATGTGGGACCTGCCTGCCCTTCCGTGTACCCGCATGGAAAGGCTGAGCGCTCTCTTCTGGTTAAAGAACAGAGCAGAAAGGACCTGATGAAGCCATGAATAGAAGCTTCTGCACTTTCCATCTCATGCACATAACACGAGAAAAAAACAAAACAAACACCAATGGGTAAGTCATGAGAGCCTTAGTGTGACCTGTAAAGGTCCCCAGATTTGGAATGAAAAATGTCAGTATCTGTCTGTTTTTAAAAACAGCTGTTTTTTAAAATATGTCCAGTCTGAAACCCTGACGGATTTGAGTTTAAAAAACCTCCAAATAGCTTCAGCACATGAAAGAAATGGTTGCATTGTAATGTTGTAATTGTATTTTTAATTGATTTTATTTTGTAAGCTAAACTGATGTTTGTGAGTTAAATGCCCGTCTGCTCATTTTACTCGGAAATAAATTATTCATCTGTTATTTTCAGTGTTGGAGAGAAGCTGGACTTGAGTTTCAAGGTTTTGATTTTGTTTTCATGCCAGTTTCAGGGCCACGCTGGTGTCTGTGGGCTCCTGACTGGATCCTCTCTTTGCTCAGGGCCACGTCTGCATGCACCTGTGAAGAGAAGGACGTGTGTGTGTGTGTGTGTTGTACTGAAGCTGATCTCGCCTGAAAACTATTCTCCTCTGAATAGTGTCGTCCTGCTGAGACGCCTGCCGGAAATGTCAGCCCAGCCAGATTCCCCTGCTTTTAATGAATATGTTCAGTCCGTATGTTACACGCACACACATCAGCGTCAGGTGGACAGTTTGGGGAGCTCTTGAGAAGCTGAAAGAAGCTGCGGCCTTGTGCCTGAGAGTCGGCGTGTGATTGGCTGACAGCTGCGTCCTCCAGTTGCCATGTTTATCCTCGCTGATGAGGGCAGGAAAACAGCGCCCCCTCCCCCCCCCCGTGCTGTGACAGGCTTAACGGTGATATGAGGGGATGTGTTATCTGCTGACTTCCAAATTCATAAATCTTTGAGATCAGATGAAATTGAAGCGGCTTGAAAAGCTCGGAGGGGAGATTGACACGTCTGAGTGGCTCTGTGGGCGCCTCTCTGCAGACTGCATGCTGATGCGCCATCATGCATATGTTAGTGCGCACTCACAGCGTGTGTGTGTGTGTGCGTGTGCGTGTGTGCGTGTGTGTGTGTGTGTGTGTGTGTGTGTGTGTGTGCGTGTTTCATACTACCTACGTACGCATGTTTATGTATGAGCGCAGAATCTCCACTTGTGCACGTAGAAGATACACAATTTCTTACCTGTTAGTCTGACACTTAAGATCCTGTTTTGTCTGCATGTGGATGTTTTGAACAGAATTCTGCACCAACGCACTGACTCCTGCTGTCCTTGGACGTGTCAGTGGGAGAATTTAAACAGCACTGATAAAACTCGCTTGAGACTTTATACCCTCTAAAGAATAAATTTGGGAGAATATTTTACCTAAGAAGACAGTTATAGCTGTTCGGTGTGTTTGAAATGCTGGACAATCGAGTTTACTCTTTATTTTTTAAATTGAAAAAAAAAAAACCCACCCACAAAGTGAATGCAAACATTTTATTCTTAAAGTTTTTAGGTCCTTTGTGACCCATGAATCACGACTGGCAATAATGTTTAGAAATTCAATATCGATCTTATATTACAGACACATATTATCATTGTGTTTGTTAATAAGCTTTGCCACTGTTTGTTACATGCTTACCACAGTAACATGGAGGCACAAGATGGCTCCCAACATGGAAGGTAGACACGCCCCCTTGTGATTATTAAATTACATCAGGTTACATAAACACGACAGGTTTTGATTTGAGGTGATTACATGCTAACTGTGACATTATATCAAATGTTTGCCAATACAGAAGCTTAAATCTCTCTCTAAACATTGGACCTTTAGATCAGAATTCTTCTTTACTCAATGAGGTATTTTGTTTTAGTTAGATTTACCTCTTTACACCTTAGAAGAATTACAAGGATAAGAAAATAATGAGCATGTGCTGAAACAACAACAGCACTGATATTAACAAAATTAGACTGGTTTTGCTACATATTTTAAGTAGGTTCTTACAGCATCCAATGAGATATTATTAATGACAGTTATGATTCAATATATTATTGACTGCCATTCGTTTTTGCCCATTGCGTCCCTGAAAAAGAACTGAAAACCTGCCTGTGCTTCTATAAACAGCAGACTCGAGTGTTTGCACTTGGTATTAAGAGGCTGTATTTCAGAAACGTCCTATCTTATTTCTAAAGATAAAAACAGTCTGACATAGTCCCCAATGTGCGATCTTGGACTCCAAAATAACTTTAGAAAAATTTTATCTGACTTCATCCACTTCGTTTCTCTAAGCTAAACAACTCTATACCTGAAGACCAGAAGTGATCTGATGATGATGATGTGATATTTTCAGTAATATAAAATTCTGTTCCTGCGCCCTATCTGAATCTGGTACACTTGATTAAATAAAAGGGAATGAGTCAGTCGCAGCACAACCGGGATGAGCCTGTTGACACTTTGGCATCAGGCAGAAGGGTTTAATGTGCCAATATTGTAAAGGTCAGATAACTTAAACAGCTGAAGGAGTAGCAACTTACTAGTAGGATCTTCAACCAGAAGGCTGGTGTTCATCTCCTGTTTGAATCCAATCACCCCTGTCAGGTGGTTTTTGAGCCGAATTAAAATGTTCATCTGGAAACACATCATGACTTAAATAAGCATCGATGTCATGGCTGGAGTTTGTGCTTCTACGTAGAAAACCAAAGGAACCCATCCTGATGACTTGTGGGGGCGGGGCTTGTTGTTGTAGAAAGTAAACTTACCTCCTCTTCTTCCTCTGAATCCGTGTCTCGTTCAAACATGCATAGCTTATTTAATTTCTATTACCTGGTGAGTAAAGTTATCCTAAAGTAAGGAGATTTATTTGAAAGAAATTGAAATGTACTTTGGATAGAAACACTGACTAATGTAAGTGTAATGGCGTTTTTTTCCCCCCCTAATTACCATGATTAGCAAACAGCTAAGATCTGGAATCTGGAAGTAAGGAAATTTATGTGATACAATCTGTCATTTTGACTGTAATTACTATTGTAATCACACAACATTCTTTCTAAAGAGATTGTAAATAAGTCCCTAAACGAGCAGCTGGGTGGGTGAATTGAGACTGCTGTGCTTCACGGGACTCTTTGCCAAATCTCCTCCCTCTTCCCAGCAGAAACACCAACTGGATTGTTTTACATCCGTGTGCCAGTCGAGTACAACTGCACTCATAGAAACGACGGTACTCAAATCTCAATTTACTGTCAGAGAACTGTGACGGCAACTCAACTCGTTTGCTCTTTTATGGCAAGAAATGTCAATATTCCAGAGAAATAATCATAGTTAAAGTGCAGGAAAAAAAAACAAAAACAAAAAAACTTCAGCTCTGCTTAGCATTTTCCCAGTGTGAGTGTGAGTGTGTGTGTGTGTGTGTGTGTGTGTGTGTGTGTGGGCACTGAGGCGGCGGCGTGTTGAGTGTAGATGGAGTGTGAGGCCCGAGTGCTCTTTCCTCCAGATAAAAACACCCTCTTTCTCCTTCTCTAATTCATTTTCCCTCCTCGGATTTATCTCGTTCCTTTATGTCTTGTCTGCACATGCCCAGATAAAATCCCCCCAAATTGCATCACTCATCCTTCCGCAACTCCGTTGCCTCACTTTCAGGCTTCGCCAGTGTGCAATAGAAAAAAAATTAACACATGTGGTATCTTTTAGATTGGAGCTATAACACCATTTATACAGCCGACCAGCCTGTTGATGTCATTACTGTGTGCCTGAGTCGACTTGTCCGAGATGCCATAAATATCAGCGGGGTTTGGGGCTCAGCTGCAGCCCCGACTCTGAGGACTACAAAGTGTGCAAAGTTACTCCAGAGTAAAACCCCCGACAACAGAGACGCAGCACTTCTTGGTTTCTGGCTATTTACCATTCGGCAGTTGTTGAAAGGATTTGAAGGATCTTTACACAGTGTATTTTTACATCTTCATCCCTGACGGATGACTCATCAGCCAGTGAAGGAGTGGACTACGAAGCAGGTGATCGAGGTAAGTCGAGTCAAAAGCTAGACTTATATCTGTGTGTTGAATCTACGCTGTAGGTCCACCAAAGGCATCTCTTCACCATGTACCTTCTGCTTTAGCCTGCGCCCCATTCTGTCTTGGAGAAAAATGTCCACAGACATCTGTCTGAACATCACTGCGTCAATGTTTTTCACTGAGTACAACAAGACACACTGCGTCTCAGTCGCCATGTTTACAAGGAATAGGAACAAGGAAGAAGGAAGTGGCTCAGCGGCATCCCAGGAGTTCCACCACCAGAAACCACAGCTTCAGACCATCAGGAGCGTTCTGCCTGCCCAGCTTTATTTAATATATCTGCCTCAGATATTTCCTGATTTGGTCATTTTTACCTTCGCGACAGAAGTCATGTTTTTGGTTGTTTGAGGTAGTCGTTTAGTTGCTCCATCGACGCGGCTATCTGATTGCAGGTGGAGAGTGTTTCCTTGAACACTGACGCCAAAAGGGTTGGATGTCAGATCTTGTGTTGATCTTCACTGCAAAACAATACAAAGTCAAACTCTAAAACTGACCAAAACAATTTAAACTTGCAAATCTTTATGGGAGAAGCAGATTCTAACTCGCTGGAGTTGTGAGGTTAGTCTTTAAACTAGATACTGACTAAAATCTTGACGTCGTCCGTTCCCTCTGTAGGCTGACAGACTGACTTTGCAGACGAAGTGCTGATTGGCTCTGAAGTGCTTTTAACCAGGAAAGTGGACATGAGTGAGTTTCTGAACAAGTCAGAGCGAGTGAAAAGGCTGCCTGGCTGCTCTTCTGATAGAATTCACGGAGTTAATGAGGTTTTTCTTCCCTTTTCTCATCTGTCTCTCTACTTTTATTGAGGAAAAAGACCAGCGGCTCAGCAGCTCCAGGGGAAAGTAAAATGCCCCATTAAATGTTGGCTATAACCTGATCATTTCAAAAGAAATAGTTGGTTTGTGATGACAGATTGATAATTATTGAAGTGATTTAGCTACAGTTTAATCCTCTCATCCGCTGACTCACCTATGAAACGTCACCGCTCACCAGCCAGACCGACACTCTCACCCAGATGGTACAAGTGGCCCACGGAAGCGGTTGAACCCATCAAGTTGGATCGGCTCATTCTGGCGTCCTCATCATTGTTTTCTCTGCATAAACGTCTGTGTTTAACTTATACGCTGTCCATCTCTCCAGAACTCTCCAGAAGCTCCAGATTGAGTCAATTTTTAACAGTTTGTGAGGCTTTCAGTTTATTTAGTCAATAGTCATTTAAACAAGAACCCAAGCTGGAAGCATAAAAAGACCTCTATTATACATTTTTTGAACACTTGAGCCCTCATATCGATTCAGTCATCAATCATGCAGTGGCACACACCAAACATCATTTTGTACAGTGTATTGACCATGACGCAGTGACAGCGAAATGACGCAGAAATACAGCAACCAATAAAAATCTAAAAAAAAAAAATCCTCCACTGGTGTTTTCAAGTCCAGTCGTGGTTTTCTTCCAAACCATAAATCCCCACCAACATAAAATTTGGCTTCAAACAATGAATTAAATCAAGCAGGCTGCTCATATAAATCCTCGATTCTGTGTCCACAGTGAAGAAGAAACACAGACGACTTACTGGCAGAACCCCTGGAGTCTAAAGGCTGTCGTTCACGTACAGGCGGTCATAGCTGTGCGTCAGTCGTGAATGAGCTCTGTCCGACTCCTCGGAACACATAACTGACACTGCAGGCAACTCGGTCGCTCTGCTGCACCGTGTTATCATGTCATGTCACAGTGCCTCAGTGGAACAACATGAACCGACTTCATGTCTTTATCTTAAACATTTTTGTGGTTGTCAGCTCTCCAACTTCCTCTACTTTTGACCTCAGGCCTGAAAAACCTGCTCCCATCCATTATGTCTCCATTTACGGTCAACTTCCTGGGAGAAGTGTGGCGTGGACGAGGGGGCCGTTTGAGGGAAATTGTTAATTTTCTGCCGTTTTAGCTCGTGTTTACTCTGTTAACGTTTCCCTGTCAGTCTTATCTGTTGGGTAATGAATAAATCACTGCTTTAAGGTAATTGGTTTCCTGGAGGAGCTTTGTAGTCAGGAGTTTTCCACAGGAGTGATGTTGGCGAGCACAGAACTCTTTTCCTGCTTGTTGCCCTCCATTTTTTCTTCAGCTCAGGAGATTTACTTATTTTTTTTATCTTCAGTTTTAGCCGAGCTGATCTGTGCTGTGAACAGGCTGCTTTAATCCACTGCTGAAAAGGATAAAAGAAGCTATAGAACTGTGAATGTTGAACTGTTTGAATGGCCCTTTATCCTGCCTTCAGCCCAAGGTTTCTGACTTTCACTCGCAAAACAAAGTTTTATTTCATCTAAGTGGACAATTATCATTTCATCTGCAACTCGTAACAGTGTGGGGGCCAAGAGGTTCAAAACACTGCAACGTTTCAGGACACAGCTCCATTAAGGACAACAGCTAGATTTCACAAAACAAAACCTTTCGAACGTTTACAGAAAATGCAACATTTTTAAAAAAAAATTGACATTTCAAAAAACATGTAAAATTTTCTGACAATTCAGTATTTACGTAACAATGTTTCATTTCAAAAAAGTCAAGATTTCACCAAATGAAAGATTTAAAGCAGCATTTCAAAAAAAGAATAAAAAAAGCTTGCAGAAATGAAAGAAAGGGTAAATGAGGGAACACTTCCTATTTGTGATTTGTGAGGTCGTGTTTTTATACGTTTTGCCCTTCAGGGCCTCCGTACAGCAGACGCAGGTGCTGAGGCAGGGCGTCCTCAGCCAGGGTCTGAAAACGCTCATCGCTGGATCCTCGGCTCCTCAGCCGTGTAATCAGTCCTCACATGCAGCTCACTTCAATCCTTCCATTAAACTAAACACATTTTACATAAGAGCAAGGAGGAAATTCTTTTTCTGGAGTCATCGTTATAAAAGTCTGTGTGAAGAGGCGACGCGTCGGCTGATTGACACATCCAAATGAATGAGCAGTCTATCGAGAGGGTCCGGGTCTATCTTTTTCCCATCATGACTGTGAACATTGGTAATTTCCATCGTGAGTTCCACAGCGTCTCCTGACAGGCTCTCACTGCTGCAGCATCTATCGGGGGAAATGATGGCATTAGGCAGGAGGCAGACTCTCGAGGTGATTCTCTGGGATGGTGGGGGGGACGCTGGGAAGGAGGCTAATTACCCTTTTATTACCAGGGACTGAACCCCCATCCCTAGAGGCCTCGGCTGGCCCTGTTTGAGACGAGCAGGATCCGGCACGCCACGTTACTTCACTCCTCGCTCTGTCACATTAAGAGCTGCATGCACATCCTGAATGTCTGCTTCCATCACTGCTGGTTTTTAAAGGCACACATTTCTGGGAGCTTCGTGGTCGCCGAAGGGAGCGCTCGGTCGGCAGGTTTATATTCCTGTTCGGGGAGGCCGGTAAGACACCACATATGCAACAACAACGATGGAACGAAACCACCTAAAGTGGGAATAAATATCTGTGCACATCTGATGGTATGACAGTTGAGTGCTGTCTGGAAAACCCTCCCGTCCAGATAACTGGATCATCTGTATCACTGAAGAAGTAAAAATATACATTGCAAAATGAAAGCTAGGAAAAAATACAGATAATTGCTGCATTCCATCATAATGTACATACATAGAATAAGTGATTTTTGAAAGAGCACTTCTAAATAAATCATACATCTGTGTATGACGCTAAAGACAAATGTACAAATTTAAAGAATTTCGATGTCAAAGCTAGTCAATAACAAGGGGAAATGTTGGTTAATTTAAGTTTTTACAGCATCAGTATGCGTAATATGTATACTATGTACTATGTATATGTATGGACAAGTTACAAAAGTTCTGCATAAATAAATTATAATAAAATGTTAATAGGTCATCATTTTCTAAGAATCTCAAGATTTTATGATCTTTCTGCAGAGGAAATCAACACGTTCTCACCACGAGATTCTGTCATTCAGAATAGCAAATGTTTACTTTGCTCGGGGTCATTTTTTTATTTCAAGTACTTCACATGAAATTTAAGAAAATAATTGAGAAGAATCAGTCAACTGTTTGTTTCTCTAGTGACAATTTATAAATGTAATTGAAGTTGATGTCATCTGCAAAGAAAGTAACAGGAACACAGTGCTACAAACACAGTAAGAGCTTTTGTTTAAGTAAGACATAATTGATAATAATTGTTCATTATTAATCTCTTCATTACTGAGGCACTTGTAAACAATACCATGCAGTCAAAACCTTTCCAGTTTTGAAAGCACAACAGCAATATTTAGTCTGTCAGGTTCTATAGAATTATTTTGCAGGACATTAGCATAAAAACAATGACAAAAAATCATCAGCCAAGCAGGTCAGCCATGACTGCTATAGGTTACTGGTGCATCTGCATAAGTCAGCCTGGAATGAAGATGTATTTATTTTGAAAAAAAAAATGCTATTAACCAAAGTGCTTGTGGGCGTTAAGATCAAGTGCCGCAGAGCTGGGAGCAGAACTTTATTTTAGTGTGTAGTTTTACTTCTTATATTGGCCCTCAAACTTCAAATAAAACCATTTGAAAAAAAACACTTTTCCAGTAAACTGCTCACAAGTCTTCCTCATGCACCCTGTGATGACAGGTTGCATTGTTTTGTTTATGTTAAACGAGCACAAAAGGTTTTGGAACCATTTACAAGACTGACTGAAAAACCTTTTTTTTTTTTTTCTTTTCCCAGCAAGCTTGTATTCACTTTTATTATTATGGAAAAGAGGCTGGCTAAATTGGAGGAAGGATATAAAGGCTGGAACACAAGGTACCAGCTCTTTTTTCTCTATCCGGGGTTTTGAAAAGCTTCTGTCGTTGGAGGAGAGAGTAGAGCAGCACTTGTATCTCCCCCCTCCTGCCCACCGACACCAGCAGAGCGGGGGTGTTTCTACATGATGAACTGCATGTGTCCGTCTCTGCAGGGAGGACGAGGAAGAGGAGGAGGAAGGGGTGTACCTCTCATCCAGAAATAATCCAATTCCACGGGAGGATGAACCAAACCTCCACCATGCTGCTCGCAACTTCACCACCGTGAAAAGAGCTTTAGAGTCAGAGGTTGCTGTGGAAAGACCCCTGAGACTGTATGTGTGTGTGATAACATGATACTGACTGCATTCCCTCCTGTGTAGATTTACCTCATAGACCATTTTAGAGACACTTTGTGTTTCCTCATTGACATTCTCTCTCTCTCGCTCTCTCTCACACAGAGATGAGACGACTGATGCAACAGCCTGTTATGACTTAATAAAAATGGAGCTCATTTATTCTTGAAATATCAGGGAAAAAAAACAATAATTTCATGCCTCTTCACACAGAGTCTCTGCTCTGTTTGTGATTTGAATAAGAGAAACCCTGAGCTTTTCCCCCAGCTGAAACATTATATCTTAATTCTTAATTCTTAATTCTTATATCTTAAAAAGTGAAAGCAAACAGCAGGTAGCAGCTCCTCCTCCTCCTCCTCCACCATCATTTAGAGAAAAAGACCTTTGTGGGTCCTCTCGTCGTCATTGACTCTAATCGGATCTGTTTGTGTGCCCTTGTGGCTCATTTTTGTATTATCTTTTCTTAAGAAAATGCTGTGCGCTCTTCAGAATAGATCTCCAGCCTGCAGAGAGGCTCGTCTGAGTCAAAATCAGGATTATTAAGAACAGTGAACATGAAAATGCACACAATAATGATCAGTCAGCGAGAAGGAGTGTGTAATTTAATGATAAATTGTATGTGCAAACATGCAGCAAATCTGTGATCTAGAAAAATAAATGAAACATATTGCTGTATATTTTACATATATGCACACATTTGTTTTTGTAGGATCTCAATCATTCTTAAGTGCTTCGGTTGAAGGCATCTGGGCTTCTTTTTCTTTTTACCAGGATACCTCCTTCCAACCTCACCATCCAGGACAGGAAGGCCTTAACATCCCATCACCATCCTGCCAGCAGACAAAGGGAGATGCACTGTTGTCCTCAACACATCTGAATATCGTACCAAAATAACCACTCTCCTCAGTGACAGCAACACTTACGAGACACCGAGGCGAGATCCCACCGGCAGGTACAAGAAGAAGGTCATAGACTACCTACAGAAACTGGAAAAGGAGAAACCATCAACCCCGTCCAGGATACTACAGACTTTATCCTGGAGAAGCCACGTTGTGCATATATTGCCTCCAGAAAATACACGAAGAAGGGGCTCCACTCAGACCCATCATCGGCAGCATAACCTCGGTCACCTTCCATGTTGCCAAGCACCTGACCTCCATCTTGGCACCACTTGTGGGGAAAACTCCTCATCACATCCAAATTCCATAGAAACATAAAAATAGCCCCGGACGAAACACTGATTTTGACACTTCTACATGATCGAGTATTTCTGTCTGACATCACAGACGCTGTACTAAAGCATAAAACCATCTTCAAACTTCCAAAGAGTCAAACCCAGCCAGACTCCAACCCCCTCCAAATGTCACCTTACCCGTTTCTCCAAGGCGATGGCTCGCAGGTTAAACAGTTTAAAACAGCACAACGAACACTCATCGTCACTGCAGCTAATTAGCAGGTTCCCCCCAAACAAGCCTGATTCTGAATAAGACGAATTGCTGCCTGCGGGGCAGTCGTGGGGGGATGATGGATGGATGACAACGACTCCCTGCGGCAACGGCAGACACTGAGCCGAGCTGAGCCGTGGGGGTGGGGGGTGGGGGGCGTCTGTGTCATCCTGAGGAGAGCGGGATGGTAAACAGGTCTGTAGGACGCCGATGGCCTCTGGTTCTGCTGCTGTTAAGTCCCCACTGAGTCGAATATGTGGAGCACAGAGCGTCACCTCTGTGGATACTCCACCGCCAGCGATTTGAGAGTCTGCACAACAGGCCGAAGGAGGGTGGAAGTTCTAAACGGTTTATCATTTTCATTTCAAAATAAAAGAAAACAGTTAAAAATAGATCAGTTGCTGAGAAATTTTTAAGAAAAGTAGATGTCACTTTTTAATAACCAGGGGCCCAAATGAAACAAGACTTCTTTGGCCTGAACAATACCTGGATTTTCTGTGTTGGATGTGCAGGTTGTTGGATCCATAAGTATCAGCTAGCTTCCTGTTTAGTTCTCGACCGGAGCTGGAATGGAATTAAAAATGTTTATTCATGTAGCTCTTCTGTATTTTAAAAAAGTTATAAAACCAAATGAAGTTATTCTCTGTTGCTGTTTACTCTGTAAGCTAATGGACAAAAAATTCTGTACAAGAGTCCTGCAACAGGACAGGGAACCTGCAAAAACGGGAAAAAAAATATATTTGAATAATTCCAGGGCACAAATTGTTTTTCAGCAGAAAGCAGAAATAAAAGTAATTTATAGTAGTTCAACATCTAAATCTTGTTGCTTGCTGTTATCAGGCCGAGTTAGCCACAATCTAGTTTTACTGTGAAAAAACGATGCAAACTTCCACCCCGCGGCGTCGGGACAAAACGTCACTGATGTATTGTGATGTGGGCTCGCTGCTGCTGCATGAAAATGGAGTCCCAGAAACAGTCCCAGAAAGTGTTAGCATTTGTTAGCCACAAGATAGTCAAGTCGTCCGAGGAAACATGTAGAAATCCTCAGAAGCTCAGCAGCTGCTGGAACTGTTTGTGCCTCTGTTGGCGTGTTCTGAACGAGGTCACGCTGTTGGTGAACGGGAAACTGAACACACCCACCTGCAGATGCTGAACTTGACAGCTGTCACGGTTTTAAATGAGTGTGGCCAGATAGAGCAGAGGTATCCAGACCAAAAGGTGTGGCGGACCGTGAACCAGTCTGTCAGCTCTGTGTTGCACCGTGTTTACTGGACATCACCTGGACATGCACTACAAAACAGGCAGTGAAGGCCGTTCACACTTGCAGGACCTGTGGACTCAGAACAGAAGAACCTGAAGATGCGGAGCCCCACTGTTGCTTCCTCCAAACTGTGCAGAACTGAAATCACAGCTCGTCTCTCAGCTGGTGACTGTAAAACTGTCCTGCGCCAGCTCCCAGTATTTAATGTATTTTATGTCTCTGCTGTGTAATTTGACTCATGCAGACTAAATGAAATATGTGCTGCACCTACAGTTTACCTCTGCTGCATCTCTTTTCTGCAGGATAAGGCTGATAGCTGAAGTGGTAAAACATGCACAACATGCAGCATGTTTTCTTGGCTTCTCTGTGGTCCTACAGCCAGCTGTGACAGTGACCCCTCTGCGATGGATGATACCAGGAGGTTATCAGATGATCCACAGAGTGAGCAAGCCTAAAGAGGGGTGGAGGTCACAGTAGACACACTACAAACCAAACATCGAGTCTTTTCCTGAACCCAACCTCGTTTACTAAGATTTTATACATCCAGACAAGTCACTGAGTTTTACACGGCAACCAGAGAAACAAAAGAAAAGCTTGAGCACTAGTCGGCATCACTGGGAAATTACGTAAAGGGGCGGGGACACAGCGTCTGTATCTGAAGTCCAGAGTTTTTTTTTTAGGTGCAGTTAACTTCAAGAAAAGTGATATCAACATTCTTAATCCCATCTATACCCAGAAAACAGCCCAAAACGCTGAATTTAGCACCAGGGGATTCTGTTCAATAACGCAGCGCCTGGATCAACTTGTCTTTTTCTTTAGGAGTCACTTTCACAGCACAATCACCAATCTTGTCTCTTTAATATCAATGAGGTGGGTGTAGATCCCTCAGCCGAGGCTTGAACTGCCGCCGTGTGTCCAGTTACCCAGCAGCCCCTGCACACCAGCAAACATGCTTTATGATCAGTGTAATGGAGAATTAAATGTTTAATTCAGAATTATAAACTGCTGAAACCTTCAATATCATTGATTTAATCATCTAAACACAGATATACAAAGTTGAGATCAAAGACATGAAACGGATTTTTGCACGAGTCTAATCCAATCAGAAACCAAAAAACTCAGGTTTCAGCCCTCTTCTTTGTTGGTATGAGCCTCATTTGCATATCAGTTCAGCTCATAATACTCATCTGACTGCTCTCTCGCTCCTTCCAGTTGATTATGTGGCACTCTCACTTCAGACGGGCCTAATTTGCTCTCTTTCACAGCAAATCGAGTGGCTATTTGTTCGGTTTTACAGAGCAAGAGTAACTCCTCAGCACTGCGTCAAAGACCTCAACGACTGGGGGAGCACGTTAGTGATTCCGATTAGCCTTCAGTTCAGAAAAACACATCGTGTTCTGCCTCAACGCCAGGGCCACCGAGGGCCCGTTTTGAAGTGTGGCGGAGTAAAGAGCCTTTAAAAATGATTGCTTTCATGCTAAAGGCCTCTAAACGGCGTGATGGGCAAACGGTGATCGTCTGCTCTGGTCTGCAGCTCAGGGCGAGGCATCAATAAACAATGAGGGCTGGGTGCGAGGAAGAGAGCGAACGGAGGAGCTCTTCATTAGCTGTCGCAGCGGCAGCCTCCACTTCCCTCTTTTATCTCAGATGAGTCACTCTCCATCTCCCGGTGTTTCAATCTGACGGGTCGGCTGCACTATCCTCCTCCCCTCTCCCTGCCTTTCATGTTTTAAATCCACACTCTTGTTCTCTATGTGTCACCTCCAGTCATTCTCCGGCTTTTTCAACCAACTCTCCCTCTCAATTAAACCTCCTCCTCCTCGTCCTCCTCCTTCTCCAGGCTCCGGCACAGAATCAAATGAGCAGAAGTGTAGGAGAATTAAATCCAAATGTGTCTCACGTATTATCCCAGACACATGAGAGCCGAGCGGAGATGACCTGCTGGAGCCAATTAAAAGGAAAAGTGTCGTCTCCCCTTGATGTGCACCATCACTGATGTACCATCTCACCTTCAGGCTGTGTGATATTGGCTGTTTTATGGGACAATTGAGTTGATCCCCGCTCATCATTTTCAGGTTGAAGGCAAAATGTGACAAGTTCGAGGAAGCTAACTACAATTATTACCTTAAAAAATGTACTGATACTTGTTTATCTCTTTCAGATATGGACCCCTATCCGACAGTCATACTTTCATTCAAGGCTGAGCACCAAATGGTGCTGGGGGCATTTTGAAATTGAGGAAATTCTTATTATTTCTCCAAATGAATCACATTTTTGCGGACTTTCCAATGCTCGAAAACTCATCAAACTTTGAATATGCATCAAGTATGGTGGAAATTGACCAATGGTAATGGTTTGGCCAATGGGCAGGGTAAAATGACTTCACGTAGATGTATACAGCTTGGTGAACATATGGATCGCATGTAGATCTAATAAAAGTTTGTTGGTGCGATGACCTTAACCCAACAGGAAATTGGTCATTTTGAATCAATACCTGATCTTTTGCAATTTGCACAACTTGTACTTTTGGGAACTCCTCCTACTCAACTTTGGTCAGATCTATCTTGACAACATCAACGTGTGTATTTGTGGCATTTGTGAGTTTTTGTTGCATGGTGCAGTTGTGGTGGCACATCAAATTTTGATGTTGCACCATGAAACCTGACTGCAACTTGTCCGTTTGGCAGGCGACACACACTTCTCAAATGAACCCGTAGTTGCATATCTCATGCTGTATTAACTTATTGGAAATTTAAATCAAAGCAAACTTTATTTTACTGGTTAGCAACCCATGCTACAGTCAGGTAGCTTGAGCCATGTGACATGTTTGCGTCGGAAACACAAGGGGTCGGGTTTAGGGCCCAGATCGAGCAGGCAGTTTTCAAAACTTGCAGTAGATATTTAGGCATGAGTCTAAAGCAGATTTATTTCAAAACGTACAAATTTCAGAGGGGCAATGGCAAAAATGTAAAAAAAAAAAAAAAAAAAATCAGTTTAAGGTCCAAAAATCCAGCAAACAATTACAAATACCCCTAAATTACAACAGAACACTATAATCTGACAATGGGGAACACACAGTCTTTAAGTTGGTGTTTGAACCTTCTGGAAACAAGGCATCTGACTCTATGAAAGCACCTCCGCTCGCCCAACCCTCCCTGTTTCTGCTCTGTAGCTTCACCCCACCTTTGGAGACAGTTGAGAGCCTTTAAGAAGAGTTCAAGGTGACTTGTTTTGTGGATAATCCTGAACTTTATCAAATGGGATGTCGGCCATTTTATCGGCCTTTCACCATCTATGGGGACATGCACACATATCTACCTTTGTAGAACAGTCTCAAGGAACACCCTCTCTAGTGACCTACCCGTGATTGGCCAAATAGTACCGTCAGTTGGTATATTTTAGTAAAGCCTGGACACAGAGCCTAGAGGAGGTGCAGATGTCTAATCTTTTTTCAGACCACTCGAAGTACAATATTTTCAGAGGTTAATAGGGAATTTTTGCCCAATGATGCAAAAATAAACTTCATACCCCAAAATAAAGATAGCTGTTATCACAGCAGGTAATATTCTGTTACATGACTGTATAATTCAGCATTTTATAATATAAAAGATATGGATTTGATGCCGTAATCATCGGCATCAAATCCATATTTAAAAATAAGACCCTGTGGCAGTGCACAGAAATGTTCTTCACAAAGGTGATTCATTACGCTGCTGCTTTTGTACAAGCACTTAGTCATCACTGCACCCGCCCACATGTACAAACACACACCGAGATAACAGGCAAACACACACACAGAAACGTATAGGCTGCACCAATTTAGCATCTATCTATAGAGAATATGAGCTGACATTTCATTTGCCCTGGATTTCACCCCCATCCTCCCCAGACACCAACAACGTGGCTGCAGTTTCTGAGGAAACCTATTATCTGCTTTAAGGTCAGACTCAGACTTAAGATCCACTTGATCATGACATTTATGCACTGATAGACCACAACATTAAAACCACTCACAAGTGAAGTGGTGAGCACATATTCTACCTCCAGTAGGGCCACTGCTCAGCTGGTGAAACGGGCTCCAGTGGTCCAATCAAGTTACTTAACAATCAACCTGCCCGTCCTTCACCCAGGAACAGCCTCAGTGTGGTTCCTTCACCTGTTTAAACATTACCCATCTCACCGTGGCTACACTTGCCCCTCACTCAACAAGTACCACTCAGGTACAACTGGAGCAACACCACAAAGAACACAAGGTTTCGACCTGGTCTCCAGACACCTCAGATCCCCATCCAATCCAATATTCAAGTCAACAGGCCCTGGATGCAACAGAAACTCGGCCCCTCACCTCGCAGCACCCAAAGGACCCACTGCCAGGTACCACAGGACCCCCTCGGATCCCAGGTCCGGGCTGTTTCTGTGGCAGTGACTGAAAGATAAAAGCATCTAAATAAATTCTCATTTCTAAAAATGAGGATCTGATCGTAGGTTCCATCCCCACCCTGCATGCTGAAGTGTCCCCGTGCAAGAACTGAGACCTCAAATGTCCATAGAGGGCGTGTCCACGGTGTGTGAATATGTAAGAAACGTTGCAAAGCACCTTGAGGGGTCAAGACTTGAAAGGCGCAACAAAAATGCAAGTCCATTTTAAAATGAAAATTAATATCCTGAACTTTGCCATAGAACCTTTCATTCATTCATTTTCTACCGCTTATCCCGTTAGGGGTCGCAGGGGGGGCTGGAGCCTATCTCAGCATCTTGGGGCGAAGGCGGGGTCACCCTGGACAAGTCGCCAGTTCATCGCAGGGCTGACATATAGAGACAAACAACTGTCCACACTCACATTCACGCCTACGGGCGATTTAGAGTGACCAATTAACCTACTAACCCCCAGTTTTGCATGTTTTTGGAGTGTGGGAGGAAGCCGGAGAACCCGGAGAGAACCCACGCAGACACAGGGAGAACATGCAAACTCCTGTCATAGAACCTGTGTTCACTAAATCTGAAAAAAAAAAGATGTGGTAAATTTGCATCTTTTAGAAGTTACCTACCTTTTCAAGTTTCATTTTTTTTAAATTTTAGACTTTAAGATGTTGACTTTATGAAGTGCAGTTGTCAGTAAATGACAGCTGGAGTCTCTGTGCGCCGTTTGACTGCTGCTGCTAAAAGTGAAGAAGTTAGTCCTGAGGCGGATCTCCTGTTCCCTGACCCCGGTCTGGACTAGATCAATCCATTAGTCAATCAAAAGTTAATTTACAGCTCTTCTGATAATCAAATAATTGCTTGAGTCTTTTTTTGAGCTTCTTGAATGTGCCTTCTCTTTGTCCTTTCTGACAGCAAATGATGGGTCTTTGGGTTTATAACTGTTGGTTGGAGTAACAAAGGAACATGAAGACGTCACTCTGAAAAAATGTGATGAGCCTTTTACGCTACTTTTGATCATTTTTAGAGCAAATGATTAATCATGAAAGTAAATGGGCAAAATAATCGATGAACATTACTGTCAGTTGCTGGTCGGGGCACAGAGCAGGAAAAGGCTAAATGAGATTTAGTCATCACACACTAGAGGGGGAAAATGTCGTCCTTCTGAATGTCTCGTTAGCTCACCACTAACATTTTAGTCAAGCCTCGTCTCGTTAGTGAAACATGCATTTTGTCATAGCTGTTATTATCAAAAATCTATTTTTAGTGGGTCGGCGTACCCTCATGGTCAATGATGAACATTTTCTCTCATCGTTTTTGCTAATGTCATTACCACTTATTCTATCGGCACAATTTTCAAACATGTGATTCACTGCCAACGTGGTGATTGGCTGAGTTATCCCAGTCTGACGCTGGTTTCATGCAGAGATTTTCTCAGCCGTCCAAGGTGATCTGATCACACGTCCCTTGTGAACAGATCTACTCCGCCTTGTGAATTTGATGTGGATGAGCTGGTTTGTTTCTACACTGACTGAGGGGAAGGAATAGAAAAAAATAGACAGTGACAGAAATGCAGAAAGAAGAGACTCAAAGTTGAGAAAAACCTAAACAGGTCAAAAGAAGAATGTTCTTCCCTTGACTGGAGGAGCAATCAGACATTCAGCAGCTCGCATGATTAAATTATGAAAGCTTGTACTTGTAGGTGGGCATGTTCAAAGCTATTTCATCACTTTACTTTTTAAATCCTGCTGCCCCGGATATTCACACAAATATAAAACCCGAGCAGTGAGAAGAAAAATACGTCAAAGTTGGTTTCCAGTCATTCTGCTGGCTGTATAATTCATGCACCTTCAACTTTTTTTAATCACCATCCTCATCTGTTATTAATACCGTCCCCATAAAAATCATGGTCATAATCATTACTGTCGCCGTGTCAGAGCAGCCTTAGCATTCACCACCGACTGCACGCCGCCGCTGCTGTTGCCAATAAAGCAGCAAGACATCAGGACGGGGGGCCTGTGTCTGTGAGGACTGGGACATCTGGCTTTCAGAGACAGGGAGGGGGAGTCTCCTGTGACAATACATCAGTGAAGATCCTCTGTAGCCATATGCTGCCTTTAAAAGCTGCCTCTTTTCCCCAATTTGCATCAGGATGGGGATGCTTAAAGGGGCTGGCAGGGTACTTAAAGTGCCCATTAACAGAGGTACGTCCAACATGATCCACACTGGGACCTTACATCGCTGCGTCATCCCCAAATCTCCCTCCTCCCCTCCCCGTCTTCCCAAACTGCTGACCGCAGGCTCCCTCAACATTCTTCCCTCCTCTGACATTTTTAAAAGGTGCGTCTCCGCTGCTAACGGGCTTCCGATTTATGGCGACGGCGGAGAAAAGACGCTGCATCTGCAGAAATAGACAAGAGCCAATCCTCATTAGCAGCTGGACAGGAGCCAATGTTAAATGAGAAGGAGGAGGCGGGGGCAGAGCAATCGGATGGCACCTCTCTCCTGATGGTGATGGATGTAGCGAAGGAGGCGACGTTCCACCGACACGCTTCCCCCCGGGGGTTTCCCCTCTGCGCCTGCCGATGTAGAGTTTGACTGCACTTCAGAGCAGCATCACTCTGGGCGTGATGTGTTCGCTGGTGACAGATGTTGACAGGTTGAACGATGTTCCTTCAGGGCCGACAGCTGAGCACAGTCATGTGACACAAACACTGATCGGCTCGTAGCGAGGCCTGAGGATAGCAGCATCAGTTGGTCCGTCCGCAGCACGATAACCCCCATGACCTCTGATGTGACCGTCAGCGAGGGCAGTGTGCGCTCCTCTGGCGCCAGGCTCACTTTCAGAGTTTACTGAAAAGAATTTTAGGATTTCAGTGACCGCTTAGGAAGTTCTAGATGCTCAAAGGATTAAATTATCTGATGAGCAGTTAGTGCCGCCTCAGGACATTTCTGTTATGTAGATTATTCGCACCAAGTTTCAAAAACTGTGCGAGTGCTGAAAGGCAGCGGCGAATGTTCAAGTCATTACATTACATTACATCTTTAATCAAACTGTTCCTATGGAAACCCATTTCCACCAACATGATGAAGAAAAAAGTTATTTTAATGGGAAAATAAGTCATCATTATGAAATACCATATATCAATATTTTGAGATTAATTTTGAGATTCATTCTTAATATTTCCCTATGATTGTTTTGAGTAAGTCATTACTTTGAGAATAGTCAGTATTTTGAAATACTACCTGCGATAGTACAGCCTTATTTCAGGATACTTAGTATCTGAAAATAACTCTCGGGCCACATAGATGGCATAATCCCAGACATAGCATTTCCTCTTAATGACAAACACTTATTCTTTGTAATTGGTGGTCGGCAGGTTGAAGTAAGGTTCAAATCATTTGCTACGCCAAAGTTTCAAACACTGGGCATCGACTGAGAGCATCACGGTTGAAGTGATCCTGACATTTCCACAATAATTTCTATCATTAATGTGAGAGGAATTCATTTAATGTTGGACACGAACACCAACATTATCAGTATCTGCCGGGGCGTCATTCTGTAATGATTTCATTGTAGTCTGGCTGTACAAAGTTGAGATATTTTGAATTGTACGAAATGTTTGGACTGACCAACTTTGCCCTCCTGCAGTCACGACTCGAGAGCCAAAAAAAAGCAAGCGTGTGATGGAATCACTGAACACATCAGGCCCATTTTTTGCCATGGTTGAGCAGCTGTGTTCCCCACTGGTGCTCCTAGTGTAGTGTGTCCCGTGTATCCTTGCTCTGTATGGATGGCTGTCAACCGTGCGAAAACGGATTTGTAAACAAAGGTGTTCTACCAACTCACCATTTTTCCACCAGGCATACTTGAGATAGCAGCAAAACATTGATTCATCTTCGTTCTAAAAGGTCATGGCCACTGTTCAAACTGGACAGGATGCCATAAATGAGGTGCACTGCCTCAAACATGCAATTACCCATCAGGGCTAAAGCAGCTTTGGAGATACCACGTTGATGTAAAAAACAAAGGGTAAACAGCAATTTAATCTTGTAACTTTCTCCTCTTCATTACCACACTATTGGAGTGTACTGGACCTTCGTGACACATGGCATGCTGTCATGGCAGTTGTCACACAGGTCAAGTTTGGTTCAATTTAGGCACCAAATATAGTTTGGTTTAAATGTAAGTTATAATAAGGTAACCTTTACTTTTGGTTTAATGCAGGAATAGTTTACATTTTGCTGCGTTCGAGCAAAGATTTCAAGTTACGCCAGTGGTTTGAAACAGTACACACCTCCTGTCTCAACTGGGCGTGATCTCCTCGCCTATCCTTCAGCTTCATTTTTCATGAGCTGATGTAAACTCTATTGTGGTCAGACGCAGACATGTAAGGAGGAGAGCAGTCGTGTCCTGGTCCGTTGGCCTCCTCCGGGTTTTTGTACAAACATTAATGAAGTTCATCGTTTTTCCCTGGTCACCTGTTTTCTAACCAAATCCTTGTGTATCCGGGCAAAGAATTTTACTCCTCTCATTGTTCCAAGAAAAGTATTGGAGGTCTGCCGGTCAAAGAGTCAGCAGATGAATCACAAACCGTGAGTCGCCTAACGTCATGTGTCTGGTCAGCTGTGGCTCTGGACTCTGCAAAGTGCTTTTGTGTGAGTAACTTCCCTATTTTGAGTTGAATTGGTGGTTAGTAGGAAATCTGAAGTGGAATGTTTTTGTTATACACCGAATCGACCGGAATGGACAAGGTGTCAAAGAGTTTCGAGTTCTGTTTTTTGGTATGATTTAATATACCCTGGTGGTGTGTCCCCTTATTTCAGTTGCTCATTTCTTGTTTTTAAGTCAGGGTACTAAAAGAAATAGTAATCTACTGGTCATTTGTTAGTTTAGGGGTCATGTGTGTCAGGTAGGATTCCTTCAGAAGGTTGATCCACTCAAAAATGGTTTAACCCCCTGCAACAGTTCTCATGGTCTCTGAGAGGCAGGTTGCTGAGGCAGAGACAGGTCTCCACCAAAATTAGTTTTCCTTATTTTCCTCACTAAAATACATACGTTACCTGACCTCCTCCTATTCTCCCATCATAATTGTTTCGGTATCTCAAGGTCACCTGCCAATAGGCTGTACACACAAGAAATCACGAGGACAGGAAGCTGCCACAATCAGGGACAGACCATGAACATTGACTGCACAGCAACATACCTCCATTGAGAGAAGAGGAAGACCTGCACTGCATTATTCAGTGAAGGAACGCACACAATGATGGCTGGGAATAGACTCCAGTCTGGTACACCGGTCTGCACTCATTCAGCGCAGTTGGCGATAATCAGACTACAAAGATCTATGATCTACGATCTCTGATCTATATTGCACTTTGTGTGTGGATACACTGTCACTCTGAAATAAATGTTGAAATCTTAATTTTCCTCCTCTACAGAAGAGATGCAGATACAGATCAAGTGCTAATAACCAGTTGGAAAGGGTCGCGGTCCGCAGTCAGCTTTATCTCCCGGAGAGGATGTCGGAAGAGTTACTCACCTGATAAGAAACCAGCATTGTTCAAGAGTCGACCTTTTGACCCCGACGCGATGTTATCGCTGGATGTGACTTCATCTGCAGAAACCCTACCGAAAATCATTTGGCACAGAGGAGCAGTGGCAGGGATTTAATGGAAGCCGAGCCGCTCACCGTTTTAATGCAGAGCTGTATTGCCTTTTCTAGTAGAAAGGTTTTAAGTACTGCGGCTCAATATGCTGGTGCAAAACTGAGCAATTTCTCATGAAAGATGAATTCCCAGCTCTCCACTGAAGTCTTTTCAGTTTCCATTTGACTTTGGCCGTGTCTTTCTGCGGTAAATAGTCTGCCCCGATGCTTTCTGGACCAAAACACTCTGCCTGGCCCCCGTCCCCCGCTCTCTCCTTCCCATCTTCTCCATCCCATCAATTGGAAATCTCTCAGCATCACACCTCAGACACCCAATCCTGGCCAGACAACTCCACCGAGTATTAAACAAACATAGCAGAGAATGGAGTGGCTGCTGGAGAGGTAGATGGTCGGGGTGATAGGATAGCTGCACAGAAGGAGCACAGAATCGCAAGTGGTCTGAATTGTAGGGCTGAAAGGGAAAAGAGACATGACGACACTGAAGCAGTGAGACATCTTGGAATGTGAACACAAAAATGGCAGTGACAGGAAAGACTGGACAGCTCCTGAGATACGGTTCAGTTCAGTCAAACAGGAATGACTAAATCATGAAAAGAATTAGTTGAAAACATTCTCTGTTGGATGATGAAAATGTTTCAGCGACTTGACATCATCGTATTAAGCCGGTGTCGTTCCCCTGCGGTTCAGGGGGTTTACCTTCAGACGGGCTGGGCTGGACGGAGGACGCGGGAGAATTCCTGCAGAGACCTGAGATATCAAAGGCGGGCTGGGTGTAAATAATGGAGATAAAAATGTTCTCTGCCCGTGCTCGGTATATGCCGCGCCTTCATTACCCCAGCTGAATTTATTTTCTGAGAGGTCTTGTTGATGAAATTGTTCTCACAAGAGGGCAAACTGAGGCAGACATGCTGCTTTTAACCACATGGTTCTAACCTCCCACCCAGGGACTCTCTTTCTCGACCGCGCTGCTGAATTTCTCCTGAATTTCTCCAAAAGCTCTCCGAGGCGGCCGAGCCGAGAGTCAGTGGGCCGTTCTGTCCGTCGACTGTGGAATAACCTCTGCATCACATCGCAAGTGAGGACATGGTTGTCTTGTACTCAAGAAAGCTTTTCGTTTGTCAAACTTCAGCTGTTAAAGTCTGAAAACTTCGGTGGCGAGCACCCCCGTGAGCTCAGACGTTATCCCAAATAAAGTGCCACGACTGTTTGTGCAGTTTGAAAAAGGTCAGCCGTCGTTAAATCCTCCTCCTTGTTTTTGTGCTCACTTCGATATCATTGTTATGTTCCTTCCACCAGTCATTTAGCTGCTAAAAGACCCTGTAGCACTGGTACTGTTTCTATGGTTACCTGCAAAGTAAGATGGTGTGAACCTGACAGGCACCTCCCTTCTGATGAGAAATTACCACAGGACACTGAGTGGGCTGTACTGTGCCATTAGCACTGGGAACATCTGGGCGGTGTTAGCTCAGACATTGCGAGGCTTGTGCGCTGCGAGGCTAATGTGCGCAAAATGTTCTTAATCCCTTTCAGTGGGATTAATATGGCTTTAATAGACAAACCGATGGAGGAATTACAAAGATCCGGAAGTTTACAAAAATGTGAAAGTATTAAAATGAAGAACAAGGTAGATGTATTTCTATTTTATGCAAACCAGAGGTAGTTCAGTGTAAACTTCAAATGGCGTCAATGAAGAAACCTGTGACAAACTGTGTGACAATTTGGCAATAAATATCCCAGAAGGAGTCAATAAACCCAAATTCTGTCAGAATAAAGTTGCTAATTGTGTTTCTGTCCTTGCTGTGTGCTGTGCAGGAGTCATCTGCTCTCCGTGCGCCGTAGATCTCCTGCGAGAGATGATAGCGAGAGCCTGGCTCGAAGATTTTTCCAGGCGCATGGCTCCATTTTCTGGTTCAGATCAGGTTAGTGCTGTTGTAAAATTGAGTTTATTTGGGCATAAAAACTCCAAACATGAGCCTCTGAAGGCATCACATCCCTCTGCTTGTATATTGAGCGGCTCTTGCCGGGAGCCTCCCGTCTTCTGCTCCAGCTTTTTGTTCTTCCTTTGGGTTTCACTCGCGCTGAGGAGGTATCGATTGAGGTGCTCTCAGCCAGGAGGATGCAAGAATTTCGCATAAGTGGAACACCAAATGTCTTTAAGGTCTTCTGTGTTAATTCATCCACAATTTCACTCTGGGTTCACATGGGGCCACTCTTGCTTTCTCATTATCTTTATCCTGTGTATTTGTAAGTGCAATCTGAGGCAGTTCTGTAAATGTTTTATGAGTTAAACCTCTCTGTAGTTCCCTCTGCTGCTCCGGCTGATATGCATTTGTACAGAGCTGTCAGAGTCGGGGCAATTAGCTCTCCGTCAGCCTCCTACTAACATGGCGGTTGTCTCTCTGCTTCAGATACTGCGAGTAATGAAAGGGGGGAGCCTGGCTGTCTTTAAGAAAGCACTTCTGAGCGAACAGAGAGGCTCTCTTCAACTCTTCGCCAAATACAATCGCCCGTGGGGGTTCAATGAAAATGTTCCTCAGCGGCGGCGACTTCGCTGTCGTTCACGTTCCCAAGTCTCGGCTCGGAACAGAGAGAAAGACGTCCACAACGTTCTGCAACTGTGTTTGTTTTAGGGATACAAAAACTGAAGCTTGAAACCTAAATATTTATGCAGTGTTAAACAAGTACACGGACATAGACGGAGCCTTCTGTCTGTACTCTGCGTTCATTTCATTCGACTTTCTGCACGTTTTCACAAAACTACGGATATGTGCCAAATGGAGCAATACCGCTGGAAACTGAGGGGGCAGTGTGGCTGTCACTGTCCAATCTGTAGTTCCAGTGTGACATAAAAGAAGAAACTTTTCAAATTTTTTCTGTCCTTCAGTCACAATGAATTTAACGGGCTCACCGACCGCCGCCACCTACAGGGCTGCCTCCGTTGTCTCTTCCTGAGCAGATACATAATCACTATCTCTTCTATAGTCACCACGTTTGTTTTTGTGGGCATAGACTTTGGACTCTGAGCTGCCCCCTGGTGGATGTATTGTTTAACATCCCTGCCAAAGTTAAGAACGCATGGAAGTATGTGGGTGTGTGACAACAATATTGTTTTAAACAGACGTATTAATTCAGTACTTAAATGGAGCAGAAATTAACATTTAGGCCAAGTATTGACTGATTTTTCTTGGGTGAGGCTGTTTATTCATGTATCATCAGGCACTTTAGGAAAAAAGAAGAGAAATAAGCAGTGAAAACTATTTCATGCTTGTAACCAGCATGTAAAAGAAGTGTATTTTATTTGGACATATATTTATTGATTATATATTTGAGGGGTTTTCTTATGTTCCACCTGTTTTAACCTATCTCACACATTCTACATCTCAAATAACTGTTCTGCAAACAGTGCTTATGTTCAAATTTAAATTATCACCAAACTCTACATGATTGAATGCAGATTTAATGTGAATAGAAATAAAAACTACAACAAAATAATAGAAAATCAGCTCAGTTTTGTGAGCAATTGTGGGTGAAAAAAATATTCACCACTCTCTCAATAAAGGATCTCGAAGTCCGTTTTCTGTTAAATTCAACCAAGGTTTATTATTCTTGCAAGAAGGAGCACACAGGGATCATTACTCTATGATCTCTCAGCCCAAAGCACAAAGGTTTCACTTACCCCTTTATAGTCACACAAAAACATGTCATAAATCCCCTCTGATCCCACTTCCTCACTAGCTGTCTGGTACTGGAACGTCTCATACTCCCACAATGCAATGGGAGTATTATATGCTGCCTCCAGATGTTGTCTTAGTTTCAAAAACATTGTGTATTATGACGGTTGCCACCACCTTCACAAAACATATTTTCTTTATCTTAAACAACAAGCTAGTGAGGGTACATACTTCTTTTTCTATCAGCAATACAATACAGATAATACAGTCGAGATGTTTCAATTCAGTCTTCATGTCATATCAGGTGCAATCTGTAGAATTTACTATTTTCTGTATGCAAACGTGGAATAAAATCTTCACAACTATGTTAAAGTTAGAGTGTGATCACCTTAAATCTAAGACAGCAGTTTATATGTAATGTCAGTGTAATCTATTCCTATTAACATGGGGGCGGGACTCCCGTCCACACACAGCACATCCTTGTGCCGCCATGTTACTACGGTATCTGACAACAGACAAAAAAGCTTGAAAACACATATGTATACTGTGGTGGCAGATGTAATAGAACCAACGACGATGACCCACCTCATTAAAAGCAGACGAAGAAGACGGAGTGGGAGGACGTTTTTACACTGACAGCCACCGTAGTTTTCCTGTGTACTTGGAGGGGGAGGGGTCAGCGAGGCAGCACTCTGTTGATTGCATTCTACTGCCTCACCACTAGATGTTGCTAATTTCCACACACTCGACCTTTAACGCTTCAGACTCTGTAATTCATCCTTCTGTTAGCTGAGATATAAAAACACGAAATTCAAAAGCTTGAAACACTTCATAAAATGATATTCGCCAACTTTATTTAACTTATGAACAATCGGTAAAGTGTATCAAAGTATCAGGACCAAATCAACACAAATATCAATCGCATTAGTTAATCCATATCTCAACTTAGCTAATTATTTGTTCTTTATCAGCGGAGGTATTGTTGGAATCCTGTCTTCCTGGTCCAGAGATTAATAAATAACATTTGATCTTGTACTTCAAAGGTGATTATTAGTTTGGACTCCGGTCTCATGTAGGCTCATTAATCAATTATAGCAGAAAATATGAAATATTTACAAACAGTCCTGCCCTGTTTTGCTGTGCGTGACATCAGTCTGGTCTCAGATCAATACGTTTTCCACACTGATCACTGGGTGCCTTCAGGGCCCCTGAGGGTCTGTGTGCTGGTGGTGAGTTCTCATGCTGTGTCCTGATTCCTTTAGTAAACTAATGTCTTTGTTGATTTCTGCTGTTTGATATTTGATGTATGTGAACAGCACACATGTCACACGAATGAATATAAATTATTAAAAAGCTAAATTTAAGATTCTCGTCTGATTTCTCCAGTTATTTTAAGAAAATGAGATACGGAGGACTTCATAACCTACGTGTTCCGATGGAGATTTTATGGATGGCGCCCTCAGCAGCCAGCTAATCCTCCTCCACCTCCTCTTCTATCATCCTCCATCAGCAAATCGAGCTTTGCACAAATCACAGAAGGGGACCCATCGCTCTCTAATTTCAACCTGCGATCAATCTCCAATCAGCAGAGCCATACAGGTAATCACCAGAATCTTCTGAAGGAGAAGAAAGCCAATTTTCCTGGGCTGTATGAATGTGCTGGATCTCCTCATTGATTGGTGTGTGAATACAGGCCAAGGCAGCGGCACAGGCACACTGTTTGTTTATGAGGATCACGTATTTTGAGCGGCAGATGGCAGTCAGAGAGGCTCCATTTAGAACCAACACAGCCGTCGTGTCTAGATGAAGGCGTCCAAGCGGACGTCATCATCCTCACCAGCATACATCAGAGCTCGTCAACACACACTGCGGATTTCCTTTTGTTTCGTATTTCAGGCCCATGCACAAACTGTGAAAGACCCACTAGAAATGCAGGGAATAGTTAGGAAAGAATTATTATCAAATAAATCACATATTTGTGGGCTTTATCATGCTCCAAAACTCATGAAACTTTGCACACGTCTCAAGCGTGGTGGGAATTTATACGTGGTAAAAGTTTGGCCAAAATGGTTTGTTCCTGGCCTCTCATGCAGGCAGCACAAGTTTCACCTAGATTAACGCAGTTTGGTCCACATGTATGTCTCCGACAAAGCCTATAGCTTTCATATTTACAGTTCAATAAGGTTCCTAAGTACTTGGACAGTGGCCGAGAATCCTCACTTTCACAGGGTCAAAAGTAATTGGACAACCGTTTTAAGCTCAGCTAAACTCATTGATGGGGTCTATTCCCTCATTATTCCACGATTAATGAAGCAGATTGAATGTATCAAGTATTGTGCATTTGGGAGCTGTTCAGAGGAACTCTCAAAATGAGGCCCAAGGAGGCAGAAAAAAACCAAAGTAAACCAACCGAAGAGATAAAAACATCAGGGGTGACCAAATCAAGTTTGGTACGTGTCAATCACATCTTGACTGTTTTTAATTAAATCCATTGTCATGGAGTTCGGGGGCAAAATACTCAAATCAAGTCGAATTTTATTTCTGTAGCCCAAAACCACAAATTACAAATTATCTCGTTGGACTTTAACAAAGTGTACATATGTGACACCCTCTGCACTTCGACCCTCGACCCGGGTGAGGAAACACTTAAAAAAACAGGGAAAAATAAGAAACCTCAGGAAGAGCCACAGATAAGGGACGGACAGATGTGACAGATGTCACATGTACAGAACACAACAACATATTAGCAATAATGTAGGAGCTGATGAGTCTATAAATTCAGATGCATGAGGAATCTATTGACCCAGAAACAGGTGTAGCTTGTTGGTTCTGGAGTCACAGTGGTCCATTTATTCAGATGTATGTGTATGTGCTTATGAAGTTTATGAGTCTACGAGGATGTGGAATCTATAAATCCAGAGGTATGTGAAGTCTAGTGATCCAGAAGTAGGTGTAGTCTGTTGGTCCAGGACTCATAGTTGTCCATGGATCCAGATTTGTGTTTGGCCATCCAGCCTAGGATCCAAGTCACAGGATCCAAGTCACAGGTTTCTCCTTTCCTAATGTGGCCAGGGGGCATCAGGCAGGACCACAGCCGCACCTCCCACCGCGACCTAGAAAAACCTGCAGGATGGTAAAGCACAACGACTCCGGGGAAGAAGTAAAGTTAGTGTAAGGATATGGACATTTACAGGAGCAGAGAAGGAGTCGGAGTCAGAGGGGGGAGAGAAGAAAGCTCAGTGCATCATGGGATGTTCCCCCAGCAACCTAAGCCTATAGCAGCATAACTAAGGGCTAGATAGGCCAGCCTTAACTATAAGCTTCATCAAAAAGGAAGGTTTTAAGCTGCTCTTAAAAGCATACTCAAAAGATTGAGTCACTGTCCAAATACTTAAATCTGATTCACAGTGAAGAAATCAGATTATTGAAATAAATTAATGCATCAGAGAAAAAAAACAAAAACATTTTACAATAGTGTAAACCTCTGATTAATGAAGCACTCTGACATTTGGGGAATGTTGTTTGTTGTCAGATGAGAAGATCGATGTCAGAGTCGTCTGCATGTCCAGGTGGCCTCATTGTTCCGTAAGTTACTGTCACAGATGTTAAAGGTCAGTCCGACGTCAGTAGGAGGAGGCAGTACACATGTGGAACAGTCACGACCTTTATTCATGTGACTCCTGTCACAGTTAAAGACTTCTGTGACAAAGCAGGAAAGATCTGGGCAACAAATGTGGTGTTTAATAACAGAAGAAAATAGCTACAGTATTCATGTAAAAGCACATAACTCAACACTGAATTATGGTCTTGCACAATCATCTGACTCCTAAAGGCTTAAAGTGCTGCGCCCTCACTATCTACACCCATCCGGACCTCATTTGGCACTCCCGTTACAATCACTGCCGCTAGAGGGCACCAACTTACGAACAGAGCACAACATGGGTTCAACTCATTGATGTGAATAAAGTTAACAAAATGTTAAGAAATGAAACATCACGCTTCCTCACACTGCACTAAAAGGAAGTTGAGATATCTGGGATGTGATAGCTGCCATCTTGCAGCATTACCAAGTGATCAGGGGGTGGAGCTGCAGTATTGACTTCTTGCATATACACGCACCCGTCCAATCCCCAGCAGAGCTCAGCTGTCAATCATAACTGGTTAAAACCACTGAGCAGGAAAAAAAAAACCAAAAACAAAACACTTGAAGATATGTGAGAATACTAAAAAAAAAATACATAAATAGAATATGAAATAAATTATGGGAAGCACTTTGGGTTTTTAACTAGACACAAGTCCCAAAATAATGGCAGAGGAGGGGCTTCAGACCTATGCTGGAACCAGCCACCAGGGGGCATAATGCCACCCATCATTTATATCCAGTCTATGGCTCAAGCTTTCCACTCTTGAAGCTTTGTAAATCTTTTATTCTTGTTTATATCTTGGGAACTCCTACGACCACTGATAGCTAACTTGAAAGGTTATTGGTGAAAAATATCAATAAATGAAAACTTTTGCCTCAGTCAAAATGTTTAATTGAAAACACAGAAAAACGCTGTTGTGGTTTTAGTCTCCATAGAGACATTAGAGCAGTTCCCATCATGACATTTCTGGCCTTTTACCATCAGGCCTTTTTTGTTCTATGAAGTGATTAAACTGACTCTTGTACACGCCCACATTTAAATTGTGAAGGATTTTTCCCTGAATTAATTCAAACAATGATTCACTTCACATGTTTTATTGATGATCTTTTTAAGGATTTGTGGTTTATTCACTACTGGTTGACCCTCCTTCAGCTGTACTCGAGGCTACAGACAAACATCTGCCGACAGAGCTCATGATTATGTATTGCTAATCTGGACGTTCAACAAGTGTCCAATAGTAAGAGGACATTTGTAGAGCATATTTCACATTCTAAACCGGACCCTCTACACTCCGTTTTTCAGACCAATGTTAAAACGTGGAGATAAAACTGTTGTCATCTTTAGATTGTCTACATTTAGATTGTCCAAAGACAATCTAAATGTAGACTAATAATCAGTTTGGCTGATTAATTAGTTTCTATATTTATCATTATAGGTTTGAGTGATTTCCACTAGTAAATCAATGAAACCACTGTACTGGCTGGGTCTAAATGTTGGGCTCGGCCCACTCTGAAGGCTGTTTCTTTGACTTGTTGCGTGCTGGCTTTAATCAGCATGTTGGGTACAAAAATACACTGTGACAAAGTTTCTATGAGCATTACTGTTCATTAAACCCTGAAGGATGCTTCATTAAAATCACTGCAAGCTAAAGTGGACTGAATCAGTCCTGCAGGACGAACCCTGTTCAGATAAGCTGCGATTGTTCTGACTCGTTAGCAATGTACAAATATTTTGAATAAATAGACTGCACAGACAGAGTGCAGATGACAGTACCCATTGTTTACTCAGAAATGAGATATATCAGAATAAATTAGTTCCTCCTGGAAGATTCCAGCTCGGTGAACTCGTGCACTGTTTGTCTCTCCGAGTCTGACTCATTAACCCAACTGAGACGGAAAGCAAGAGATCACGGACATATAGCCGCGGACACGCAGCATCCTCCCCTCCATGAATTAAAAATGGGCTTGTAAACCTCTAATGTGAGCAGTGACAGCTGAGCCCCACGGATGGTGTTTCTCCTCATTAATGTGGGGGTTGAATCCGGACTGGGCCGTGAACTACAGCATCAACACCATGCTTGCATCGCAAAGTCTGCAGGAAGGAGCACAAAAACCCTTACCAACGGCTTAACTGTCCAGGTTACGCTCCAAGATTCTGGCCTCAGTCCGGTCACAATGAGGGCAGAGCACTCAAACACTTCACACTTTTTAGCCACGTTGGCCGTTTGAGTGATGACATTATCAGCTCAGCACTTCAGTTCCGGGCGAAATCTCTCTTAGATGGCCTGGCAGACATTTTAGTACGGAAATCAATGGTTCTTGGAGGCCGAGTCCAAACATCTGACCGCCTGACGTTTTATCCAAAACTGCCACCAGGCTTCCACCTTTCCAAAACGCCCCGAAATTGACTGGATTCCTGAATGCTGCAAACGTCTTTCAATGTCATTATTAAGACAGAAAGGATCCTGAAATAAAACCGATTTCATTTGAGCTGCAGCAAATTTAAACTCCGACCATTTCATGCGTGGCACCTCCTTCAGTGTACACAATGTCCAGAAGTCATTCAGGTGTCAGGACTGTGTCCCAACCATCAGGTGGAAGACCCCCCAATGCCTGGAACATGTCATTATTCCCTTTGAATCTCTTCATTAGTTTAAACTGCTGTTCTCATCTTAAACATGCCCTTCGAACTGATAACATAACATGGGTGGAGGTCAGACGAAACGTAGCAGGCCGACGCTTGTGTCCTGTTTGAAAGCCAAATGTCACCAGCCATGTCATAAAACTGACCGAGATCAAAGTCAGGACAAGACGGAAGTGAGCCTGTAGGCATCGATAGGAGACGCTGAAGGGAAGGCTCCCGCTGTCCCGGTTCAGACCAGTTAGGTACAGCACGCTTGGAAACAGTACAGTCATTACCGGCTGCACAAGTAGTGTGACATCATAGAAACGCGTCAAAGTGTGTCCAGATGAAGAAACCGTAACAACAAAGGAAACGATGGAGGACGTCCAGCATTTCTTGCTGTTTATCACTGGAAAGTAAACAGGCTCTGTTTGAGAAAAGGCTGCACGATTGAGTAACTGTGACGATTCTGTCCACCAATCAGCGGACTGCAGTGGGTCCAGCCCCCCCTTTATTGATTGGTTAAGGGTACCATTCATAGCTTTTGACAATGTGAACGCTTGGCGTACGGCTTGGTGGAAACTAGGCGTTTGTACCTTACAGGTCTGGATAAGACGATAGAGACGACATGTTGGTATGAGACTGAATAAATTGGATAAACTGCCTTTCGGGACAGTTAGTTCTTGAAACACGTTCCCTATTATCAATGCATGGTGTCCATGCAGCCGACATAGAGTTACAGTAGCTCCTTCAAAATAACTTCTTTAATAAATCATGCATGACAGGGTTAGAATAAAATTATTTGAAACGCAGTTGAGCAATTTCCTCTATCGATAATGTAATGAGCTGAAGCAACCAATAACTGCGGCTGTAATGAGTGAAGAAATCAAAACAGCACTTCCCTCTGAAATGTTGTGCAGTAGATGTGGAAAGTATCGTAAAGTGAACGTGCCCAAGTGATGCAGAAGTAACCTCCTGAAGTCATTCTCCACTCTCCCAAATAGGATAGCTCTCATTTGTCCATAAAATGAAGCATTCAAGCAGAAAATATCCCTCTCTCCTTCATCTGAAGAGCTCATCTCGCCAACAAAAGCTCAACAAGAAAATGCTTATTTTATTAAAGTATCCCCTCAGAGCAGTGCGAGTGAAAGAGTTTGATCTTAACACAAGCAAATAAGAAGACGTGCTTTCGATGAAGAAATACAGAAGCTACAGCGGGCCAGTCGAGGACATGAATAATGGGAACAGTTTGAATAAGAAATGCAGGAAACGACAGACCTCGGATCTGGATTCAGATGAGGATTTCGGACTTTTGTGCAGCCCTCTCGTCGACCTGTTAGAAAGAGGTGTTTAAGCTGATGGCTGCAGCTCACCTGGTTTGTATTTGACTGCAGCATCACTCATCAACGATGCGTTTCAGCCTGGAGGACTATCGCCGGTCAGATGCTTTTGTTTGTCCCATTATTCTCTGCCGCTAAGCCTGAGGCGCCACTGTGCCGTGAAACGCCCCGGCGGGCTGTGGCTGTTGTCGAGATACCAGCCAACAGCAACTGTGCTTCACCTGAGTGGAGAATTGTGTTTCATCAAACATAAATACAACACAGGATGTATTCAGAATATTGAGCAGATCCCAGCGACAGTCGGAGATCCCTCCGGGTCTTTTGTTGAGGTTCCATTAACCGGCGAAACTGGAACTTTGGTGTTTTCCTACAGGACCAAAGTCTTTGAGAAGTGATGTGAAATTAATTCTATGTTTTGAAAGGGGAGTAAAGAGGTTCAGCCTGAAACAAAGAGGTTCTAAATCATCAGACAAATATTTCTGCTTATGTTAGAAATGCAGCTCTGTACGGTGTCTTGTGTTTGTTGATTTTAATAGTGATACGTTGGCGGTATCTTTCTACAGAGTTCTTAAACACGCATTAAATCGATACACCTGCATTAAGCAACAGTTTGTGTGTGTGTGTGTGTGTGTGTGTGTGTGTGTGTGTGTGTGTGGAGTTTAAGTTCTCTTTATTTTGCACCTACATTTATCCTCTCTGCATTGGGAATGTGTACATTTTCAGATTGTATATACCAAAATCATTTTAGTTAGTGCAAGATTATTAATCTATATTTCCCCAGAGAGCATATTCATGTCAGAGTTATTTCAAATTGAGCTTGAAGACATAATTAAGATAAAAAATATGCCAATAACATGACGTCAATTTACTAGAGGACGTTAATAGAAGACATGTGAATTAATGTGTATGAAGTGTAGATAAGACACAACTGGCATGCTAAACGTTAGTATTTCCCATCAAATAATTACAACATTTGAATACATTAGCTGTATACAAAGATGGCCAAAGCTCACAAAATTGAAACCAAAACATCTCAGTCGCCCTCTGGAGTCTGGCTGCAGTATAGCTGATAACTCAGAACAGGGTCTTCAGAGTCAACTTCATCAAGGGGACCTTTAACATCTGATCAACAGAGAGGGACTTCTGGATTTGGCTGCATCAGGTGCGGTAAGCAACACCACTCCAATGGGATGTACAGTAGCTGATGGATGTGAAAGTTGACAGCTGTTTGCCAAACACAGTAATGAAATATTGTTATAAGCTAATTAACCTCCTTTGTTTACACATTAACACTGAAATGAAACATTTCTGTCATGACTGGCAGTTAATACTCGCCCTCTGTGGATTGATAAATCGGGACACACGCTCCGTCTTCTTGTGCATTCCCAGCACGTCTGAGCGGAATAACTCAGACAAATGTAAAATGTCACTGTACAGCTTTAATCTGCGGCTGAAAATGATCCTAACAAATGTCAGCACCAGCTAACCTTCACGCTGAGAGGAAACTGCCATTGGATCAATTACATCTGCTGCCCTGCTGACCTTTCCCGTCATTTGTTTAAAGGAGAATGCCATTTGATTAGCCCTAATTGCTCCAATTGAGCCGTCTTTTGCTAACCAGAACATCCTCTTCACTTCCTTCACGCTGCAATGTGTGAAATTCCCAAGAAATGACCTTTGATGATGTAATCAGTTGTTCATTTAGACATCGAGGTCAAGTATTCTATTGTTTTGATCGCTTTTTTGTCCAGTTTTGGTTTAGTTGTGGTCTCTCCTCCACCTGAGTCCGACTAAGAATTCTGGGTTTTTGGTATAAAAACACAGGCACATGTTTTTCTAATTGATTTTAGCGTCTCAAAAAGGTAAAAGTAAAAGTAACTGTCGAAATGACAGCCCCACTTTTCTTGGGTCTGCGTGAATGATTAGGATGTGGAGCAATGCTGAAAGGTTATGTTTGAAAGCTAATTAATCCTTGATTAATTCTTGACTGTTAAAGAATGTGTCTGTAAACTAATATTGATGTTAGCCTGAAGGGCCTTTCAGACACAATGCGACAATGGCACCATTTCTCACTGACACCTGTTATTAGTCCCTGAACGCCAATGTTAACAGGAATGTTAGCTTGTTGGAGAGGCAAAACGTGACACCAGCCAGCTGAAAAAGCTAACACAAGTGTGTTCCAGCATTACTGGTTAGTGGGAAAAGAAAAAAAAACATAAACTAATAGCCAGTTGCAGAAGCTAACAACCAGCGTAATGGAGAAACTAAAGGGGTCTTTCAGCAGTCGCCCATCGCAGGCCCATCGTTGAATCTTTCTGCCCTCATTTCCCGTCTCCTCTGGCTGCGTCATCGGCTTCAGCAACAGATGAAGCTCGCTGAAATACACCGGAGAGGCTGTCATGGTGAAATTGGTCGAAAGACAACAAATTTACCCTTGTTTGTCCATGTGGCACATGCAATATCTCAGAGACTTTGAACAGATTAGCACGTTCATTTTTCTTCATTCTAGCTCCAGGCCTCCAGACGCTGACGCCTTCCCTTCCTTCAGAGATGGAAACAGGTTGAAATGATTTCCCCTCCTCCACCAGAAGGTTTTTTACTTGTCTTGGAAAATCCAATTTTTGGCTCTGTATTGGACAAAGTGACATATTGAGATGAAGGAATATGATCTGGTAAAACATGCTTTTCTTGCAGTGTCCCAAAGATCTGCGTGGATACATCTCATTTTAGCATCTAAAATGACTCTGATTGGCCCAGAGGGGACACAAGCTACACACTTAAAACAAGAAGTCATATTTGTCAGTGATTGGCTAAGACAGGGGGGAGCGGCACGTTTTCTGCTGCCTGCGTTTCACTCCAGCTCATTTCATCAGCAGCTCATCCTGCTCTGGCCAAATATCTCCAAAGTGGAAATAATTCATGTGTTGTGGCATTAAGTGCGTATGCAAGCTAACAAACTGTGTCAGCACAACGTCACAGAGGGATGTTACTGTATTTACTGCAGGCGGGATGGGGGGGGGTCTTTGTAAATACACACTTCTATGTCATAAAAGCAAAGTCATTTTATAAGTAAATGTGTGAGATGGAAGATGCCTCTTAAGTTGAAGAAGTATAAGAATTCCTGTGAGGAAAGAGAGGCAGAAAAGGCACCGAGCAGGGAAGGCAGTGATGATAGATGAAGGGGTGGAACTGAAGAGGAGGAATGCAAGAAGCGAGACAGACAAAAAAAAAAAGGATAAAGAGATGAGATGAATGAATAGAGAAAAATGTACATGTCCAGCTGTTCTTTTTCATATCCGGTAAAGCTGGACCTACATGAGAGGATAACTTTGGTGGATCTCGTGTCCGATTTGCCCCTCTAGAGTGTTCTGGTGGTGTAATTGGGTTAATTCCCAAACAAAACAATTTCATTTTCAAATTATTCTCAATTTCAAATTCTAAATATCACACACACGCACACACACACACACACGCACGCACACACGCACACACACACACACACGCACGCACGCACGCACACACACACACACACACACACGAAAAGCCAGGATACATCCGTACCAATGATTTAAGTATTTACAATATTTAATACCGAACACTGACACAATGGGCTCCCACCTACTGCTGGGACTTGTTCTAAAAAGGAGGTTTTTTCCAAAATAAAGGCCTTCGCACATGACACATTTTATATTATCTATTTTTTTTCTCCTTGTGCCATTGATTTACACTAATTAAAATATTTTTTGGCTTCCAGTGAGTACACATCTGGCCAATCGAAATGTTTCTTGTTACCATGTCACAATCAAACCGTTGAGCATGGTCGTCGTCATCATCTGATAGAGTCGGCTTTGATATCCACAGCGTGATTGATTTTATGACTTATTCATTAAATCGTCACCCCAGATGTAAAGTAACACTTAATTGTTTGCATTTTCCTGCCCTTCACATCGTACTTTGTGCTATTAAAAACACCCAGAACATTAAGAAACTGAGCTGACAACCAACAAAACTTAGCTTACCATTTTGTTCGTAACATTCTTTGTTTAGTTCATGTTTTTTGTCAAGCTTTCGCACTCAGTGAGTCAAATATAGAGATTTCAACTATCGGTGAGAAATTTTCCAAAGGAAATAATATCAAATTTGTGTAAAAAATCACAGAGAAGGCTGAAATGTCCACAAAATGTACGTGAGAGCTACAGTCACAGTTTGATTTGTTGGAGGAGAGACGGCACATCACATTGGCACATGACTGACAAGAGGGAAGATTGAGAAAAGCCTCAAGAGACAGGAAGTAATATAAAAAAAATATTTAAAAAAGTGGAGACGCAGGAAGGGAGAAAAGGCAAATGGAAAAAAGTGGGAGTGAAGGTGTGTGAGGCAAGAATGACAAAAGTAACGAGGACAATAAATAAAAAGGAATGAGGAAGAGAAATAAAGAACAGGAAAAAAGGTAAATGAGGATGGAGCTGTGTATGGCTCACATGCAGGGCCTGAACTCGTGACGCGACATGATAAATCACCCAGGATTCATTGGGACGTCAACAAAGTGTCCCAGAGCCTCAGCGCTGCGGCTGCTGCATTAACAGGAGATGGATGGAGATGTTGGGAGTCGGTGGTGTACGCAGTCTCGTGCTCTTTGCTCTCCGCCCGGCCATCCATCATGATTCTAAACTCATACACATGTGCACGCATCCATCAGGGGCACACTCAGGAAGACTCAGGAAGAAAAGGCAGGAAATCAGTTGTCTTCCATATCAAACAAGCCAGAGCTGCGCCCCAGAAGAAGAAGAGTGAGTAAATAAATGAATATTTTAAACTCCCGCTAGCTTTCATCCAGTAATTGATGGATATTGTTTTATCCATCATGACAAGGACATAACATTTTATATAAAGGGCTGCTTGCTCAAGCCAACATTTACTGTGGCTACAGCTAATGCTAACTTTGTTCTGAGCCACTTTTGTGTATTCATTTCACAAAGTAAACATTAGATTTTCAATTTCGTTACGCATGTATTTTCCAGTCACTCTGACTTTAGTGTCATTATTTTAAGGAGATAAAAATGAGCAGCAAAATATTGTGCAAACATGAGGCTAATGTTATCACCGTGTCTGGTGTTGAAGGTTGTTTCAACATGTCTGATTGTCCTTGTTAGTGTGTTAAAAAATGCCAATGTGACAGGCATGAGAGGCTCATTTAGGAGACTGAAGTTCCGCTTCAGAGTTTGCGGTTTCCCTTATACCATTTTTGCCCAGGGATGATCAAAGGAAAGAGTAAGTGTGGCTACGAGCTGAATGCCTGATTAAGTGGTAAACAGGCTAACTGTGGACGCCAGCACTCACTGAAGTCTGTCTGCATGCTCAATTATCGGAGAAAACAAGAGCCGCCGAGGACGCTAAACAACCGGCTAATGACAAACATCTCAGGTTTGTTAAGTCGCAAGGTGGCTAATGGTTTGGCGAAATAAGGTACTAGTTGATGAGTTAAACTGACAAATAACAAACTATCCTAAAACTATAGTTTAAGATTTCAACACATAAAAAAAGTACTTTGTTCTGATGACTGGATTTACGGCTGATGAGACAAACACTCTGCTGCTCCATTTACGGACAAAATACACCAACTGAATTCATGCTAAACCGTCTCAAAGTGGTCGGATTCGAGCTGATTTTAAATGTTTCGTCAGGAGTGTAACTTTATCTTCACCTCATTAATGTTCATAAGGTTTTGATGTGACAGAAGGAGACTTATTCACACTCAATAGTTCCTTCTTCATGCTGATTATTCAGCCAGAAGAGCTTCAGGTCCATTCGAGCCTCCAAGTGCTCCAGTTGTCAGTCACACACTGAACTTCACTCCCGTAAAGTCCTGCGAGTTCTGCATCCCGGCTCTGCAGGACTGTAATCGAATGAGCCTCGGCTCCAGTGTCTGTGTGTGTGTGTGTTTTCAGAGTCGTGCTGCGAAGTTCGAAATGTCAGGACTCGATTGATTTCTTCTCCCTCTGATTAATTCATGTTACGCTCTAATGTTCTGCACAGAGAATTGTTGAATAGCATTGAGCGAGATTAAAACCACAAACGGCACTTTTCATAATGTGACAGGTGATTGGCGGGAGGCAAACTCCTGGATGATCGCATCATTAGGGGATCTTTTTCGCCTCCACGGGGGAATAAAGCACAACATCAGTTTGTTCTTTGAAGGTCCATGTGGCCTGACTGAAGCGCCGCCGCTCTGCCTGTCAGCTCGTGTAATAATCCTCCCGCTCTGTTTGAATACATGAACACGGGACGTGAAAACACGCTGCCTGTTGTCGAAAGCGTTGAAATCGTTTAACCCTCATCCGTCTCAAAGACTTGTGTTTCAGGAAACGTGTCAAACTGCATCCGCTGAGCGTCACTTCCTGACAGACGACGGATACTGTTTGATGGACGGATGTGAAGTCTGAATGTGACACTGATGGTCCCCAGAGGATGTGACCAACTCTTGCTGTCTTTGATGATTCCATGACTTTCTCTTTGTTTCTCTGTTGTTTCACACCTCCTGTCGATGTTCCTCTAGCGTGCCCCGCCTCCATTAGTCTCCTGCCTGTCTGTGTATTCCCTTCCCACGGTCATGATTATGGGTTTTAGGTAACGGTGGTCTGTAAATTTGACTTTCTATGTGAACTCTTGTTTGGCATAAGTGTTTCTGGCATTTTGGTTTTGACATTCTAGTTTATTTCAGATTTCTCTCAAGATTTTAAGGCGCGTCCGACGTTTGGTTCCCCAATGTTCATCTCTGTTTGTTGCCTGTTTTCAATTGTAGTGTTTTATTTTGTAGGTTATGTTCTTCATTGTGTCTTCTGTGATTACCTCACGCACTGTTCTTTGTCATGGATGGTTGCATTTACTAGGTTCTTCAGTTTCTGTCCATTCTTTGTTGTTTTTCGTTGAGTTGGATTTCTGGGTTTTGTTTATTCGACATCCCAGTACAGATCCCCGCCTGCCATTTTACTTGTGAGTTTTCCTTATCTGTAATAATTATTGTACTGTGATCCACCCTTTCTGCTGGTCCGCATTTGGGCCCAGATCCCTGCTCCCTGTCAGGAACCAGGTCTGGAGGATCCAAAATGCAGAGTCCACAGGGAGCGTTCTAATTCAATAGTCGTTTAATTTATAATAGTCGAAACCGGGAAATCAAAAGATGCAGGGGTACAGGTAAGGATCAGGCAAACTCCGCAATCAAGAAACAAATGGGATCCAAACACAAAGAACTCACGGGGAAACAAGACAATCTGGCACAGGAGGAAGGGAACACGGGGGTTAAATACACGAGGGAGAGATAGACAATTGGACACAGGTGGGACACATTAGGGAGGGGGACTAATTAGACACACCTGAGGGACAACACTTGACAGGACATGGGAAGGAAGACACAGACAGAATTTCAAAGTAAAACAGGAAACACTGAATGGCCCTTACAGACAGACAATTTGTACTACCGGACCCTGACACTCCCAGTGGTTCCTGGCATGAATCTTGCCACTGTCTTTATCAGTTTGCTGCCTTGTTTACCTTCATTCCAGCTGATTGCCTTGTGGTCTAAACCTTGCTTGTTTCCATTTAGCTTTTGGTTTTTTCTCAGCAGTCATACTGTGCTAATTTTTAAATATTTTTCATTTTAGGTTCAAACCATTTGTCTTCCTGGTTAATGTTTAAAAAGCAATGCCCTGTTCACCCTCTGTCTAAAAACTTTTAGCTGCTGTCTATTTAAAGCTCAGTCTGTTCTGATTGGTCAAGTAAACAGAAAAATGCTCAGGGATGTCTTGTTGAGCTGCAGCAGTAAAAATGAAGTTTTATCAAGTAATTCTTGCTTTTTTTTGTTGTTGTCTCTCTGCAATGTGGGCATCTCTCTAACAAAACCCTCCCTGGTCAATGTGTGCAAAAACCGCAGCTCTGTTCCAGTTGAGCATTGAGCAAAGTGACATAGTGACCTCACAAACTCACAGAAGCAAAGGCTACACTACTGATTCCCAGGGGCAGCGTTTCCTGTGAAGTGAGGAGGAAGCATTGCCTTGGACTGTGAGCTATTCAACTTAGAAGACCTTGTAAGACAAAGTTAAATAAAACTGTGTGTGAACTGTGGTCCAGACCTTCATCTTCCCCTTCAAGCTCTGATAACTTTGGTGATCCCTTCACTATTTAATTAATGACAATTGACCAACAAAATTAAAGACATTTGACTTAGATCAGTGATGATGCTAAAAAAAAAAAAAAAGAAATGCTAGAATAAGTTTCAGCACGCCAGAAACTATGGAATAACCATTTTCATTAGTTTAATCTTTTGACTGGTGTTTGCTGTATACCAATCAGGCATAACATTATGACCACCTGCCTAATATTGTGTGATTGGAGGTGGTTGAGCTGGCGCTGGAGATGAGGTGGAAGGACTCTTGAGTGCTTAGCACTGACAGTGTGTACACAAGAAAACAAGCAATACCTTAAATTATCAAACAATAATCTTCACTGGAAGTCAAAGACTCAAAGATCCACAAAGACCAAGTAGACCAGAGAGAGAGACGGGGCTATCTGGTGTTAGAAAGGGAGACCAAGGTTCTTATACTGATGCTGATGAGGTGAAATGAGGAGCAGATGCAGAAATTGCCCGTTGCGAACCAGATGGTGAGGCCATGCCCACTAATTAGAGGCAGCAAAAGAAGAACAACAGGTGTCACAGTACGATGTGATGACTGAAACACTTGAGTAGGGTCTCACACAAACTGGTGGTGGTTTTAAAATATTAACTTCTGGTGCCACAAAGACAGCTACAAAATGCCCTGAGGGTTGCTATAATGAGGTCTTTGGTTGAAGAGCCGTGCATCTCACCTGTGTCACCAACGGTCGAGGCAGGTCTTATGCGGGACATTGGCGGTCTAACTGGCCAGGGGCTTTTCTTGAACTCCGATATCAGCTTGAAGTGATTGACCGCTGTAGTGTTTGCCAGTTTCTCCCGGAAGTTGTTTTGACACAGACTGAATGATTTTGTGCTTCTGTATAATCCTTTTTTGAGATTGTGAAAACCTTTGCTGCAAGGCTGAGAAGAGGGTGTGCACAATGGTTGGTAAAATGCCCTTGAACAGTACGTTTGTGCTTTGCAGTCATTGTGGCCATGTGACCAACTTCAACCCAAATGGTCAAGGCTGATGGCCGCTTACGTCAAGCTGGGGACTGCTGCAAGGTTGGTCACCATTATCGCAACGTGCTTGCTCATTGGAGAATGTTGTGTCTCTCACTTTTTAACTAAAATAACTGAAAATTAAAGAGTTTGCTCTTGACCTGATTTTCATCTTAAAAGCCATGAGATGACCTTTGTTGTGAATCAGCCTCCCAAAAAGAATTCTTTCTGGTGACGGAGCTGCATAAGCCGTCACGGGAGTCTGGAACTCAAAATGAAGCCACAGGCCAAAGCACAGCCAGTCACAATGTCCATCAGCCAGTCAAGTTTGCAATTTCTGCAAGAGGAGGAAACCAAATCAGTGAAATAATTAAAGCTGTTCAGCAAGAAGTTTATTCAGAGAGGTCCCACTGTCAGAGCTCCATCCATCATGGTAACCTCAAGCACAAAACCTGAAACAATCAAAAACTGATTTACGACTATCGTATGAATAAACAAGTCAACAATCTGTGCTGGGAGCGATTTACAGTATCAGGAAAAATCAGCTGTAAATTCTGCTCACCAGAGAACTCCAGACAGAGGTAATCACATCACAAATACATTCTCTCATTCCCTTCCATCACTGCCAGAGTGGTCGCCGGAAACATGAAATATGCAGGGAGGAAGTACGATCGGCGAAGTGCGATATGGCGATAATAATAACCTGCAGTTTGTAAGGATCCGCTCAGGTGACGCTGCCGCGTTCACCTCCACCTCCTGTAATTCCTTATTTATCAGTTTGAATAAGAAGGCGATAATACGGCCCGACTGCAGCCGTCTGTTGGAAGATTAATCATTCATGGTAGAAAAATTACTCCTTTATGTGCAATAAATATTGATTTGTGCCTCATACATATCTGGATGTGGTGGCGGACACCATTGTCCATATTTCACTGCTTTGTTAGCTTCCCCATCTCCCCCTTTTGTGGTAACTTACAAATTTTGCTTCCTCAGGAATCATCCCCTCATGTGTTTAGCTTCTCCCCGACAACCCTTCACTTCACATTCAGACGGAGAAAGCTCAGCAGGCAAGGAGGAGGCGGATAATTCTGTTTTCAGTCAGTTTTGACCTTTTCATTCATCGAAACAGTCTCTTGAGATCAGCATCTCTTTTTGGGCAGAGAGCGGCTGAAATGACAGAGTAATTAACCTCCACAGAAGCTACACTCGCAGGAGGAGAGCATGAGGCCTCTCATTGTGAACCTCTGTATAAAGCATGTTTTTGATTCCACAACAATCAATCCGGAGTTTCTGGCTGTAGTTTTATTGAAGACTGATTCAAGTTGCCTGAGATCAATGACAGAATGAAAAATACTTGAAAGACACCTTCAGAAAAAAGAGCAGACGTCGTATTTCACGCTGAAATACGCTGAAGTTATTTATTTAAGGAGTGCAGCAGTTGTGTAGGCCGTCATTCTCAAAATAAAACTGATCTGGTTTTATTGCTCAAAAGTTATTTATTAAGAGCTGGAAACTATTACAAAGACAAAAACACACTGAGGCAAAACTACAACAGTGATGGCAAACAAGTTGTGGTCTTATGGGAGGCCTTTAGAGGTCTAAATTTGGCCCTGACCCGGAACTCTTTGAGGTTGGGGCTTTTCTTAGATATCATCTTAAAGTAATCAACTGTGGTGTTGCGTGGTAAAAATGAACATGTTTAACATCGAGACTGCCTGAAGATATCAAGTTTGTTGAACTGACAAGTTGAGATAAGCTTGAACCTGTCAGGTTTCATGTGTCTGGCACACGGACGAGGTTTTGGCACAGACTCAGACCCCACAGGTCTGAGGACCAGTGTACTGAACCAGGTTCAGTTCCCTGGTTTACAGGGAAAAGGTGGCTGAGTCAAAACCAGAGCATCAAACTGAAAGAAGAGTCCAGAAAAGGTCTAAGGGGAAAACAAAATCCCCACACAGACAAAGGTCCTGTTTCAGCCGGTGTTGTTGTCTGAACGTCATCGCCTCTGTTGAACTCTCAGCCGCAGCCAGCTGGCGTTAGTCAATCACAGAAAAGGGGGCGGGCAACCCAGAAATACGAGCCTTCAGCAAAGCAAACATGGAGCAGCTGATATTGTCGGTGTCTGGATGATATAAATATGCACAATTCGTGGGTATTTATATTTTCTTTGCACAGCGTGCAACTGATTGTACTTTGTATGTATATTACAGGACTTTCAAATTCATCTTGCACTTAAAAACTACATACACATAATATACGTTTAGCACAAGGCACACATGAGCTGAGGAGAAAATATCTGGATATTATTACCGTTAAAACAATATGTTTTGCAGATGCAGGTACATTTTCAACCTTCATACTACTGGACACAAACATTATCTAGAAGATGACAGCCTTCTATTCTTTGTATTTGTAAGTACTGTTAGTAATATTATCAAGGAGATCATGTAAAAGTGAATGAAAACACAACTCAGACTGATGTTTTTTCCTCTGTGGGTTATACCGGAGCAAGACGTTCACCAAAGCCCCTCCCTGCCATCTCCACCTCGGACGCACTGCCTTGCGGGCCGGCGATTTTCAGGGTCGTCAGAGCGAAATGGAGTTTATGTATAAAGACAAACGGATACTTGGTCCAAATAAACCTAAAAACCTTGCAAACTTACTGGATGAAAAAATAGCTATGATTTAGATCCGTTCAGGGTATAACTGAAGTAACATGGATGATTATAAAAAAAACTGTTTTGGAAAGGGAAACACTTCAACCCTAAATGTGTTGTCTGGTAAACCTGTGAGGTCTAGGCACTTTTATTAATTATA
>KV751331.1:6179639-6226570 GCA_001698575.1 Mola mola | reverse complement strand
ACAACCATCCATACTCACATTCACACCTACGGGCAATTTAGAGTGACCAATTAACCTACTAACCCCCAGTTTGCATGTTTTTGGAATGTGGGAAGAAGCCGGAGACCCCGGAGAGAACCCACGCAGACACAGGGAGAACATGCAAACTCCACACAGAAACACCCTGACCTGGAATCGAACCCAGGACCTTCTTGCTGTGAGGAGACAGAGCCAACCACTGCACCGCCCCTATTATTATTACTTTAACATTAAGGAAGTGTAGAAGTTAAAGGCAGAGTTTGTGTTTCCAACATGACTTTTATAACACCTGAGGAAAGATTCATTCAGATTCCCAATCAGTGGCATCTTTTGTTGATTCATCACGACTACAGATCCAAAATAAGAGGCTAACAAAAGTTAAAACACCAGGAAACAGTGGAATGACAGAACATGGTGAGAAACACTGGGTTACATACACGAGGACGAGGCTGGACATGATTGGACACAGAGCTAAAACATCAGAGGGAGGGAGTATAAATCCGGACACACAGGAGGAAAAATAGCTAGTAATTCACAGGAAATTAACCAGAAATGATTACACAGATAACGAATGAAACCTATGACAAAGAAAATAATACATTTAAACAATAAAAACCCAGATCATGACAAAATCGGGATGAAGTGACCTCAACCTGTCATTGAGTTCAGTGAACAAAGTCAATGTGGAAGCACATTTAGAAGGTCAGACAAAGGCCACAATAAGACAATCAGGAAAGAATAAACAAAAATTAAATGAACGCCAAAAATTTAAGCAACTCTCAACTCTGAACCTGGTTTAAAAGCATTTGAAATAAAAATAAGATTCCATACAGGTTTTTAAAGTGTCCCGTGTTGGAGAGGTCCAGATGTGAAGTGCTAGTTCACAGAGGTCAGGGGGGGGCTTACCCAGTTAAAGAGCTAATAACAAACAACAAAATCTTAAAATTGACCCTAAAACTAACTGGGAACTCAGATAAAGTTGAGGTTTAACCTTTGTTGAAGGGAACTGTCTCTGTCACTGCAATAATTTGTCAGATTTACTCATTTCATTTCATTTCATTTCAGGTTCAATCATTCATTCATTTCAAGGAGAATTCCAGTGTTTTCCTCTTCTATTGGGTTCAAACATTTCACATTTCTGCTCCATGTTAGCAGACACCTGCACGAACAGTGATCATTGTTATTGGCAAAAAAAGTGATTTGATTTCCAACATTTTGACTTGAGCCAAAGCGTCCCAGCAACCAAATTCCTTCCTGGAGTAATTTTTCACATGTTTTTTGGGACGTGTTCGACCCACATAGACCAGTGAGTAGGACTCAGCTTGAAAAATACTGGAATTCTCCTTTAAAGGCCCCCCAGTTCCAGTCCATTAAATCTGTTGAATGTCTGTCATTTTACTTTCATTGATATTCACTGCCATTTGGAAACAGGAAAGACTCTGATAATAACAACATGAAAACAGCGAGCTGCAGGCGTCACATGACCACGTGTTGAAGGCGAGCCTCGGCGTGACATCATCAGCCATCACTGCGCTGCAGCTGCAGGTGTCGAGTGGAGACAAAGTGCACCCGAGGCTCCGCGTTGTCCGTTACCGTCAGCTCTCCTCCCGGGAGCCTGCCGTCACGTTGATTTGCTCCTCTGCGCGATGGCGGCGGAGGAGTTTGTCCTGGATGTTGGCGCTGGGGGCAATGAGCCACAAAGAAGAGAATGATGGATCCCGGGCCCGGCTCGAACAGGAGCCGCTGTCACGAGGCCGGCGTGGTCATTAGAGCGAGCTCCAAACACTGCCAGTAGCAGGATGACAAATCACGACAAACTCCCAGCACTCCCGCACCCCCCTCCAACTGGACAGTTTGTGTGAAACTATGATTAGGCTGTCACGGTGGGGAGGCCAGTTTGTCAGTTGTTGGAATCTCTGCAACAATTTCAGTAGACAAGTCAGCCTTAATTGAGTATTCAATCCCAGAGTGCTCCTGCCTGATCCCCCGAGGCCAAACAAACCGCGGCTTCCACAACAATATCACAAACTGGCGCGCCACCAAAGCGCCAACACTGTCAGGCTTGTTGTCGCACAGAACAGCCATCTGTACGACGTCCTGCTCCGTGTTGTTGCGGGAGCACTAACGGCGCAGGTATGGACTCTTCTTATTTTATGTTTTCTGCAGTTCAGCGTCACTGCCTGCGAAAACTTTCCTTCCTGCCATACTTTCCAGTCCAGTCCCCCGAGACCCCCAACTGCTGCCCGCTGTTCACTTGGCATCAGCTGATTGGCCAACCAGAACTCAGACAAGCCGGCGTTCACCTGTACTCCGCTCTGGCTGCCCAATTACCCACAAGTCCGTGGGGTCCCTCATTACCCAGAGGCCCAAGGGCTGCTTGTGAGCCGGCGTCCTAATGAGCGAGCAGGAAGACGTGCTCCTGCAGCCTGGGCCCGACCGGCTTCACGGAGCAGCCGGACGGACATTGTAATTCTAATGTTCTGTTCGCAGCTCGTCCGGCCTCACAGCGATAACGACCCAAGTCTAATTATTTTCTCCTGAAACCAGATCTGCTTTCACTAACTTCCTAACGATGGAGGCGGTGCTGGGATGAGGAGCGCCGGCAGAGCAGAGCAGAGCAGAGCAGAGCGTGTCGGGACCGAAGTGAAACACTGAATTATTTCTGAAGCTGCCTTTTGTTTGTTTGTTTGTGCGCACATCTTGCAGATTTGTAGCAGCTCTGTTCTCTTTATTGTTACTTCTGCTCCAGATGTTCACCGCTCTGTCCTGCAAAAACAAAAACAGATGACAGCAACGTTTCTTTTTATGGAGACGCTTCTGCCTCCAGCTGGAGATCCTCACAGACGAGTGACTTCTCTCCTTTTAGCCTTTATTAAATCTCAGTAGAGTTTGTCTTATGACTTGCAGCACTTTGAGTCGTTGAAGTTTATTAATGCGTTTTGGGGTGTTTGTTTCAGCTGATGCTACCTGCCCAAAGTCCACTCCGACCTTGATTGTGTACTTTTGTTTTATGAATTACATTTCCCATTCAAAACTGTAACACATGCGTATATATTACATAATATACACAAAGATAATAAATACCTGAACATTTAATTGAACATATATGGAAATATTTGGGGTGTTTTTAATGATTGTACAATGCATATATTAACACTTATCCATATAAGTCTTGAAAAAAATATGTAACTTATTTTGTTTGTGTGTATATATGTGAGAGGACATTTATGTTGTTTACATCTTTTGCCCGATATTGTTTTGTGGAACATATTTTGGTCAAAAATGTTTATTTTATTGTATTTTTGAGTTGTTTCTTCTTCTCTTTACTTATTTAAAATGTTAGTTTCTGTGGGTCTGCGTAGAGCTCTGTGCAGGTTTTGCCGGCGTGATGAATTTCAGTGCTTGTTGCGGCTCAACGGCAGCGATAAAAGCTTAAACAGCCCAGATGCATGCTGGGAGTGTTTATCACATCTGCGTCGTGCTCCTCACAGGGTGCGTTCATTATTCATCTGTATTTAAAGAGTTACAGTATCCCTGAACGCTTGTTTCCTGCACAGTCGGATGATTTCGCCAGCGCCGCCGCCACACGACATGTTGTTTTCTTTCCCTCTTCTGTCCTTCGGTCTTTTCTTTGCCATTCTGAAAGCATGAGAATCCCACCAGAAGTTAAAGTTTCCCAACAACAGCAAACAGTTGACTTTCAATTTGGCGATTGCAAAGCTTTAGCTTTATTTTTCTCCATTTGTCCACCGCTTCGAGATGTGAACCTCTTCGGAGTTTTGCCTTCATACAGAATTTATTGGGGCCTGTTGTGACGGCTGGGACCGGTTCTGGCTCAACAGCATGAAAGCATTTCATTTCTCTCTTTTCTCACTGATTCTGAAAGAATGGAAAAAATGAAAACCAAGTTTACCAATAACAGCAACCCTGAACTCTTCTTCAACTGAAGTTGTTTTAATTTGGACTCTTTGCAGCTTTAACTTCCTTCCATTAAACATATTTAATATATATTATTATACCAGCTTGTATGTCTTTAAAATGTAAGTAAAGACAAAATTCAATGATTTGCAAAACATTGAAACCTGCTTTAATGTAAGTAAGCAAGGCCTTTCCTGTATATGTCATAGAAACCTGAATCTATCATTCAGCATTAACAGAGCCTTTACAAATGTGCAGGTTACCCATGATGCACGGTTACCCAGAAGGTCTCTAAGAAGGTCTCTCTCTCTCAGCAAACGTCACCTCCATCCATCTTAACTATGCTCCGCCCAGAGACTGGATCCAGTTTATGTGTGGTTTCTTCTTTGCATGGTGGAGTTTAGCTGTCATTTGTGGAGGGTTAGTTCACAGCTGCTGGTTTCGGGAAGTGTTCCTGAGCCCACGCGGTGATGTCACTTCAGAGTGCGTCTGAGGGCCCGAACATCATGGAAGTCCAGAACTGCTCTTCATTCAGACATTTCTTCAGATTCTGCCACTCTTTGAATTACACGATGAACTGTAGACAATGAAGCTGAGATACTTTTATCTTCATTCTTTTCCACTACTTGTCAGCACAGATTGGTAAAGCCTTCCCCATCTTCAGGAAGACTCTGCCTCTCTGGGATACGAGTTCCCTACTCATCACTTTACAGTTTGTAGTTTACAATGTCACACATTTTCAAACATGTAACTGGCATCAAATGTGGAAATGATTTTCAAAACAACATGAAATATATGTTTTGTTTGTGCTATTTTTAATTAAATTCAGGGTTTCACATTCTTGCTAGTTTACATTTGAGGCAGGGTCACATTTTTTTGTGGGGTTTTTACTGTAATGTCATGATGTAAACTGATACCATAACAGTAAATTCTATATGAAGGACTTTCAGCGAGTTTGGCTCTGTCTGTAGTAGAACATCTGAAGTGGCCAACAGCTCATCCCCTGTGCAGCCCACATCAGAGAGAGAAACACGTCGCTCTGTCTGTCCATTGGACAGCAGACCAGAGACCGCCCTGCCCTCAGGTCCGCCCCCTGCTGCCGATGTGTCAGTGTCGGCGGCCCGGCAGAGGAAGGAAGGAGTCATCAGCAGGGGTGAATGAATGTGTTTTTGCACAAGAGGAGTCAATAGTCTTGATTTGACTGGATCAATTCTCATTGGTACCCCTCGCAGTCAAATAACACCCCAGACAAATTAAGAGCCAGAGTTTCCTCCGCCGCAGGAAGAAAATAAAGCTGGAGAGATTGTTGAGGAAGCAGATAAGTGAGCAGGAGCGAGAGGGGAGGAGGGAGGGAGCTTGGCCTCGCTCATATTATCACCACCGTACAAAGGGCCAAATATATTCAGTGGCTTTTCTGCGGCACAAAGCTGATTAGCGGGAGGTAGCCCCCATTGTAAGGAAAATCACTTCCATAGCTGTAAAGCAAGTGATTTCATATCCCTTTTTTATTTAAGATTACACAGCAAGTGCCTAATCAGCTGATCCTTAATCACCAACATTGTGCCCCTTCGTGTTTCCTGTAACCTCCGTCTGACTGCCGGGCTGACAGCCGAGGTTATGAGAAACTGCCGACAGCCACAGAAGGAAGACAGAGAGAGAGAGAGAGAGAGAGAGAGAGAGAGAGAGAAATCACTTCCAACATAATCGCCTTAAACAGCCCAGCTCATTCTCCATCTGCAGCAGCACTGGTTTGCTTCATCTGTTCTCATATCATATTAGAGCTGCTGCAGGCCTGCAGGAGGGGGAGCAGGGCCGATGGCGTCAGAGCTGAGGAGAGTAACGAGCTGTAATGAATCAATTATCAGTTCCTGGAAAAAAATAAAAAAAGCTCCTGCCTGTGACCTGCTACCTCAGCAGGCCTGAAACCTCCAGAGCTCCAGTGTGCTGCTGTTGTTGCACACAGGAAGATTTACATCAGCATGATGGAAGGTCGAGATCTTATTCTGAGAACAACACATGCTGATGTGCAGAAAGAGCACTCTGAGCATGAGGATACTCCTGCAAAAAGCACAACTGGAGTTCACCTGTGGATCCGTCAGGAAAGACATGACAATCCCAAAGTTACAGGTCTTATTTCTAATAACTCTGGTACGAGGCCTACACCTGCCGCGACAGTCCTCATCATTAGATCGAAAAGTGGCTTCAAGACACCCATAGTCCCAGAAGATGGGTTCTGGATATCAGCACATCATCTGCAAAGAGGAGAGATTCAGAGAACGGTTTATGTCGTGCTGAACCACACTCAGGTGTTCACAACATACTGTTCATAATTAAAATTTCTGACTTCTGTTTAAACTCTTATCATTTTCTACATGCTGAGTATCAGACGCTTTCCATCAGGTCAGAGACTGTCTTTTGGTCCTTCAGCTGTTGGCTTTTAAAACAAGCTATTATCGCTATAACTTATGGTGTCATTGTGAGACAGTATTGTGCTCTAAGAGTCTTATTGTACTTGCACGTACTTGTGGACTAATGCCTGTAAAGCAAATTGCCTCACAGTGACATTAAAATTTTACTCTGCAAGGCTTTCCAGAAGAACCTGTGACGTAGCCCACGATGAACCAAGATATAGTGCAGGATCTGGCTGCAGAGTTCCCACAAGCAACAGAATGAGGAGGGAGACACAGGATGGTAGCTGCTTTCCGACATGAGGCAGATCTCAGATAACCTCCGAAAAACATGAGTAACTGTTCTCACTCACGACAAAAATGCCTCGTGATGCGTTCAAGTGTCATCGGACACCAGGTGGCCCAAACTCGCGCTGAAGGTGATATTTCTGAGCAGCTGGAGAAGTTCAGATCAGGCTTTGACACAACTCTGATCTTCTACCATTCCAGTCTGCACCAGAGACGGGAGAAGAACTTTGCATGTGTCCACCCTCCATCAGGTGTTTGGATCTTCCCGATGCCAATTTTTTGAAGCAGGCCATGATCCTTTTCCTTCGAGCCTACCTAGAAGTTAACCATCCAGGGAACAATGACATAATGTTGTTCTCAAAAGCTGAAGAGTCAGAAATCAGCTTTGGTGAAGAAGCTCCTGCCGGCCAACAGAGTTAAATATAGAGTTTGATTGATCCATACTCATGCAATAATTAGCTGAAAGATTCTCCACATACCTTTAGCTATAGATACACATAAAAGTCATTATGTCACATCCATAATGTACCAAACGGGCTGCTGTAAGACTCAATCATTGATAATGATATCTTAGCAGTGCTCATACGTACATTTGATTAGCATAATAGTTGGAAGAGTCCATTATTACAATGGCTTCATCCATTTTTCATGTCTGGTGATATGAACATAGCGATGTGCAGAAATTCCAGGTTCTGCTCCCGGATGTCAAAATACCTGATTCAGAATCACAACATCCTCATAGTGCTACACTGACCTCCAACGGAGCACATGAACGTGTGCATAAGTCACAGTATAAACTGACCCTGGGTCAGACCTGTGAAGGATCGCGCACATATTGGCGCTGCTGTTCATAAATAAATAAACTGCGAATGTTCACAAAGGAAACTCAAATGTCAAATTTAATTTGACAGTTAATTTCACTTAGCCTGTGACTGTTTGGCTGTTGTGCAGATCACTTTGTAAGATGCAATCAAAATGTGGGTTAAACAATGTTTTAATAACTCTTTATGTATGTTATGTTTTAATCCGTCATTATACCTTTATTTGATACGAGAGCAAAAGAGTAAATCATTTATGACCTGATGTTAATTGATGATAATGAAGACGTCAGATTTCCCTGCAGAAGTTGGTTTGCATTTGCTGAATTAATGATCATACAGACCCTATAAATAGCTACAACCTTGCTGATGAGACGAGCGGTGGAACTGAAATGATCTCTGTCGAACGATCAAACGGCTGATATGCAAACAGGTTGTTATGGATTCCAAAACAAGATATTAGTGGGATTTTCATCTTTATTCACTTCAAATAAACCAATGAAGAAAAAGGAAGACTGAAACACTGCTGAGGGAACCTTCTGACAAGTTGACTGAACATCGATTTTAGAAAAATTACTCAACAGATTAAAATGCTCAATATTTGATCAAATGTATTAATTTATCTAATTTTAAGAGTTTCTGCAGATTATTCCTTTTGATAGGTGCACGGTAATTTATAGCCAGTGTCCCAATTTAATTAACATGATGATCTTAATTCTAAATTGAGAAGACTTGAATGACCCACTCATTATAAGTGGGTCATTATAAGTAGTAGATGTCTGAAGGAGAGAGAGCCACGAACAACCAAAATATCCAGTTTGGAAATAATTCCTGTTTTAATTAGCTTTTTATTAACTTTTATTAGTACGTTTACAGCCTGGTAGAAATAAAAGGTATTGATCTCCGTAGCTAATTACCTCACAAACACCATAAAAGGAGGTGTCATTTAATTTCTGACTTCTTTTAATCATACTTAAGCTTAAAGTTATTCTTAGTTCCAGACTGCTTAAGCTAGCTGCTAATTTTCTGCTAATTTGTGTCACTGACAGTCCTGTGGTCTTCTGGAGAAACTTCCACGCAAATATCATAAAAATAACACTCTTCTCCAAGCAGTCTGAGTGCCACCTTTTTCACCGTTTAAAATTTAGCTGTGACTTAGCCAAGATGGCCTCCACACATGAGTGTGCTCCACAGAAACCTCCGGGTGGCGCTATGGAGCCTGCAGACAGTGTCCCGGAGCTGCTGAGGAACAAAACTCTGAAAACAAGCCTGGACGAAACTCTTTGTTTTTTTTACAGTGCAAAGTAAGAATTCATAAAAAAAAAAAAAGTACTGTAAAAATTACACCAACTGGCTAACACAATCCCTGACTGCGTCTTTGTAAGCGACTTTACATAAACAAGTCTTAATAAGCAGACTTGGCAGCCACAGCGCACGTGGCTCGTCGTGAGAGTTCACGCTCGCGTAGGTTTCTTCAGTTCCTCGTTGACTAGTTAAAACCGAGTTACGACTGTGTGATACAGTCACGGATCTACAGCGCTGTGGCCTCCTGCTCCACCGTCCCAAATATTTATTATCCTGTGTTCACATGGATTCAGGCAGATGGTTGATGACAGGCTGGATTTAATTTTAATGGATAGTACGACAGGAGGAGAGGCTGGCAGAGAAATGTGGACCTGCCAGGAACTGGACCGACTCACTGAAACTCTGTGCTGCATGTTTGTGCATAGAAACCTGGAAAACAGAGTTTTCTCTCAGGTGGACAGACGTCTGACTCTGAGCTTCCGATTAATTAATATTAGTTTTATATTAATTTGGTTCTAATAACTAATTAATTCTATTAATTTGTCAATAGAAAACTTTCAACACGCCGCCCTGAGGGACGTCACCAGCGTTCTCTGCACCTTCCTCACACAGGGAGCAAACATGGCCGATCTGGACTAAGAGAAGCTAAAGGATTTAGGTTTCTCTCTGTTAGAAATTACTTTTCGCTGAATTTAACATAGAGTTTTAGTTTTTCATTGAAGGTTGACCCTTGTGGACCGAGACTGTTATTTATTGATGATTTAAAATGAACAATATGAGACGCTGACGCTCAGTGTTTAAAACAGGTACTGCAGTCCAATTTCGAAAACGTACAGGAGACCCCGACTGGAAGTGCTCCCGGGTTGCCAAGTCCTGGATGCTGAAGCTTCAGGAGAGCAGAACAAGGCTGAAACTCTCTTTGGAAAATGTTGAGCGACGATTCCGACAACATGAGCTGGTAAACTCGTTTTTACGTTTGCTGTGTTCAGTCATTCATATAACTGGTCGCTTATCTGACAACTTTGGGGGCATCCAAAAAAAAGGTGGAGTGGGAATGGCTTAAAACCACTTACCTGCTCTGATCCAAACAAAAACGGGCCATTCTGCACCGGATTCCAGACTTCAGGAGGAGGAAATATGGCTGCTGCCTTACTGTCAGGACTATTTCAACACAGCAGAATTCCCTCATGTCTGACCACATATTAATGTCCTTTTACCATTTAATACAGTAAACAACACATATTGCACCTATAATAAATCCTGAATCACGACTCATATCTTCTTAACCCGGTCTGGGACTCGAGTGTCTTTTTGGGGACTTTGAACAATAAATCCATCATTGTAGATCCAATACTAAATATCTTTTTTTCCACTTTATCCATTTTTTGGATTATCGATCGTTCTTGACAGCCATATTTGTTTTCCCAGATTGCTCTGGGAGAGGTCAGAGGTTTGATTGCAACCAATGGGAGGCTGACCTGGCTGTCCATTGGTTCATATATACTATTTGTTCCTGTGGTACTTGTTTATAAAGCATTGACAGTACTTGAATAATGAAATTATTAATGGCATGTACTTGGTCACTCATGTTGTTTGAGGCTGAGAGGCTGAACAGAGCCGATGTGAGGTCAGAAATGTGTCGTACAACCTCTGAACGTGTGAAAAATACGGAATGGATTCAGAGATGCAACAAACAAAAAACACAGGCCTTTTTTAAGAAGTCTTTGTTTTACTTTCTGATTCCCAAGTGGTCAAGAAATCCTGCTTATTATTGCTGTGTGACTTGTTTCTGTCCCTTAATCTGTGATATTTATTTTTATCTTTTGTCTTAATGTCTAAACATTATCCATTTTACAACATTCTTTATTAACCAGTCAGCGTATATGCAGAGTTTAGCTGTTAGCAGTATCCACAGTGGTGGATCTCAGAGGACCGCGCAGCTCCAGACTGCAGAATGGCTGCAGCAGTAATCAGCATTATTTATACTTGACCTCACGCATGCTGATCGCTTTTGCAGGTGTTGTAATACAACATGATGCGTATCAAATCCATTAATTCTGGCATATACGGGCTTCTGAGTGTCAATATTAAATTTCAAACCACTTTACACAGATCAACCCCACTCTCATATTAACGACACGGAGAGAACATTCACTTCAAACGCCATAAAAAATTGAGGAAATAGGGAAGGAAAAGCTGTGGGGCCTGTCAGCGCAGCGCCTCCTGCAGCTGCAGCGGCGTCGTCGACCTCTGCAGTCACAGTGGGCTTTTATGTTAATGCTTTTTTTAAGTTGCATGTCACAAACAAAACATTAAAATGGGAGATAAAAGCGAGCAGATCTTATTTTTATCCAGCGGGGCTCTGAGAGTCTCCAGCAGACGAGCTCGGGGGCCAAATGAGAGCGCAGCAGTAAAAATGAGCTTGTGCCGCCGCCGGGGAAGAGGGATGGAGGAGGCCACCAAGAAGGGGAGATAATGGAGAATTTATGTTCTCTCTGAGAGGCCCTCTTAACTGGGTTTAATTCTCTTAATAGTGGAGAGAGCTCAGCCGGCAACACTCGGGCTCCGACCTGGCCCACAGTTTGAAAGCCGGATGTGGGTTGGGGGGGCAGGTGCATGATAAATGAACGAAGCCCTGTGGCTATAGAGAGACGTAATTGCTCTCAACACTGTTAATGTTTCATGATTTTAATAGCTACGTTCAAAGGTTTTTGCAGATATGCTGTGCGAATGTGCTGATGTCACCGGGATGACGATGATGGTGGTGAGGAGGTGAGGAGCCAAAGGGCTTTTCCTGGTGGCTGCATGGCCTTCTGCAGAGCAGGAACACAGGTTCTCATTCAGATCATTCAGTGTATGACGGGAGCGTTCACAGCCAAACAGGTGGGAGGAGTCAAGTCCCGACTTACTGTGGCCAAAATAATCAGTTCATATGAATTTTGATGATCTTATCTGGGTTTTAATTAAAGACAGTAGCCAGTTTTATTTTATAAATGACAGTTCATGGTCATGAGAAGAAGCCTGCAAAATTAAAAACAATATACAGAGACGTTGAACTAAATAAAGATGGCCACCGCCTCTCTACCTACTCCCACTGTACAAAAATTAAACTAAATTATTCCAGATGTGAATATTGCCATCTTATTCAGGGGATATATTATGAAGTCATTGCAGAAGTGGTCAGAGGTCGCAGCCACATAACCGACCCAGCTGACCAATCACAACGAGACCTTAGCTGTCAATCAGTTTTCAGCTCCTTTTAATAGCATCAGTTTTCTAATTAAAACCAACGGGTGAGAAAAATAAACACTTGAACATACTTCGGTTTGGATAAGAACCAGCTACAAAGAGAGAAACCATGTCTGGTTATTTGACTTTGAGTTATCAGTTTGGCTCATCTGGTAACATGGAGGGGGAGGGGCTGATGAGCTGTACTGCAGCCAGCCACCAGGTGGCCTGGCTTCATTGTTGGGGATCTCTCATGTTGGCCATATTATTTACATACACTCAATGGGTGGAACTTATAAAGTTCTCCAGGGGGATAAAGATGATTTCCTCCATAAAGTTCTTCCTCTGGTGATCATGAATATCCACAGAAAGCTTAATGAGTTTCCAAACTATCATCTAAGCTAATTTTCATCCTGGGGCCGTCGTGCATGTTAGGGGAAAGGAAAAAAAAACCTTGTTACAGAAACTCTTTGTCATAGAAAAGAGCCTGTTTAGGTTATTAGTTTGCTCTGGAGCGAGTAAACGGTGCAGGAAGCCTTCAGGTAAATCCATTAGCGTAGCACTGAGCAGGAAGAATTATGTAAAGAGTCTCACACACAAAAAGAAATGCTGCAACTATTGTGGATCTGAATAAGTTTTTATTAAAGAGGCAAGAAAACAGCGTCTGAATTCATCTTCATTTGCTCGGCTTTCAAAAATGCAGCCGTTCCTAAAGAATTATGACCTGCAGAGAGCAGGGAGGTAAGCTCAGCGCTGACCTGACGGGCATTAAAACCGCATCGACTCGTTGCTGCCGCCTGTCTGTCAGTGCACGCTCGCTGCCCCGCCCCTCTGCAACCTCTCTCCCATTGGCTGGCCTTGCTTTGAAGCATCACCAATGAAATCTGTTGTCCTGGCTGCGAGGACACTCCCCCCTGTAGGTTAATTATGTCATTACCCGCTTGTTGGCGAGATTGTTTGATGAAATATGAGTGTAATAAAAATACATGGCCAAAGGCGATGTCAAAATGAGGCCCAGAGGCTCAGAGCGATCAGATCTGCTCCTCTGCGTCGACAGCTTCATCATTCCCATCACGAAGTAAATGTTCGCACTGATACAGGCGGGCAGGGACACAAATAAGATGCTCGCAGCTCTCAGACAGACAGAGATTGGGACTGGAGGGGACCGCTCATTCATCCCAAAATGTTATTTCTATGCAAATGAAAGGGGCAGGAATTAGAGGAAGGAAAGCGGAGATGGTCACGAGTCCCGCCAGTTGCCATGGGGACTGAAATCTCATATCATCAGAGTCAAGTGGGGCATGAAGCAGATGAGTCGAGAGCTGAGAGGGCAGAAGAAGGGATGGGGTAGTTGTATAAGAAAGGAAGCAACAAGTAACAAATGACGAAGGCAGACGAGGAAAGCTGGGCGTGCTCTGACATCACGGCAGGACACGTTCAGTTAATGGAGAACTTGGGTTCCTGGTTGCTGCCACGCAGACTTTGGCTCCAAACGACACTGGGAGGAAGTGTTGACACATCACGCCGTCTTTATGTCAGTGGTTCCACTACTTCAAAGAGTGAAACGTTTTGTTTGATCCTCTTCTAACCATCAGAAATTTAATTAGTTTTCCACTTTTTGGTACCTTTAAAAGGAAGCAAAAGCCCCGTTTCCAACAAGCGGCTCGGTACACTTAAACTCCACTGGCACGGATACCATTTGTAAGACGGCCTAACCGTCGCAGCCAAGTGACACGTCTGTCGCGGACTGCACTGGGTCTAGCCCTCCCTTTATGGTACGGTTTAGCTCTGGTTGGTACCTCAATCGAAAGCTGTCAAAACTGGCACAGTACCGTTCACTTTTTAAGGGAACCGTTCACAGCTTTTGACTGTGGAAATGTGTAACGTTCCAAACCGAACTGAACCATACTGCTTGGTGGAAACGGAGCTAAAGAGACACACCAGGCGTGAGACTCCGGCATGACGCTTGTCTGGAGGATGTGAGAGAACAAAGACCGATCTTCTGTAAAGGGAGAAGCAGGATTGGGTGGCCCCTGAGGGCCACACGTCGCAGGTATTAACGACTTCAGCTCTGCTCAGCTTCTATTTGACTTCTGACATGGCTTCATTGAAGATTTGAGGAGTGACAGCGTGAGAAAAACTTCTTTGAAGCAATAACATCGTAAACCATGTTTCAAAACCTCTGGTTTTCCACCACGGTATACGGGTGGAGTACTTTGGCGCCATGATTGTTCCTGAGAGTTTAGTGGTTTGCTGCTGAAGGTCGTGAAGCTTTCTCAGTTTTTAGCTCCGGATGGTGACACGGCCAACATCAGTGCCAATGTTGGCCGCGTCACCAGAAAATGACAGATAGAAGCTTTGGTCAAGTCCGGCTCCGACTTTCCTGGGTACGCTTCCAGGAAAGGCGGACCATACTTTGGTCTCTCCATAATTTGGATTTAACGTTTAAGGGCGCAGGTCTTTTCACTGGGGTCACCTCGGCAAACCTCGCCTTTTTTTTTTCCAGAAACGGATGGTGTAATGTCGTTGCTGTATGTGCTACGATAAAAAAAACTGTCGAAAAATATTGATTGAGATTTGAAAAGTATTTTTTAAATCGTCTCATTAAAAGAATTGTGATACTAACATGAACCGAGTATTTCCCCACCAGATATGTTGACCGTAGTAGACAGTTCTGGACTCACAGCTCATGACAACCAATGGAGTGATCCGTTATGTTGAGGGCTGTAAAGCTGAGCTGATGTCACTTCTTCACTATGAGTGACTCTTCTCACATACAAGCGTTAATATGCTTTAATGTTTCTTCACACGTGACTGTATGGACACACAAAACCAGCAACTTGAGGACTGCAGAATCATCTTATGGTCTTTGAGTCTTCCTCTGTCGGGTTTTTACAGCCCCAGCCTCTTCTTCTGCTACTACTCCTCCACCGCTGGGACCCCTTTTGGCTGGCCTTCTGAGCGGTGGCAGATAGCGAGAAGTCCGAGGCACCCTGAAACCCCCGCGGGGTTGTCGCGGCCAAACTTAGCCTGACCGGCTTCATGAAACATCTAATCTCATAAGAAGTCTGCTGCTTGCTGAGAGGGGAGCATCAGTACGCCAAATACAACTTTAAAAGCTTTTCTCCCTCCCCGGTTTGCTCTCTGCATCCCTTTATCACAGACAGGCCATGTGCTCCGGGCCGAGAGGAGAGCGCTCCAGAACACTGCCTGGCAGGAGACCCCAGTGGAATCATGGGAGGAGAAAGCATGTGTGTGTGCATTCGTGCCGCCTGCTTCTTCTCTTTCAGCATTTCTCTCAAATAAAACAACACTAAATATTTCATGTTCTGAATTTCCTCTGGAATAATGCAGCTTTTGTTTTTACATGCTTTTCCCTCCACCGTTGTTAATATTAAAGGGGGCCGTGGTGGAAATGTCTAAATGGATGCATTGCGTGTGCTGAGGAGGCGCGGCGGCGGTAACTCCGGGGCAGGAGTCAAACAGCAACGCACACGATAGAAGGAGTAAAGAATCAGCACCGAGCTGTTTGTCCTCTGCCTGACGGTAACAACAGACTCTAAATAAAGTGAGTAATGTGGAAAAAAAACGCTCCTGGGATTGAAAAATCAGTGTTCAAAGAGCATTTTTTATCGATTTAGTCATCGTTATCGTTATTTGGCATTAAACTGTGCAGTTTAATGTCAAATAGGTGGGCGACGGGAAAAAAACAACATAAGAGGGTTCTCCATTTGTTCGCCATAAGTTTTACAGCGTGTAATACCTGTAAAATATTAGTCAAAGCCATCATCTTCGACAGCTCCCCCTAGAGGCATCAGTGTTCAACAACAGGAAGTTCGGAACAGAAGAGCCTCCGTACTCATACTTGAGAGGTGGTTGTGGAGCCCAGGAGGCGTTATCGTGGACTTACTCAGACATTCACATATGTACACCAGAATTATTTGGTTTAGGGAGTGAAACTGGATCTGCAGTCCGTCCAGGACCTGAGTGCACGAAGGCCCAGGATTGAAGACTGCACAGTGGCTGCATCTTAAATACCAGCGGGGGCGATCTCCTGGTCTCAAAAAGAAAATGCAGATGCGTTTGAGCTTGAGCAACTGAGACTTTATTTTTATTAGTAGCCTCAGTAAACACTTTCTGGCAAGCGGTGATACTAACAGGTGAATTTGACCAGTTACACATTACACAGGTTTGTTATAAATTGTCCAGTAAATGTGCGTATTATGCATTTATTTTAAATTGTGATTTCCCTAAAAACGGCATTATTTTGTGTTGTCAGTCAAAGCACCCGCAAAGTTTGTTTTCTAAAAGTGCCAAATGAATAAAGGCATTTTTATTGGAAAGTCTGTACAGTTGCACCATGTATGCTAACTTTAGAATGTTAACGTTGCCTGGACACTGAAATAAAGTTTCCCGCACTCTCCTGTTTGCTTTGGCTGTCTGCTGTCTCGCTGCCTTCAGTCTCTTCTCAAAGGAGTCATTGCTGTAAAATGACAGTCACCTCCATTCCTCCACTGTGACTCCGCTGTTATGTTCCATGTGACGTAACAACAGTTTCCTGAAACAATGCCAACACGACCGGCTGTGTTGAGGTTCGGAATATTTACAGTGGAAGAGGAACCAGCGATACCAGAGATGTTGAGCAGCTACATACAGTGAAAAAGCAGCATTAGTTGTGGTTTGCATTTTAATATTGTATAACTATATAATAATAATATAATAACTCCACTTGTGACGCTTGTGATGAATAGCATTAGCGGTGTTACAATCCTCATACGTGTAGAAATATCCTCAATATGTAGTTTGGTTTCTGTTGACAGCAGGGTTACAGCCTTCATTTTGTTTGTTTCTATGGAAGTAAAAGTGGAGAGCAGAACCACTTCACAGGACGGCGTTGTGACTCGCAGATCTCGTACATGGAAACGCTGAGAGAAAAGCATCCCCCGCGCTCATCCTCTCTCCGCCGCTCTGCTTCACACCTTTGATGCTTGTTCCCTTTCAAAGAAAACAAGACATGGATTTAACATCGCCGCTGTTTTTCTTCTCGGGCGGCTTTCAAATGCAGAAGATTTCCTGCGGCCAAGTTGCTTAGAACAATTTAGCTGTTCAAAGTTGTTTTAATGCATGTGTGTATGGCTCTTCTCACACAACTCGCCAGCACTTTCTTTCAAAGACTAACAGAAGAATTAACTTCAGACGAGTCGGAGCTGCTCTCCGTCACAGGTTCCACTTAGAAGCAGCATCCATTTTTCATCAGCCATCTTTGAGGAGGGCGCGGAGGGCCCGCGGCGTTTGGTTTGGGTTTTGCTGCCTGTGATCTGATCGCCACCTCGCGTCACTCGCAGCTTTGTTTGTGGAGTTCACGGTTTCTGCGGATGAATGACGTCCCCGCTGAGTCCAGGAGAAGCTGAAGAAGCACAGGAGGAGATTTCACCTCAGTCCAAACAAGCATGGGCCCAACGATGTCAAAGTCTTTTGTTAAGTATTCAACGTGCTTGTGTGTTACTTTACAGTAATAATTTATTACTGCGTTAATGTCAAAAACAAACAACCAATGAAAGCTGTGAAAACACCTTTAAAAGGCTTTGTTTAGCCCTGAACTTTGACTTACAGGCTTTTCACACAATGTGGAAGCAACTTTTTGACCAACACGTACCGTTAAAGTCTGGCTGCACATCCTGTGAAACTCACCCACACTTTCTTCACAGCGGTCTGTTGAACGCGTCTCACTGTTCTCAAACAGTCCCTGACTTCAAAACTGCAATATTTCTCCATTATTTGTGGGGGAAAAAAATCACAAATGTTGACACTATGTGTCCGATATGTTTTTGTTGGGGTTTTTTTTCGTACACACGTTTGATTTTCTGCAGTTAAATCTCTCACAGTTCATCAGTCACACGCTGATCATTTGTGTTGGTGGTCAGCCCGACCTGCCAAATCTCACACACTGCACCTTTAAAGGTGGGCTTAGGGTTCAGGGAACCCCGGCGGGTTAGGACAAGGTCCTGCCTCAGCTCGCCTTCTGGCTCTAAACCTGAATGTGAAATGTTCCATCGTTTTTTAATATTCTAACTCTGTGATCTCACACCAGATGGAAACAGGTATCGTGAACACACTGCAGACCGTCACAATAACAGCTGACTGTAGGCCTGATTCAGGTCTGGCCCCGCTGTAGGTGCAGCGAGGTGCGCAAATAGAGAAGAGTCAGTGTTATTTTTTGGTATTTGAAAATATTCCATAAATATGCATTTTGGTTGTTGAATTATTACATTATTCAACATGCTGTATTATATATGTGTACAGGTATATTGTTAAAACCATGAAAAGTTAAGCCAGGAGCTGCTGCAATATGTATAGAATTAAAAATTACTTATTTTAAATAATATGTGTGTAGAATATATGTTCACCTTGTTTGATGTTGTACAAAACATGTCTGATGCACTTTGAGCTCACAACAGCAAGTAGCCACGATTGCTAGTTAGACCCCCTGTTGTGTCCCAAAAAGTGGCACTGGAACACGTTGCAACGACAAAAAATCCAGAAAAATTCCAAAATGTGAGTTGTGCTTTTTGGCATAAAACATCCTGCTGATGAAAACGGTCAACAGAGGAGATTCGTGTCCAATTCCATGTCATTGAAAGCCCCCAGTCATTGCTCCTCCTGTCCACCGAAGCCCTGAACAAACACCCACCCGAAGCTGACATCAGCAGGCGCTCACAGCGAATGTGCAGTTTTCATATGAACATGTATGAACGGTATTTTTAACACCAGTTGATATTTTATTAAATCAACCTGGATGACCGAGATGCATTTCTCGTTTGGAGCAGAATTATTAAACATTTGTTGGGTCCAGCCTCTTATACGTCAGGATTGGCGCTTTTCTCTGCCATTTCTGGCAGATAATTGAGTTTTTATAACTGCTGGTTGGCATAAACATGTCTGAAGACGTCACTTTGAGCTCCAACAACTATTTTCTGACAATTACTGGAGTAAATGATTAATGGTGAAAACAATCTGCTGATTGATCTGTGATTAGAATAATCATTAGTTGCTGCTCTGTTTGGCTCTGCAGTCAGAGGTGCAGAGAAAAGCTGAGGGGGAAGCGTGGTGAGCAGGTTACCAGAGTGAATGATGATGAATGGGTAGATGTGAGAGATAACTGTGGTGGTGCAGGAAATATTTGTAAGAATACATGAGTGAAGACCCTGTCAGGATGGGGGAACCGCAGTGAGACATCATTGTAATACCGACTGCTGCTGCTTCTGTTAGAGCCGCTCCGAATAATCACACTCTCCATCAGCTGACTGACAGGGCGGGGTCAGAGGTTGACGGTACGAATCCGCCCGGACGCTCATCTGTGTCGGTCACCTGTCGATCAAAGCCATGTCATGTCGCAGTGGAGACCCCCTCCGTCTGCTGAGGGTGACACTTTCCAGGAGCAGGAATTCTTCATTTAAAACGTTGAAATGTATTTAACCTCTGCTGCTCCGCTCGAAACGCGGGCAAGCCACCGGGAGCTGCCAGTGATTTCTTTAGAAAGGGTTTTAAAAGGGAAGTCAAAGCTTTTTCCCAGCAGCGCTGCAGCCACGGAGTCACGACTGTCATCGTATCAAAGGGAACCTTTATCTCACCCAGCTCCAGAAAGCTGGAGAATCAGCCTGATGGAGGAGCTCCAACTTACAGCAGGGAAAGACCTGCTGTGATTCACGCACCTGTTCAAGCAGAATAACCGAGGTTTGATCCAGTCATGTTGGCAACACTCACACAGGGTCGTGTGATGTCTGAGAGCAGCCGAAATCAACGTCGCCTGATGTTTGTTTAACAACAAAGGCCTTTTCAGCTCCAGGTTCTCAACTGTTGCTGTCTTAAACTTTGAAGGTTTAAATACGTGCTAAATAATTAAAGTCATAAAAATGTATCTAAATGTTTGTAAATATGTAACAGAAATTCCATAATGTGTAAAACAACCCGCAAGCCACCTGTGTGTGTTTCATGCACCCAGTCAGCTAAAGTCCCGCTCCAGCCTCGGTTAAACCGGTAAAAACTCATTTCAGTTTTGTTAAATTCCGTTTTCTGATTTTTTTCGGTGCCCTTAAAACCTCTTGGATGTAATTCTACAACTTTGCCTTATCTGGGTTATGTGGATCTATTAATGTGCTACTTTAGCCCCGCCTCATCGCAGCTCACTGCTCCACCCCTCTCCTGCAGCCGGAACTACTTAAACTAGTCTACTACACGCTGCACAGGTTCTAACATTGGAGTAATTCAGCCACACATGTTTAAACCAGACATGGATTCCCAGGAAGAAAAAGAGGAGCTACTTGAACAAGGTCGTATCTGTAACGTCAAGCTCCACCCCTGCAAGTCATCAGGATTGGTTCCTCAGGTTTTAGCGACTGTCATAGGTTGATTGAAAGCAGCCATGACGTTGGGGATAATTTCAGTCATGATGCATACATAAAAACATCACATGGACACGTTAACAAGGTCAAAGACGTGATTTTCATCAGAGGCGGTCTTCAAGTGGAACAGCATTTCCATAATGTGAGAGAATCCAGAAGATACCTGCTGCTGTCACTCACTTTTACATTATGAGTCTCTTATTATGTGACCTTGGTGGTCATAGTCACATGGTCCATGTTCACAGACTGCTCGGGCACAAAAATGACCTGGTGATGTTTAGAGAAAATATGTTTACTGAATCACCCAAACATGCGTCATGAAAACACAGAATTTTTTCAATTTTCAATTTTTTTGATAAAGTCCAGTTAACATTATAGAACATGTTATACATGCGTCCTCTTGCTACTGAAACGTAAAATGTTCACATCTGTCGGCTGATATACAGCAAACTGCTATCTGACAGGACAGATAGAAACAAGATATGTAAACAACGCTGACTCAGTCAAACAGGAGGAGCATAAATGCTGTAATTTAAAATAATCCATCATATTTACTTGAAGTAAGACAGGAAAATTCCCTCACAGTCAGTTTAAGTGCGTAACTGGTCGTAAATTGGTCTCCTGGGTGAAAGACCAGCGGCCCGACCGCCATCTTTCACTCTTTACATTTTCACCGGACACTTGTAGTCAGGACGCGTCAGGTGCTTCCACCTTGTGACGGGTTCACTGCGTTCACTACTTTATTGACTATCAAATGCCTTTATTTTACATCACAAGTATTTTAAAATGACCACCTCAACCACTGTTTTACAGTATTTTCCTGATGTGTTTCCAGCCGCCCAAAAGTTAAGCCAAAACTTCTCAACAGCCTGTTGGAGTTTGGTGGATTATTAATTTTTAATATTGCTTTTAATTAATTCTTTGAGGCTATAAAAACGGGCGAACAAATGGAGAACCCTCTTATGTTGTTTTTTTCCCGTCGCCCACCTATTTGGCATTAAACTGCACAACTTTTATAGGCTCTCACCGATAACGACGACTAAATCGATAAAAAATGCTCTTTGAACACTGATTTGAAATAGTTGAATATTATTTCTATCTGACATATTTCAATGGGCATTTTAATGAAATGACTGTTTTACATATTCTCTTAATATTGCCATGGACTGTGGGTAATTTTCTGGGTCTGCTGATGTCTGAACCCCAAGCAGACACTTTGGGAGTCTGCAGAAAGTCCACGTGAGAGCCATGGTTGACTGGGACAGCCGTCAGCACCCGGACTTTCTGGGAACACACCCACAAAGTGGGGACATCTGGATTCAGCCTGTGGCCTTTTGAACATCGAGACGAAGGGGAGACGCGGAAGCCGCCTTTATCACGTCAATGATTCAAATCCAGACATTCCCATGGTGAAAAAACACACTGCGTGCTGTGAGTTCAGCTCTTTGTTTATAAAGAGTTGGCTTCTCATTAGTATTGGATTATTTTTGCTGGCTGTCGTTTGTGTAACCAGGATGTCTGTAAACAGTGACAGACTCACGCGAGCAGAGTCAGACCCGCGTGCGACCTTCACTGCCGCTCATCCTGCCAACCCTCTGATGTGATTTATGTTACACATGCTCCACAGACTCCCTTCTTTTCGGGTAATTCACCCATAATCCTCTCTGTTTGCATCCCGACGGGTCAAGGAGCTGCGACGGCCCCGTGTGTGATTGCATCTTCATGGGGGTCACCTTGCGCTGCGGCTGGTTCCTGGATGCTGAGGGGAAGCTGATGAGAGTAATCTGCATGCCGGGAGAGAAAAACACAGAGACGGCAAAGACGACACGTCAAAACAGACGGGAGACGATGATGCAAGGCCGAGGCAAGACGACCGATACCCGTGGCTAACGATCCGGCAACTGGAATGCAAACCCGCGGTGAGCTCAGGTGGGGAGATTTGGGTTTTTCTCCCTCCTTTTTTCAGGGGGGTGTCACGGTGCTTCAAGCCTCTGGCGTTGTTGTCACTTCCTCTTCCTGCAGTTACATCTCCGAGGCAGCGAGCGATGATCAAGGAGAGAGACCAAAGATGAAGACACTAACGCCTCTACGCAGAAAATAACGAGTCTTCTGCTCTCAGCTCCAGAGTTCACCGCCGATTTTATGCCAACAAGTCAGAGCAAAAGCTCATTTCATGTAAGTTTGCCTTCACATGTCGCCCAGTTGAGGATTATTTTCTTCAGTCTTCCAAAATAATTAGCACAGTTTTAAGTTATTTTGGTTTATTTACAGTTTCGTACCCTAAACAAAATATACAAAGTATAAGAATAAGGAAATAAAATTTAGAGGATATCCATACAAAAGTATTTAGAACTGCACATAACACAAGTAATAGCGGCACTGAGTGGATATGAATATGAACTACTGCTTTCACGTGCTAATAGTCATGAATGATGCACATTTATTACCAAAGTGGACGACGTACACAACTACAGTACATGAATGAAATAATGGTAAAATTATACTTCAATACAAGTGAAAGACATTTAAATGTATTCACTTTAATCTTTAAAAATGATATAAGAGTATGTATCAATAAAAAAATGATAATCTATCATTATAATAATATTAATTCATTGTTCCATTGTAAATTCACGCCCTTCACGTGGTGTTTTGTTTAAAGTAACCTTTTGCTATTTAACACTTTGTTTGCATCATCAGTAGATTCTGGCAGAACAAGATCTCAGTAGGACAGCTTGTCCAGCAGATCCTCTGTTTGATGTGGAAGGCCATAATTTTAAAAACTTAAATTCTCCAAGCGGACAGCTTTATTCAACGTTTATTTACACACTTTGACGTGCTGCCAAGATGGCAGGAGAAGGAAAGTGATGAGGTAAGTTTACACTGATTGGTGCTCCTCGTGTGATGAATCAAGAACCTTCTCATCAATTCTGTGGAGTCAAAAGCCAATTTGTAGTGGAGGGAAAATGTGACAGACAGGCAACAGCCATCACTTTGTCCACTTACACATGACATTCTGAAATAGACAATAAACTATAAACTAAGCTGTTTGAAGAGAGAAAATCTTCCACTAATATTCACAGTTACATGCGCACTCTAATATAATTATGACTATCAAACACCATTTCCAAGAGGCCGGCGATGCAGTATTAACGGATAATCAAAACCCTGCTGACATCCATCTCTGTTTGCTCCTCTGAACAGAAATGTGGGTTTTCCTACCACTTTTGATACATCAGCCCAGACCTGTAAACATCAGTACCAGAACCAACCTGTCACCCACATTTACCTCAATATCAAACCCGCGTCCCACACTGACTGAGAAAAACCGTTTCAGTTTTCCTCAAAAAACATCAAGTTGTGGACATGAGTGTTTTATTGGACAGTGACGATATGCTAAATGGTAATTTTCTTAAATACTAATGAAAAATCACACTCTTCTCTTTGTACTTATGCTGGGCGACGGCTGTTTACTGAGGATGTATGGATGTATATGGAAGGCAGGGAATGAACAAAAAGACACCGTCCAGGGAAACAGCTCAGGACTGCAAAAGAAAAGCACAGGGAACAGGAAACACGACAAACTGGATATCTGATGATCAGAGACAGGAAGTGAGGACAGAACTTCGAACTAAAAACCCTGAGTACGCTGTCGAAGTGAAGTAGAGGTGCTAAAAAAAGCTCTTTTTCACTGGTCACCCCTGCATGTGACAGATATATGATGTGATTGTGTAAACGCTCCTTGATCTCGCTGTCATCACAGGAAGCCGAGCAGACGGCGGCCATATCTCCGGTTAATGTTCTCTGACGGTTCTGGCAGAGGGGACAATCTGCCGGGTCTGCTTGAAAACTCTGAAAAGAATCATTTCTTGTGTTTTCACTCGCCTCACACTGCAGCCTGGCTGTACCCGGCCTCCTCTTCATCTTCCTCCAGTGAACACGTGAAAACACGGGAGAGCTTCCCTTTTTATCTCCTGACACTTCAAAGAGAATCCATGTAAAATTTAACACGGCGGCTCGCGGATCAGGCCTCGTCGCACCACAGCGGAGGAGGAGGTGACAGGTGGCTCCGGGGGAGTTGGACGCACACCAGCTCTTCTTCGCCGAAGTGAAGCATCTCAAAGCTCCCGGTGAACGGTAGAAGCCTTTCCGGCTTCATGTCGCCCTGCGAAGCTATAATGGCACAAGGAGTTTCTCCTCACTGCAGCAGCTCCAACAGAGCAGCTCAGCCTTCTCTCTCATCACTCACGAACACCTATGAACCCTACAAGACGTAAGCGAGCATTAAAGTCGCCTGCCAGATTGTAATAAACCTGGAATGTAAAGCGAGCAGCCACCCAACGTGAGGGTCTTTCCACAACTTCAGTCCCAAGCTGTGAACCTTGCTGCTCTTCACGTGTGCAGGTTTAACTCAAAGCCAGTGTAGGATCCTAAAACCAGGATCCTCGGAGCTGTACAAAGGACAGAGTGCTCACAGAGAGCCTGTGTATCCTCAGCACACCTTAAGTACCCACAATGCAATGATGAAACGTTGCGCCTTCACAAGGTTTTTCCGTCAGGTTTTGTCAGAATGCCGGGCTGAAAGATCGTATGGTGCCGCTAGAGGTGAAATTCTTGGACCGGCACAAGGAGGACGAAAGCATTTGCCAAAAGTTTCCATTGTCGAAGACCAAAAGTACAATCAGATGTTGTAGTTCCGACCATAAACGATGCCACCTAGTGATCCAGGGGCGTTATTCCCATGACCCACCGGGAAGTGTCTGGGAAACCAAAGTCTCTGGGTTCTGGCGGGACCTTGGTTGCAAAGCTGAAACTTAAAGTTATTGAGCAAAGGGCACCACCAGGAGTGGAGCTTGCGGGGAGAATATCCCATTTGAATCCGACTGAGAAGGACTTGTCATTCACACGGGGGCTGTGTAGGGGGCGTTTTCCTGTTAACACAAACCTTTAAAACCAGGCTGCAGAGTGAAAAAAAAAACAAAACCTTAACTTGGTGTGTAAACCGACCATATCCTGTGGAGAGATTTTAGGGCCACATTAAAGATTTTTTTTCTTTTTTTACATTTTGATAATGCAGACAAATTAATGAGAAAAAAGTTGGAATTTTGTTACACTAAAGTCATAACTTTACGAGGTTTCATGCTGACATTACACCATTTTTATCACTAATACTTCAGAACCCCTTTCACACGAGCGAACCATGTAGAACCGTGACTGTCAGGGCTGGACTTCAGCTCAGCTCGGGATGAGCAGCAGCTGTTTAGGACCCCGGCGGGGGTCTGTGGTATGTAGCTGCAGCATACGCACCAGTAGAGGGCAGCAAACACGACACCGTGACAGCGAGAGTTCGTGTTTTTTCTGTTCAAGACGACTAACTTGTGTTGATCAGGAGATGACTGACTTTACTTTGTTCATGTTATCATCATCCTTCAGACAAGTTAGATAAGGCTCACCAAATCCAACATTAGCCGTGTTTTCAGCAACTGTTGCAGTTGTCATCTGAACGTAGCCAAAGTAACTATGGGCTGAAGCCGTGCGATATGGTCTGTTTTCCTCTGAGCGGGACCAGAGGAAGGGGTGGAGGAGGAGCAACTAGCAACTTCATCACACAAGCAAAAATGATCTAAACGATCTAAATTACATTTGTTATATTTAATCTTAAAGACATTATGTTGTCATGGCGATGATGTCGGGCTTCTTCAGGTCACATACGAGACCTCACCAACCGCACCTCCGGGCTCCAACACCAATCTGTCCACCACTCCAACAAACAAATTAACTAACAAGCACCAGCGACACCAAAACCTCCTCTGAGAGGGTAATCGTTCATTCCACGGGCAGGCGGATGGTCACATGGTCGGGTGATAGTGATGCGATTGGTCTAAGTAAAGGGACACAGCAGATCATGTCGGAAGCAGGTGAAACACTTCATCAGGCCTTTAAAACCACACAACAAAACAGTAGTTACTGAAAAAACTGATGAACAGATGAATGTAGCGGTAGCATCTTCACACATGCTGACAATACACTCGTCATCTTCAGTGTCTCTCTGATCTCCCACAGATCAGATCAGACACATATTAACCTTCAGAAAGTATGATCAAGCTTCATTTTATGTCTGTTTTTTCTATGGCTTTAATAAAATATGCTGCATTTCAGCTCTTTAGGCTGAAGGATTGTGAAAAACTTGTTTTTGGTTTAAGATTTGAACTGATGCAGATTTTATTTGCCAAATCTTGGACCGTTTTAATCATTTATATGGTAATAAAAGTGATTTTGTCATGATGAAATTCTGCAGCTGTGCGATGTCGGAGCAGATCCCTGCAGTCAAACAGTCGTGGTTTTGGGGCTTAGTAACTGTAAAGATTCTGTATGAAACGCAGTTCTGCTTCCTGTGGCTGACAGAGCTCCACAGACACCAGCAGTCGATGATGTTCATGAAAGAATTGAAATAATTATCTATTTACAATTATACGGGAGCGCGACGTCGTCAGAGGACTTCAGCTCAGTTCTGCTGCTCAAGTCCAACCCGCCTAAAGACTGATGTTAGGCCGACTAGTAGATGGCTGCAGCTGTAAAAGCAGCACCTGGCTGTGCAGTTTATTCATGCAGGGATACGATCTGTGTAAGAAAACAGGATTGAGAATCCAGAACCTGACTGAGCCGTCTAAAAAGCAGCCTGTCAACAGGTAAATCTCAGCTCACAATCTCAGCTTTACATATTCATAACCGCAGACGTGTCGCGCAGATAATAAATTCCATGAAAATAAAACACCAGGCCGCTGCTCTTCTGCTCGCTCAGGCGTCGGGGAGCCGAGGCCCAGCCCTCCGCTTGTTTACTTTATTACCTTGTTGCGAGTTTTTGAACAGCACTCCGAGCGATGGCTTGTCAATTATGCATATTGCATATTAATACTTAATTTTATTTGATTTGCCTTTCCTTTGCTGCTAATCCATGCACAAACAAGCCGCGGATGCGTCAGTGCGGAAGAGGAGCTCCGAGAAGCTGCAATCGCCCCAGAACCACTAACTCTCAGTAATTAACTCCTCCCTTCACGCTTGGCAGGGAGGCGTTTTTATTCTAATGATTTGATTCACTGATCCTTTAAATTTAGTCCCACAGGAAGAGATGCAAGTAAAACTCTCCTTATTGTCTTACCGTGGCCTTTTTTCAGCTTTCTGGGTCGTGAAACGCAGAAGTTCAGCGAACCTCAGGGCTGATCTGGTCACCTCGCTGGCGGTTTTCAATAACGAGCGCGCCCACATCACTTCCTGTTGTCGGACAGGACGCAGCGTGCGTTTGCCATCCAGCTTCATGGGAGAAAGTTTGATTTGAAATCGATGAGCGTGTGTTTCTGAGTGTCACCGAGCTGACCCGCTGATCGATATCATCAAACCGGAGCCTCGCAGCAGCAGATAAGATATCAAACGTGGCACTTCCTTCCTTCCTTCCTCCGCCTGGGCTCATTGTGGCGCTGCTGGAGGCGGCGACCTGGTGATACCGATGGTTGTCGTCCATCAGATATGAGCACAAACGTGGAATATTTGGCTGCTGCCACATTAACACACGGTCGATGCTCCAGCTGAGAGACTGAACGTGGACTCAAATTTACTTCTCAAATTACGAGAGAAGGTCGTGCTTTATTTTTGAACAGTTGTAGCGTTCTGATGCTAAACGCAGTCAGTCAGCGCCATGATAGTTCAAAGAAAATTATTATTTTGGTGTAGTTGTGCTCGGGGAGATCGTTGCCACAGAGAGGAGCAGCGACAGAACCGGCATCAACTAGTCAACTCAGTCAACAAACAACCACGAAATGATCTCCACAGCCACATTTATTGCCACCTGGTGGCCAATCCTGATGTCTCATCAGCTCGTCAGTGTCCCAGAGTGACGTCTCCAAATTGCTTGTCTGAACAACCGTCAAAAAGCAAAAAATGTTTGTCTTGAGACATGAAACGATGATCAGCAGAGTCATTTTAGTTAGATTGTTTTGAGGTCAGAAATTTTGCATTGTGTGATGACAACTGAACCAACCTGGTTAAAAACTCTCAGTCTTGAATCGCAATTCTTTGTTGTTTTTATGGACATTTTTTTCTCATCCCTCTTTCCTTCCTAACATATTTTATTCCTTTTTATTTTACTGCATTTAAAATCAATCACGTTTTTTTTTATTTTGTCTTCTATTCCCACCTCTCTCTCTTCGGCTTTGCTTATCGCCGCGTTCAGGTAGGAGTTTTCAGGTTGATGGGCTTTAAGGTGGTAAAGTTTAAACATTGTCTTTTTCCTGCAGGCTAGTTTTTTCACTAAGTGATGTCAGAGAAAATAAATAGGCTAAGAGTTTTCAGGAGGTTGTGTGTGTGTGTGTGTGTGTGTGTGTGTGTGTGTTATCCTACTTTACTTCCTCTAATTGCAATTACCAGCAGTTGCCCTGGTGATTATCATTTTGACAGTTTACAGAAGTTTCTTTATTAAAGAGCTGAGAGCGTCTAAGTGGGTTAGCTGTCTCGAGCCCGTGCGTCGATGCCGCTCCATAATTGCTTGCACCTCGACGGGTCGGAGGAGAGGCGCTCACGTCTCCCTCGCCGCCGTCCCACCGAGGACTCATCTGGCACCAGTTAACGAAGCGCAACAACAAACCTGACAAAGAGTGAAGTCGTGCAGGTGGAGGCGGCAACAGGCCGTTGAGGTTGAAACTCTAAACTCTGACCAAATGAAGAATTAGACCTTATATTGTTTTTAAATTTAGGTATATTGAATAAAGACTTTTACATTTCCAGTTTGTGCTCTAAAGTGGCACAAGTTCATCATTTTTAAACCAACGTGGGCCTTTTTATGACGAACACTTGAACGCCAAAACTATTCTGTGATTTTTCTTCTGGATTTTCCAAAATAGACCGATATTCCGGTCGAGTCAGAATGTTTGTACTGGTAGAACCAATAACACTTATGAATAAAGATACAACATAGAAGTCACCAATACAAATAAACACAAAACAAAGGTTCTAAATGAAACCAAAAATGGTTCATTGGAATGTTTTGCAGGACCATCCAGATTCTTCATTTTTTAAAAGTTCTTTGGTGATCCAGCTGGTTTAGTGATGAACTTCTTTAGAGGGTTTTTCGGTCATTCTGGGGTGTTAAAGCTTCTTTGGCCATTTGTTGATGAAACATCAATACAGAACAATTCTGACTGTAGAAATCTGATTTTTTTTCAGACAGGGAAGACGAGTGCAGTTTAAATGATTTAAACAATAACATGACCAATACAAACACCACTGATATTAAATATACTTAATGGTTTTAAAAGTACGTTTCTGATTACCCACAGTACAAAGATGGTTTTCTTGTTGGGTCTGTGTATGTTTAACCCAGATAGCAGCAACAACAAGTCACAGAAACTCCATAAACCACCTCAGTACAGGGTTCCCTGTGATCAAACTGGCCTCAGACAATCTCGTGTCCAGCAGCTCCTGAGGCTGCCACAGTTAGCACCAGCTAACTCCACTTAGTGGTGGCTTCAGCAACAAGTAAAGCCTGCCTTCATCAGGAAACTCCATTAATCAGCAGAGCAGCTGGAGGACATCAGAGGGAAGCCAGAAATACTTTTTTTTCTGTAAAATTTGATCCAGTTTCACCAAAAGTCTGTGGTGTTAGTGAGGCCACATGAACCCAGTTCAGCCGCAGACCAACGCTGCAGCGATCACTGGGACGACACCAACCGCCACAGGAAGGTTCAGATGCTCAGAAACACGAACAAACATCTCTTCTGTTTGTTATTTCCTGTGTTGAACGACATCAACAGCCATCGCGTTTCCACAGTTGAACCGAAGCTTTGGACCTCGTCTGGGCAGGAAGTCTGAGCTGCGGCGTCCATCTTTGGCTGTCCTGGCCCGTAAAGCAGGTACGTGCAGACATGTGCTTGGCCGTCTCACGCCTCTGTCGGTGTGCTCGTGCACCGGTGGGACCGGGGTCAGCAGTGGCTTAGGAAATAATCTGAGAGACAGAAATTAATTGTCAGAGCTGTCAGCCAGGAGAGCAGCCGCTCTGAGAGAGCCGAATCCGGAAAAAGATTTGAATATTTCTCCTTCCCCGAGTGTCACATTTGATTTGACAGGCCTTAATGGTTGCCGACATTGGAAATTCAGCCGCGCTGGAATTAATGCTGGAACGGAAATCTCCTCTGCTGCGATGCTTTCCCCTTATTTTGATTTTATAAAAAAAAGGGATCAAGAACTTTTGCCTTGTTAATACTTTTTGTGCCTTTGATATTTTGTTGAGTTAATTTTTACAACCAAGAGAAGAAGAAAGGAGGTAGAGTGTTTGTGTGTGTGTGTGTGTGTGTGTGTGTGTGAGTACGTTAAAGATGCCACTGTTTCATATTCATCCTCTCCACCTGTGGAGAAGCAGCCTCCTCCTCACTTTGCCTCCATTTCTAAGCTCGCACTGTTCATTATTAATGCAGGAGCTCTGTAGATCCACAGGTATCAGCCTGGAGCTACTGATCCACCTGCTGCAACACACACACACACACACACACACACACACACACAGCTGTGCTTCCATCACTTTTATCAACATTACATAGACTTACTCTCATGTCCTCGAGAACATAAGCACAACCAGTCCTGGTCCACCTGTACCCCAGAAATGTCTATGTCCCCGACTGTGACTGTGTCCCTAAAAGGGAGTTAAGTCCCCAAAATGCTACTGTAATACATGCACACATTTGCATTTGACAATATTTGAGTGATTTCAGAAACTTAAACCGCAGAAGGAAATATGGAAACATGTTGTGATAAAAGCCCTGATTGCCTAAATACTGGGATGCTGTGTGAAACAAAATAAAATGTAATCATCAAACTGTTCCTGAGCCAATGTGAGCAATTGTAACAAATACAGCATCACATTAGGGATATTGGGGTGTGTTCAGTGACATCCTCGCATTAATATCCCAGCAACAGAGGTAAAACTTTTGGTAGTAGGATGTTGTGCTATTTCAGTTGTTCAGTTTGGACCACAACCATTAGCACTTGTGACAAGATATTTTCGGGTGGCTTTGATGGTGAATGTGAGATGTTTGTGTCACATATGCATCAAAGTGACCGTGCGAACGACAAAAACAAACACACATTGTCTATGTATTTAAAATTAATTACAGTAAATACAGTAATTAGAATGATTGAAAAGATTTCTAACAAATCAGTAAAAGTTACCACATAACCATATAACTCAAGAAAATATACAATGATCATATTATTTGACATTTTAAAAAGAGCAAAAATAAGTCATCACAAAATCAATGAGCTGGATAAAAGCTCAAAGGTGAAGAAAAGGAGGTGGGCTTTAGTTCAGGGACAGGCTTAATAAAGAGTTCAGAGTAACTGATGACATAATTCCTACATAAATCCGCAGAAAAACTTGTCTTTCCTAATTTCAAATAGGAAAATTACTGGCTTATATGTGGAAGGTGGGAGCACAGTGGCGGGTCGCAAAGAAGAGCCGGGCTGGTCTGACCACAAATACTGGCCAAACCAATGAGGTCCGGGTGGATCTTTACAGGATTTTCTTGTTTGGTTGGTGTTTTGGGGAGCAGGTGAAGAGCTCTGATGTCTGTGGCTTTGATGTGAGTGTTTTATGTGCTCACATGAGCCTGCATTGACCTTGACCTTTGACCTCAAAGATCTCATCAGTTCATCCTTGAGTCACAACCCCGCCCCCCACCCCCGAAGTGTCTGAGGGCCTTCACAAGAATGTTCTGGATGTCCGGATACACCGGATGGATGGACGACCTGAAAATATGCTTCCGGCCCGGCGAAGGCAGAAAAAATGACACGGTGCCATTGAGCAATAAAGACACAGAGGGAGGTTTGGGAGACCTCCAGAGGAATAAAATGTGATGTCTCACCAGAAGAGAAGAAAAGACAGATATTTTTGATTGTTTGGAGAAGAACAAGTGAAACTCCAAATATGTGTCTCAATAGCCTTTAACAGTCATTAGAAAAAGTAAACATGATTTATTGATTTGTGCTCCATCTTTACGTGCAGAACTCCTGAGGTGCTCAGTGTAACTGTTTCTCTGCGGGTAAAGACAGCTGGGTGATATCACTTCCCCTGCAGATGCAGACATGGATGATCTATGATTTAAACACTGCTGCAGCAGATGAAGCACATCCTCTTACTACTTCCTCTTGCCTTGTACAAATGGATCTGTGTGCAGATGAAGAAGTGAGCGAGGGCGTGTGGTTTCAGGCAGTAATCTGGTTTGGAAGTCACGGCTGGTCTATACACTGCCGGTAAATGGGGGCTAATGGTGGAAAGGTCTGTGTAATTCTCTGTCCATTAGCTGCTCCGCCTGGCCTAATTGCCCAGCCGAGCATGAACAATTTGGTTAGACGTTGCCCAAGTAATTATGGCTGCTTTGGCTAAAAATAACAGCCGCCCAGAAACCAGAGTCTTTTCCCTTTGGCTTCAAACCCAGCCATCTCCCGCCTCCACCCGCCAGCAGCTCCGCTGGGACGGGCCGGGCTGTAAATAAAATGAATATGGAGGCCACGCTGTGTTGGAGGCGATCAGCCGGGCTCAGGGAATCGGACCAGCGGCGGTTTGTTCCTCCAGACCTGGTGATGAGCTGAAGGACACCGACGAGGGATGAAAGTAATGATTCTGCTTCCATCCACCGACGACTGTCATCCTCAAAAAAAACACAGATTTATCACTTTTTAACACAAAATATCTCTATCAAAGCCAACAACGCAGACTGAGGAGCCGTCACCTTTAACACCAGAACAAACCGGACCAAACGAAAAGTCTGGGACGTTTGATTTTACTGAATCCCATCAGACACATTCAACTTTCCTCAAAGTAGTTTAAAGCAGCTTAAACCATCTGATTCAGCTGAAATCGATAATTTCCTCTGCTGCAAATGAACAGAACCACAGAACGAATGAGGAAGGAAATTGACTGTAGCTCCCAGTAATCACAGATAATGAAATAATCATAAGAATCTTCTCAAAATGCAATAAAATCTTTGCATAACCTGATGAAAAATATAATCAAACCCATTCTTGTCGGCTAAAAAGTCGACCAGGAATGGAATAAAATGTCCAGAATGACACTTTAATAACACGTTTACAATAATGTAAACATTTTTTTAAAAACTGTTGAATAAGATTGATGGAAAATTCAATGATGTGATGTAATAAAATCTGCATTTCCTTGGACACGTAATGTACCAAAAGGATCATGCTGGTCTGAAGTGATGGGAAACCAGTGAATTCATGTTTCGTGCAGAAACTACAGTTAACGTTACCTTGACCTCACCTGATCTTATGAAATCCCTCCACTCAAACCAGGGTTCAAATTGCTTTCAAAATTAAGTTCGCTGCAATAAAGACTTCATCACAATATCAGCTGGGCTATTTCATTATATTGCCCATGTTGTTGCATTTTATGGCATTTTTTGATCAAGTTAAGTGCAAACATTGGCGCACGTTTAAGAGGGATGAGCCGGACCATGTGATCACTTTTCCTTCAGTCAGTCCTTCTCTGCCACAGGGCCTCAGAACAACAAGGGGTCCAGGAGGGTGTGTGAGCACAGCGGTCAAACCAAACGCTGGATTATTGTCTGCCAGGTAACACAGGATTGTTCTTCAACCCAACCGAACACAGGAGAACTGCAGCAGGAAATACAGAAGGGTGAGAAATGTAACACAGGCTTCAATCAGAGCTCAGCCTAAACTTTCACTGCATTCAAGAGATTCTTTGGTCAGCTGATGATTTATGGTCTAATTTTCAGGTTTCACTCTCAGGTCGAGTTGACAATCAGAGATGTGCTTCACCAACTGCCTGGAACCCCTGAATTCATCTCTGTGTTCAGCTGACACAGGACGGTGGCCATGTTGTGTTCAGTTCATCTGCAGCTGCTGACTGGTTGTCAGTCCCCTCCTACCATTTCTGTCTGCAGTAACAAATGATTTCAAAAAGTGTTGTTAAACATTCAAGGCCTTTAATAATGTAAAGGGAAGACTCAATGTTTCTGTCTGAACAATATTCTTTGAGATGTAAAATAATTATTTTGCTGTCTATTCACACACTGACGTCCTGGATTCTTGGTTTCTTCTGTAAAACCTTCATACTCGTGCATCACGTTAAGCTTCTTACACAGTCACATGTTTTAAAGGGTTCACTGGTACCTGCCTGCCCGAGTACAGCACCGGAACCTCCCCTCGTAGGAGAGGAACTGGCTCTCAGAGCTCTCAGCCCATGTTTCTGAGCTCTGTGTCCATCCCACTTCAACCACCTGCCCACAACTTAGTGGTGGAAATCTGAATTAACTGAAGGTGAGAAACAACAAGGGTCTTCGCTTGAATAATGCTAAATTAAAACCCACTCAGGCAGTAGAAGGTGCTGAGTCTGTAAAACAAGCTCCAAACGAGCGAGGCTGTGACCCCCCGGCTGGATGTTCTTGAGTTGAGGTGGCAGTGGGAACCGCTGCAGCAGAAAATACGAGAGAACTTTCCGGAACAAAACAACTGAAGATGTGACAAAGAAAACAGTTCATTACTGTCAGGTGAGACGATGTTGCCAGACTAAAGTTCGGGGGTCATTGAAAGGTTCATCCTGTGAAGAACATGAATGTGACCAGGCAAATGAACATAAAACGGTTGAGTTCTGTCATTTTGAAAACTCCTGATGAAGCTAAAACAGGAGGCACTTCAGCCGAGGATGGAACATTTCTGGATCTGATGTCATATTTCACCGGCTGCGTCGCCTCTGCTGACGGCACGTTTAAGGGAGCAGCTTTCTTTCCTCCACAGCTCTTTTGAATGAAGATTTGTGTTTTAATCTCGTCTCCCTCCCTCCCTCCCGGACAGATTTACCTCCGGCTCCGTCAGCCACTGCCTCCGCACTTATCCCAGCAGGCCTTTCTGCTGGCCCGGCACTTGCGTTTATGTAGTGTTGTGATTGTTGATTTATACGTTGACAGCAGGCATCTGCGTATTTTGCTGATGCGTGTGTTTTTTTAGTTGTGTGTGTTTGCCTACTCCTGGCTGCAGGTGTGTATTTCTGCCAGTGTGTGTTGCTAACAGAAGCTATTGACTCGTCGTAAAGCCGTGGTCCTTGAGAGTATTTATGAGCGGGGAAGCGAAGCAGCTCGATGGCATTTTCCTGTCGCTGAAGCAGAACGACTCTCTCTCTCTCTCTCCGCTCTGACAGCCTCCGAGCAAAGAGACACGTATCCCAGAGTTCATAGCATTTCCCCTCTCTCTCTATCCATCCACAGCTATCTGACAAATCCAGCTGGAAGCTTATTGATGACAAGAGTATGGAATGAGCAGCGAGTCGAGCCGCAGTCGATGGGAAAGAGAGCGCACTCGTGCGGTTTCAAATTCTTAGAAAAGCAACAATAAGAGAAGAAAAATGCTGCTATTTCTAATTCAGGTTTAAACAAGAAAAGTTTAAAGGCAACTATTTTGCTTCACATATTTCACAAAATGAGGAAAAGATTTAAAAGTTTAAAAAAATGTAGAGGCAGATTTGTGGCTCAGAAAAAGCTGAAGTGTGGACAGAATTAGCGCATCTGTGTGTTTAATCCACCAGAGGACTTCCTTCAATGCTTTAAAGTCCTGCTCCGACTACCAGAGCACAACTTAAAAACTCACTTCTGTCTTGTAAATTTACATTTTTCTAGTTCAAAACTACATATTTTGATTCGTTTCCCTTCATGGTCCAGAAATCTCTTGGATGTAATTTGACATCTTTGCCTCGTCTAGTTTGTGGGGATCTATGAATGTGCTGCTTTAGCCCCGCCCCGTCTCCACTCACCGCTCCGCCCCTCCGAACTTTGAACCGGTCTACTGTACGCCGCACAGAGGCAAGTCCTAACGCGGGAGCAATTAAGTCAGACACGGATTCCCAGCAAGAGGAGGAGGAGCTACTGCAAGCTCATGATCACGAAGGTGAGTTTAGTTTCTACAACGTTAAGCCCCGCCCTCATCAGTCGTCAGGATTGGTTCCGTAGGTATCCTCTGGAGAAAACCTGGTTTGTTACATGGATTGCAGAAGAAAAGCAGAGCACAGTCTTTACGGAATGAAAAACTTTTTCTCCTCTCCCAAGTTTCTGCAGCATATTACAGTAGAGATGGGTAAATTTGTCAAAATAAGAGATTCATGTATTAAAATGTGACACAGAATCTGCTCTGCTTAGTAATGAAAGCACTAAAACAAACATCTACACGACAGAATAACGTGTTCTGTACCAGCGACATGTGCAGGTCGACCTGAATGCTACAGAGATGATCAAATCTGAAGACGGATGGAGCAGCGAAACAGCTGTAAGCTGAGACCGAGCACAGGGCCGAGCCGCGGACAGCAGCTGTTGTCTGTCCTCCTTCGTTATGGGAACCAAGTAAATATGGAGGAAATGGTGCTTGTTGTGATCAGCTCATATGATCCACCTGCACGCATAAATCAACCAGCCGCCTGATTCACTGAAAAAATGAGTTCTTGCTCCTCCAGGTATTACTTTTGTTACTTGGATAGAAATTAATATTACGGTGTACTTCAGAATTCCACCTTTAATTTGTCACCCGGTGTTTGTAACTTTTTAACATCCACTTTGGTATGTAAATTTTACCCATGATAAAATTCAGTGGTCATACAGGCTCTGTCCATTAAGATTTAACTGCGTGCACGTTGAGTTTGTACCATCAGAGGTTCATTTGTGCACATTCTAACCCCCCTTAGACAGTTCACCAATGAAACGGTCACACGCTGAACTGAAAATCAAACAAAAAAAAACAAGAAATGGTGCTTTTCTGCAAACGTTTAACAAGTATGAGGAAAGAAAATGAAGTTTCTGATGAAATGTTTCTTTGGGGGGAATTTGTGAGTGGAAGCTGTTGGAGGTTCGTCCAGTAAATCTGACTCAGTGTGAGAGCGGCGCTGCGTGCAAACGCGCTCCTCCTGATGTTTAAATGGTGGAACGGTGGTGCGTTTCTGTGTGTAAAACTTCAATGATGTTGAGGTCATAGAAGAAGAGGAACTGCAGTTCTACATGAGACAGCGCAGAAATGATCTTTTGTACTGAAGTATTGAAAGTGATACCCTGATTATCCTGATTTTGTAGCACAGTCTGAATTATGTTATTGTGACAGAAAGGGACGGGCCCACTTTGTTTGAATCCACTGGCTTCATCTGTCCTTCATCAGGGTCTGTTAGCTGGGCAGAGCTGCAGAAAAAAAACCTCTAAACAAGATCTCCAAGTTGAGGAAAATGGTTCAGTCAGTCATATGTTTGAGATAAATGTCCTCTTTGGGACTTTTCTCAACACTGTCCCCGAGGAAAAGTAAAAAACTTGGTCTTCCTGGCTACATCAAATTCTCATAGAACCAGATAATAACAAACAAACGGCAGCGCAGATATTCAACGGTTCTCTCATCGAGCCGCTGATGAACCGCTGAGCTGAGCTGCAACGCTGCGCCTCGTCGATAGATCCAGATACGACCTGCAGCAGATGCACAGCTTAATTCTCCCCTGCAGACGCTAATGGAGACAAATGGACGAGCCAGAGAGCGACAGAAGGTGATGCATATCTATATTCATCTGAATTTGCTAAAATTTGTCTCTTCACGGTGTTTGTGTGTTCGCCTGCTGCTCTCTGGTGTCTGAGCCCTGAGCCTGAGTGCACGTGAGCATCGATCTGGTGTCATTCTGACGCACGGGAGGGGATTTCAATGGAGGGTTCAAATTGAACAAGTGCATTACAATTTGCATTAATCTGAATATTTACATTAGCTTTTGGCCTTAAAAAGGTCAAAAGACTCGTAAAAATAGATGCCAAAATAGAAGAGTGTATCTCGCGAGGTGCATGTGGGAACAGCCTTGATAGGAGAATAAGGGAACACATCAGTAGAGATGTTGAAACTCGACAACAAAACGGGACAAACAGGCCAAAAAGGAAACGAAAAAAGGTGACAACAGAATTTTGGCAACTGTGTTGAGTCATTTTTATTTTTAGCTTTTATTTCTGCATGTACATTAACAACAGTTAAAGATATTTAACAGTAATTGTCAGGCAGCAACAGAAGACGATGACGTTTCGCTGTGCGCCGTTGACGACACCGAAGATTTATGGAGGTGCTGAGCAGAGAGTCGGCCTCGGCTGTGCAAGGACGCTTTTTATCTGCTTGTAATTAAAGAACCTGAACAAAGAGAGAAAAGAGCTTCAACAATGCTCCACACCTGCTCGCCTAAACCAGATTCTTTTAAAAACAGACACAGACGGGCGATTCAGACAAAAACTAAAAGCTCCACTTATGTCACATGTCGGCACCGCTCGTCGTTATTCACGCTCAGGAAGCTGAGACGCTCCGTTCTGGAACGGAGGGGCCGAATCTGCGTCGACAGCTGCGTCTCTGGAAATGGGGATGAATAATAGCTGAATATGAGCCGTGTGAAATCCCGTCCGAGGCTCCCAGCTCAGTCAGACGCTCATAACGCGAGATAACTGCTAACTGCCGGCCCGCAGATTATCACAGCTGCACCTCCGAAACGCTCCCACTGCGTCTCCTGCAGCAGAAGGAAGTGTCATTTCGTGTTGTGAGATGTAGCTACTCACATGGCTGTCAGTCACCAATCATGGGAGGCGTGGTCTATAAGGACAGGAAGTTCACCCGGGAACGTTCTCTCTGTGCTCTCCTCTGACATTCTGTTTTCAGTGCAGGAATTCGAATGATAGGGTGGCGCTCACCTCGTTCACGCTGGGTACAGTCATATTGTCATGGTGTTAAAAGTCAGTGTTTCTGCCTGAGAACGGCCATCAACGGCCACGTATAAGCACCAGACCAGGTAGGACCTTTGACCTGCGCCGTCTCCTCCCATGGGCCCGACTCCGTCTTAAATATCATCTGTCACTTTCATTCAGTCACTTTCAACTCTCTGGAAAACGATGCAGTTTTGTCTTTAGTGCCTCTCCAGGTTTTCTCTCCGCTTTCTCTCTTGGGACATGTATTTAAGAGGATGTTGAACGCGTCGCACCACGTTCCCCCTTTTCAGGGATGCGTCAATGTGGAAAATGTTTGGACACGAATAAGTCTGAATTTATGTGATGTCTTTAAAGTACGAAAGCATAAAATTCATCAAAGAAGAACGAAACAGCGTCGTTGTAGCTCATGAATCTGCAGTTCAACAAACGATTTCAGCTGTTTTATTTCAGCAATCAGCATCCACATTCATTTTGTTCGGAAATGACATTATCTAGTTGATGACAATTTAGTAATTGTCACTAACCAAACCAAAGGGACAACAATTTTCTAATAACGATTCAGGTTCGGGGGATTTCCCTCATTAACTCTGATCATTTTCTCTTCTGTACTGTAACCAAAACCATAGGCAGATCAGTGCTGATTCACACCGAACTGCAGTATTGCAACTTTACATTCATGGTCATATGATGATCACCTGACTTTGCCCTTTCCTGTCAACAATATAAAAGATGCAGACGCCAGAAAATGACACAAAAATGACAAGCTTAAAACATCACGCCTGCAGGAAAGGCTGCGCTACTTGTCAAGCCATCGCCTGAGATCATGTGACATCACGTCAAATGGTGAAACCGTCGTCCATCATGCAAGAACCCTGGACGAGTGAGCACCACGTCAGTCTCTGAGGGCAGCGGACAGATCCTCACACAAGAGAATGAACATTTGAAGGAATCTGGAAGGTCCCAGCAGACGCTGGTGCAGCAGGACGGCCAGAGATCAAACAAAATGGTGGCTGAAACGACGAATGAATGAAAACGTCTGTAGGAACACGGACAAACTTTTGAAGAGTGAAGAGTTGAGCTGAGTTTCTGATTTGGCCCCTGCTGCCTCAGCTCCTCTGTTTCCACCATCATTTATTGGATGTACAATTAAAGACAAGCAGAATAAATGATCGGCATTAAATCAGCGGGTGGAGACACCTCGACAGCAGCACTTAAAGAGAACTTCTCCAGGCTCAGCTGGGATTCATAACGTTCCAGTGAATTACAGAAATGTCCTTTCCCAGCTTTTATGGCCTTCCTGCTTTACTGCTGCTGCTCCGTCCGTCCCCACACAAACCGTAGGTAGAAATTAAAGTGCTGCTGCTGCAGGACGTGCAGGAAGAACGGCGTTAACGCTGGAGACGGCATGGACGGTGTTCTGGGTCACACTCGAACTTCTGCTCTGAGGTCCAGTTCCATCTGTCAGATTTAACCTCAAAATAAGCTTGAACTTGAAAGGTCAAAGGTCAGTCAGTTTTGTTAAAACCTTAACATTCCCTGGGCACAATCCCTTAAACTTCAATGGTTTCAGTATTGGGGGGGAGAAAATTTTAGAATACATAACTATGAATACAGATATTGAAAAAGTTCGGTGTCAAAAAATGCGACATTACTGATGGTAACAGATTGTCTTCATTCGGAAATTAAACGCTGTGAGTACAAACCTTGGAATCCTCTCCTGATCATGTTTGAAACTGATCCGAAACAGGTCAAAAAGACTTGAGCGTCCTGGATCCAGAATCAAGATCAGATCCAGATCTTCAAAAACTGTGAAATTTGCTTCTTAAGTTAAATCGTCGTCACGTTTCAGAAGTTTCAGAAAACTCTGCAGTAGTTTTTGACTTAGATCCATGTTTGAATATGATCCAGATCCAGATCCCATCTGGATCTCAGCCGGAAACACTTGTTTCTTGTCATATGATCCATATACACAATATTTATTTATTTATTTTTTTTTTTTTAAATCAAACTCAGATTGTAGTCCATGTTTGAAAATGGATGCGGATCATCGCCACAAATCAATCCCTTCTTCTTGTCACATGCACCAGATTGTATCCAAATCTGCTCACATCTCTCCAATAGTGATGCCAATAGTTAGAGTGAAGCGTCAGCAGGACCCAGCCTGAAACAGCTGTAACTGTCAGAGTGTCTGTGAGCGAGTCACATCAGATCCTAAGCGTCAGCAGGACCCAGCCTGAAACAGCTGTAACTGTCAGCTTTAAAGGGGACAGAGTGTCTGTGAGCGAGTCACATCAGATCCAGTATCGAAATGTGAACTTCGGGAAGTTAAATGCCTGAAAATCTGCTAAATGAGATGTTGGATCATTAACTTTTACCGGCGGCTCCTTTGGTTACGTTTCACTGACTGTTGTTATGAGACTCTTCTTGAATAAACAAGATGTTTACTTTAATTAAGTCCCGTATTGAGTCCAGAACTGAGGTTCTGCCAGTTTCACTGGCGTCTGCCTGATCTCATCCTCGGCTGACTGACTAAATAAAAACTGTAACCTGCCAACGAGGATTTGATTGATTTCTGGAGGATCTAGAGGAAAGTTTTACACCGATGATGTCTTCAGACTGAGATTACTCAGATTTAAAACGCATCAGGCTGGATTAGGATGATCAGAGTTTGCTTCATCAGTGCCTTTCAGGCTTTTATTGACGAGTTCTTCACGTCGATCACTGAGGAATCACATCAGACAGCAGCCAATCGGGTTAATAATATCAGCATTAGATGCTGATCAGCTGCATTATTGGCTTCAATCATAGAGCGCTTGACCTACGCTGTCGTCTGATTGGGTGCTTGCTCCACTCCTGGCACGGAGTCACAGCGAGGGAGCGCTTGGTTTTCATTACGCCGCACATTGATCTAAGAGAGTAAGATGGAGCGGCGCTCTAATGGAGGGCGACTGGCAGCGTGTTGGCCGTCTCCCCTCCTCTGCCTCCTCCTCCTCAGAGAGAGTGAGTGATGGAGCCTCATTTCAACCTGAGAGAAAGGAAAAAGGGAGGAGGAGGATGGAGGGAAAACGTCAGTTTATTTACTTTCAGACTAAAGCATTTAACAGACTTAATAACAACACTTGCAAACTGATTGGTTTTAAGAGCCGAGATTGATGATGATGAGGAGGAGGAGGAGGAGGAGGAGGAGGAGGAGGAGGAGGAGGCCTGGGACAGCTGTGGGGATGATTAGAAAGGCCCCATCAGAGGAGCTCCAGGAGAGATCAGGCTCAGAGTTACAATCACAATTATTGCCACAGCTACAAGGAGCATAAAATACAAAAGTAATATTTACACCTGTGATTAGAGAATTTAGAATTAAGGTGAGAATACAGATGTGGATAAAAACACACCCTCTCAGGATTATTAAATCTGATCAGGTTTGAGAGAATATGCATGAATGCAGAGGAGGTTGAAAAGAACACGAGGACACTCTGGAGCACATTGACAATGAGGTTATAGTCGAACATTTCTTTCTTGAATCTGGAGTGCAGCAATGATTCCAGGAGACTCCCTAATTGGTTGAGGGTGAAACATGAGACCAGATTTTTCAATTTTCATCCACCTCCATCAAACTGAACACAATGGTTAACAAAAACACTTTGACACAATGGAACCTTTAACAGACTAAAGACCTATTTCAGTCTTTAAGCTTCAGAAATATGAAGGATGATGTTTTAGTTCGAGCCTCATTGAAGAATAATGAGAACACGACGAACTGAGGATTTTAGGTGGATGAGGTCCAGTTTGTCTCCACCAATCTGTCTTTGAGTGCAGTTCGGATTTGTGGCAGATTGTATGTTTGATGGACAAAACAAAAAAATGCTGCAACGCTGTCCTTCAAAGTGAGAGTGACAGAATCCAGCAGAGTTTGATGATGGTGGAAACGGGATCAGGCTGGTCAGATGCGAGGAGGCTAGAAGCAGAAATACGATGGATACAGGGATTAAAAACCATTGGTCCTCATGGACTGAAAAAATAACTTTTTGAATTGTAGATTTAATACTTAAGTTAAATAAATCATGATTAAATCATCCAAAGAGGAGGAGACAAACATGATCAGCACTAAAATCACGGGGAGTAAAAACAATCTGAGATGGTAAACAAGCACAAAGGATGGCTAGAAGATGATTTCTTGATTGATCGGTTTTATGAATTCATATTCTGTCGAGATTTAGTATTTATTTAAATTTGGAGCACTTAATCTGATCCAGCCCGTCGGGTGTAAAATTTCTAACTGGAGGAAGAGGACAGAGGGTTTGAACTCGTGCACTTTCTTGGCCTGGAGGTCAACACATAGAAACCCTCTATCCAACCTGAGCAGAGCAGTTTGTCCAGAACAGTGCAGAGATTAAAATTCAGTCCGGGGGTGTGGAGCTCTGAACGCGGAGGTGTCGTGTTAATGAGGCCTGCAGGAGACAACAAAATGGGTTCATGGGTAGATGACCAGCTATTATGGAACCAACATGTTGCTCATTTGATTAAGAAGCTCAAAGTAAAAATTGACTTTTAGTCTCGAAATAAATCACTCAGAAAGCAACATTTTTGCTTGTGATTGGCGACGATGACTCAGTGTGTTTTTCATGATTTGGTTGTTTGGACATCATCAACTGCTACTTTTTACCGGGTAAACATCCTGATTATCTGTACCTGCAGAGTAGCCAGAAATAATAACGGTGTGTTTGCTGAGTACAGTGTGTCCATCAACAAGAACAGATTGTTTGGTCTCTATTTTAAGAATTAAACACTTTGTCAGACTTTTAGACGCTGTACTTACTGCCGCCTATAGCATCTTGATATAGTGATAGTTAAATAAATTAAGGTGGTGACGATCAGCCGCAGCTTTAGTTTTTACGGAAACTGACAGCGTTCCATCTCCGCCATTCAAGCATCAACATTTCAAACATAAAAAAATTTCACTTTAAACAAATCACTTTTTCGTTGTTTGATTCCTGTCTGAATATCAAAAGAACGAATGATGCACAGATTAAAGTGGTCGTTTAAGTTTCTGTCCGTTACTGGTGATGGGAGTCAAAATTGTTCACGGTGAGAGAAACGTCCCTGGGACCGTCCCGGACCACGGTCAGTGAGGGGCAAGAATAACCTCCATCGGAGCGTTCAGGGTCTTCACCACTGAGCCTGTAATACACACTGACCACAGGTCTCCCAGGAGAGCCTCCACCAAAACACTCTGATAAAAGAAGAGGAATAATACGGAGAGTTTAACTGTCACAGGAAGTGTTACTGATTTCATTTTTTGCAGTGATGCTTGTTTTTTTGAGGTATGCCAGTTTTAGATCTGGGAACAGCTGACTCTGTCTCTGCGCAGCCGTGCTCCTCAATGTGGCCCCGGGTTCAGGGGGATGTAGGAAAAACTGCATTTTTCATGCTTTCATACTGAATCTGGATTTTCAGGATTTCACTCTGAGTGACCAGTTCACTAATTACACCAGCTGCAGATTTTTGGGTATTTTTTTTTACGTCTGCAGACACTTATTTAGGCTCCAAATGTCTCTATTTGAAAATAAAAATGCCAAGTTGTCCTGTTGCAGGATCCATCCTCACCTCCCTTTATTAAATGATCTTGCACAGAGTTTAAATATACTGTAAAAATTGATCACGTAGCCTCTCTGTGTTCGGTAAAGCGGCTTTGTTGAACTTTCACTCGTTTAATTTGGGCTCCACTATTGGGTCAAATAAAGCAGCAATGCATAACGAAACATCAGGAGTGTTTTCCGGCCCGCTTGTGTTTCAAGGCCAAACATTATCTTTTCCTCATGTTGACGTGCTTTGACCGTCTACAGTTGAGGCTGAGGCTAGAATTCATCCATGATTCTGCGGCATATCATCCAGTGATGGTTTAAAGCTGGACCTGAACTGTCAGGGCTGCCCGGATTTATAACAAACATGTTTGATATCTGGAATCTAAAATCAGATGATTATTTCAGCACTTCCTCAGCTGGATCATATTAGTCAGTGATGAACATCAGCCGACAGCGCTGCCAGGCTAACCTCAGCTAGCATGCTAGCTTGTTCTGCTGAAGAATAGACAGCCCGTGTTGACCGCGTGTCCAATGTTTTCTACACCAGACCCTTTGCCACACATCAGCCTCCATTTTGTTTCCATCTGCATGTCCGATCTGTGATCGTGAGAGGAGATTCGCTCTGTCTGATAAAAATCCTGTTCAATTATATTTCAGTTATATTTCAGTCTGACAGTGTTGACTCAAAGGAAAGATGAAGGGGGGGTTGGGTAAATGGTAAAAGTGAACTCAGATGTTCCACCAAACACACAACGGAAGGTGTTGCCACAAACACTTGAACAGGGAAACCAGCCTCCCCATATAACCTCCCGTCAGGCTGACGGCCCCCAGCTGAGGGAGAACCTCACAGGTGCCCCTGATATCTCCTGATGAGAAGGGAAACCTGTGAGCTGGATCTGAAGGTATCTGCGCTGAACAACCCCCACCTTAAAGGACAACACGTACAGTATGTTTGTTGTATAACCTGAAACACATACAGCAAACATCCTGACAGTATCCGAACCCTGAGGACAGGAACCTGTCGCAGCTCTGATGTTCTCCAGGAGGCTTCACATTGAGTTTCCCTGAACGATTCGGGTCGTCAGCGTCCAGAGATCCGGCCAGCGCTGATACTGGATGACCGCGTCATTAGGATCATGAACGTCAAGTTCTGCCTCACCTCCGGTGCTGTAATTCTCACTCCTCCACTCCTTTCTTTATCTCTGACCTCATCATCTCACACTTCTGTGCTTTTAGGAACATAAACCTCAAAGTTTTCCCATTTTCTCTCCACCGCCTGTCTTCTTCCTTCGCACTCCTCCTCATCGTCAGTCTGCTCCGAAGCCCAGGAGATGAAGTATGTGTGTGAACCCTCCTCTTCAGTTTCAATAGAACATCACAAGTAAACGACTGCAATCACAAACAGACGCCCTCGTTAACATGATGATAACAGCAATTTTCACCTGTTGCTGCTGAGGAACAGCTTCTCCGTTTGTTTACCCATTTTATCTGTTGGTCTTTACAATAATTTGACACGACCGTTGATGCGACTGCTGATAGGAAACAAGGTGATGAAGTTCAAAAAAGATCATAACATTGTGGTATTTTAGAGAAAATGTGACAAATACATAGACAAAACTCAGATTTGTGCGATGTGAAAATGCTGTCGCTGGTATTATGTTAAATCATCAGTGCGACTCAAGCAGCCCTGATGACCCACATGTCCCTGAACGCATCCCGACAAAGGACTCGTGCTGCTGCCTGGACTCGCTGCAAAGCCTTTAATCTTGACCCAATTAAAAAAATTGACTCTGAATTAGAATGAGAGGTTCAGATTAAGTGAATTCACAATATTCCTCGTGAAGCCGCACGCCGCCATGCAGCACTGATCCAACATTTCAGGATTAGTGGTGCTGACAGAAACCTTTAAAGCCCAGATTTTCCTCATTAAAAATACATCTTACAACTGTGTCGCCACGCGTTTGCTTCACTTTTTAAAATCACTTTGGATTAAAATGCTCCGGATTTTATACAACGGTTCCATCTCGATCCAGAAGGAGCAGAGACGTTTGTTGGAAAGGTCGTGGGATGTAGATCCTCTTCTCATTCGAACTCTTCAGATACGGATGTTTGTGCAAGCTGATGTTAGTTTCATCCCAGCGACGCTTCAGACCATCACAGCCTCACCTGATCTCCAGGTCGTCATGTTCTCGCATTATGA
>KV751331.1:6115301-6163459 GCA_001698575.1 Mola mola | reverse complement strand
TGAACCGCTTTAAGTCCTGAAATGAAGTAACACAAAACCAGAGACAGAACGAAACACAACTACCAAACTAAAAGCAGAGGGCAGAACCATGACACATCTCCCACAATCAAATGCTACTTTGTTTTTTCTTTTGGGTCAGAGAGCTCTGGTGCAGAAATGACTCTGTATTTAAAGTAAACCCTGTTTTCATCCATTATCTATGAATCATGTACGAATCAGGGTCATTTTTTTTTAAGTCATTTCTATCAAAAAAGCATTTTATTGAGACTTAATGTGTTTGGTCTTTTCCTCCTGTAACTCGTGTAATTCCTGTAGCTCATTGAACCGAGCAGAGTCCTTCAGAGTCCAATTACCCCAGCGAGACGAGTCTGTTGCCATTTTGGTGTTTCAGTGTGAGGGGACCATTCCTGTGTCCCCTCACAATGAAACATGACAGTATAAGTCATAAACTCCTCGTCCATGTTAGCAGATGGGACATAAGTCAAGCTAAAAACTCAAACTACACATCAAATACTTTTTTCCTAAAGATGGTTTCAATCATTTTATCACGTTGAAATAAGTTGGTGATTATTTTTCTCATCAGTTTGGTTTGCTGTTCAAAGACAGAAACTTGTTCACTCTCACAAATATTGATCTGCCTCATTTGGCCTCATTCTTTTACAGTGACAGAAAGTGGACACTTGGCGGCCATCTTTATTTAGGTCAACAGCTCAACCACAGCCTGACTGATGAGACACATAGAAACTCTTTTTTGCTCATTAATGACAGTGCATTTGTTGTTCTCGCTGTCAGTTCAGATCTTTGCTCCACACATCGAATTAAACTCCAGTCTGGTTAATCACACCATTGATTTCTACCTGCAGTAATAAGGTGGATCATTGAGACAAAATTCAGCACCATCAAACCCTCACCGGCAGGCGTATGAGTCATAATCAATGATGCACTTTTCGCTTCCACAGTTTATAGCAGTAATAAGATATTATTGAAACACTGTAAAGACACACATGCTTGTTTTCATTGGTTATCTTATTTTTCTTGTCACCACCGTTTGTAGAGTGCACACATCCTCCTCCTCTCTATTAGAACCATCACTCCTCCGGGTTCAATAAACACAAAACTGCCAGAAACAGGCAGACAGATTCACATTCTAGTCGAGTCTGATAAAATCACAGTTTACATCTCAAATACATTTTCAAATGGAAGGGGCCAATCAGAAAACAAATCATGTTCCAAAGTCAGAGAGGAAGCATTGGAGTGGCTGTCGAGGAGGAGGAGGAGGAGGAAGAGGAGGAGGAGAGGACGCTGAAGAAAGATGGTGACACCACAGACCTGCAGCCAAAGTGAAAATGGAGCCAATAAACATCCAACAAAATGTTATAGAAAAGATATTTTCTCTTTATTTCCACTCATATTTTCACACTGAAAAAAAAAGTGATATAACCAAAAACATTGATCTCAAGCTCAATTCTGTTCTAGTTTGTCAATACATAATAATTACTGATCAATTTAAGGTTTAAATGAACTTCAACAGCTCCAATATGATCTGTGGATGCTAAACAGTGAAGATGTTGTAATGTTTTGACTTTTGTGTGGTTAAGAGACATAATATATATGTTAGCATAAAAACAAGTGAGCCAATAGGCCATTTCATTCAGATCAGCTGTTTGGTAACTTTAGTACCGTGCAAGCTGTGCAACATACTATATATATAGTCCATGCTCTCTTATTCAAGTCTCGAAGTACTTTTAGGCTTCAAATGATGCTGCATAAACCTTGAGAGGAGCCGCTCAAACTGTGTGTGTTACACTGGACTGCAGACGGAGAAAAACCGTGGAAAAGGAAACAAAAGTCAGGCTTTAGTTGGATGGACAGATACCATCTCATTCCTAACCTACAAGTACAGGAACGTATCAGGAACGTATATACAGTATGTGCAGTATATACAGTATGTATATATATTTTCAGCATTTTCTGACATCAGGACTGGCCACCAGGCGGTGTATGTTTTGAAACAAAATGAATATTTTCAGCCGTATCTCCATTGCGAAGAAAGGCAAATTGATCAGAAGACCAGATACTTTCACGGTGGCACCATGACGTGTCCCCTGCCGCGCCGTCGTCTCAGCGCCAACACTCGTTTTGTCAGAACTGAATGTTTTCAGCCGAGCCATAGACCCTTTGTGTCAGCATGATGGCTCTAAACTGAGACTGGATCTTCATTTCTTGCACAATGGTAGAAATCTGGAGCCCATTTAATTTTTAGCGTCCTCTGATGTCAGGATTGGCCACCAGGTGGCATTTTTGTAGCCATATCTCCATTACCATGAGTGATCAATCTAATTCCAATTCAAAATGTGAATACAGGGGATGTATTCTGTCACGGTGACACCCTGATGTGTCTCCTGCCGCCATGCAGTCTGGGATTTTGGGAATATACCCAACTAGTCGCGTGTTGATTGAGTTAACTAGTTTCAAACCTTGGTTGTAATAACTTGTGGCTCTGTGTGCCACTTCCGCAGGATTGAACGGGACTCCGCCTCCAGGCCTTTATCCAGATTTCCCTCACTTGAACCACGGAGATGGTATTTGTAGTAGGTTTTTGTGTTAAATTCAACTACATTCTGTTTTCCATAATTTTGACATTGAGCTTGTAAAAAGAAATAACTGAAAATGAATTATGTAGATTTAAGGCTTTAAGGCTGAGACAAAAGTTTAAAACATATATGGAACCTAAAACATGGAAGCCCTCAAACAGAAAGTGAGGAGCAAATGTCTGTTGCTCTAAATTCTAATTGGTCCTCACCAAGAATACAACACACACACTCCTGCCTCACCCTGAGCTTCTCTTGCTTCCTGTTAGTTTTAATTAACTGTCTCCCTCCCTATGTTGACCCCCGTCCCTCCCTGACAGCGGCCGTCACCGTGACGTCTTCGGCGGCGGCTGGCGGCGCCGGGGAGTTGGTAGTTGGACGAGGAGGACGGAAGGTGACTCGTCAGGTTGAGCAGCTCGTCGTGTCCGGCGGCTGTCAGGACGCCTGACCTCCTCCCGCTCTCGACATGACAGAGAGGAGGGCCAAGTGTCAGCTCAACCGCGCCGCCTGTCATGTCTGTCACGCCTGGCGATACAGGAAGCCATGTTTTTGGAGCAGTTGAGGGATTATTTATTATTTTAAAAGGAAGAGAGAAAGGAAAGTTAAAGGACATCATTTTTAGCCAAGAACCAACTTTTTGTGTCCGATGCGATGCCCCAACCCTCAGAGCAGCTCGCCGGCGCCGTCGCTCACACAGATGATGAGTTTTAACGCAAAGTAACAAAGCAGAAAGCAAATTCTGCCTTTCATAATTTATATTCCTTCAATCGTCGTCATTAATCCTGGTGATTATTCTCACATGACCAGCCGTGTCACAGTTAATGAGCTGCTCCTCTCAAACGTTCGGGGCGTTTCGACCGTCATCCATCTCTCCGGTCAGAGGGAGGAGAACCACCGCCAGGCGGGCCGCAGGGCAGAACTCAGCCATGGGCCCGGCGGACCTCCTGGTTCTAGCGCGTCTCCTCCAACCAACCAGGGCTCATATCGGAGGAATCTACCAGGCCCCAGGGTCATCGGGTCGATCAAACACGCAGGTACTTGATATGCGCTGTGATGATTTCTGCTCTTTTTTTCACTCATTCAAACAGCTGCTGCTGTAAAAGATGCCTTTTATAATAAATACAAGTATTGTGTTTTTATTGTTATTTATTGTCACGTTCACGCCACGGTCCACGTCTGTAAACTGTGATCAATCCATTGATTGAACTGTGGTTCAATTATTGGTCTGACTGTTGGGTAAAAAGACAACAACCCTCAAATTTTCTCCTGTAGATCATGAAGTGTCGACATCATGACCTGGACTTCACTGTTAAAGAAACTCTGACTCGCTCTCTGCTGACACCCTTCGGTCTATAATGATGATGAAGCATGTGAAACTTTGTGTATCATCAGACAATTAAGTACAAATATTAAATATTGACATATGTTTCATATACAACATCATGTACATATGGGAGACTCGTCCAGTACATAATGTTTAGTTCAAAATCTGCAGTAAATAACTACCGAGGTGGGTATAAAGGCCTTTTTATGCATCAGATATTCCTTTCAATTAATTAGCACATTCAGGAGAGAAGTTCACACAATAAACAATATTATAATATTCTACTCACTCATTCATCATGAAGCCCTTTTGGAGCCGCAGTCTGTGACGTGAATATCCAGAAATCTTCCCTTCTGCTCGTGATCTCCAGCCCCCAGCTGCCCTTTCAGGGACTGCTTCGATGCAAAAACACCAATTTCACAATAATAATAATAATAATAATTGCAGCATTCAATATGACAACAATTATGATAATATTTTGCATCGATGCCCAAAAACACCAGACATACATGTACCTTAGAGAGATCCAACAACAGACACAACTGCACCGAGGTAGGACGCCTTCCAGACACCGGACGCTCAAGACAACCAACATGGATGCTGCTCCATGACAACCCTACAACTGTGTCGAGAGCCTCCAACAGGTGCATCACATCAGACAACCACTGTCTGTTCCCTGCAACAAATCCCCAGCTGGACCAACTGCCAACATCCTCAGTTCCAGCTTGCTTCAATAGGTAATTCTCTTTGCTGTCATGGGATGATATAAATGTGTAATTTTGACAGTATTATAGCACTGAGAGTAATTTCCACACCGACAGTTTCCATTCGTAATTACAATTAAGGAAGTTTGTTGAGTCAAAGTTGAAAAGAATGTGCCTGTACCATTTGGCCTCTCTGTTCTGTCTGCTGAGAGTTCTGAAGAGCACATCAGCAGACATCAGCAGCCGGACAGTATATATGAACAAAAGTCAGCTATTGTCTATTAGCTAATGTAATACGACGTGGCTTTCATGAAAGATGTCAGAAGGAATGTAAAATCTGCAGTGTAGAAGCACTTAGAGTGGTTGGTTGGAAAGGCATGTCTGTAGCAGGAAGCAAATCCCAGATTCATCAACAAAATAAAGAGTCAGGAGCTTTTAGGACCCCCTGAGGCCGCTGGCTCCCTGGTCGGTAATCCACATTAGATTTATTAGTACTGGGACAAGTAATGCACGAGCTGCTTCCAGGGCTGTTCTTTATGTTGCCATTAGTCCCCATATTTAGCCGCGGGACCGAAACCCAGAAAAGGTCTCACACAGGTCGTTTCCTGGCATCTCCGCAGTTCTGCTGTGGTGGCGGGATCTGCACAGGTGTGACCGGGCCTCACAGGCGTCTGAACACGGGTTCCAATCCAGATTTTTCTCATTTTCTCCCCATCGGGATGCAGGTGATCGTTTATTGGTCTGATTTATTCATTTGTTTCCATTTTCCAGCCACACTTGAGTCGCATACATTTGGCTCTTAGCAATGCAGAGCGAGCTCTCCTTCCTTTATTACGCGTAATGGAGTTTTAATGACGCTGTTGGTGAGGTTGGAGGGGAGCAGAATTGAGTGCGCACCTGAGGTGCACTGAATGCTGGTTTGCATAGTGTATACCGAGGAGCTTCAAGAAACAAAGCCAATTTTCTCTGAAGTTCTTTCTCAGCATCACCAAGAAAGTGAAGGAGTTAACAGAACGCTGAGACGTTTCATTTTCAACCCCTGCAGGGAAAAAAACCGAAAGCAAAGCCTTTTCTACCAATCCCAGCGTCCACTTCACGATTCGTCTCAACCTCAATCTTCATAACTCATTTACATCATCGACAGAGGGAAAAGAAAACGCTTTAGAGCCTGTTGTGCCGTAGATCAAAATTCAGCCTCAAAAATGTCTTTCAACTTCAGTTTTAATCAATCAGTCAAACTCTTTGTCTTTAAAACCAGTGTTTATTCACAGCGGGGGGGGCTCAACGCTTCAATTTAATTTTAAAAACTGACAACTAAACTCTGGAGGAATGACTGCTGTTTCCTGGTTAATCATCAGGCTGTTTGTGTAGGAATTTGAACGGTTCATCCAGCTGCAGCGCCGCCACCCGCAACAGCAGCATGCAAATCTTCATTAGCCGTTTGACAGTGGTCTCACCTGCTGTCATTCCGTCCTTTTTGGCGTTAGAGGTCCTGAGATTTAACCAGCTAGAGGTCTTATTAATCTCCCTGTTTTGATTTTTTTTTTTTTCATGCTTTACAATCATGAACATAAAAAGCAACAGTAAATGCTGTGGTCTTCCTCACTGAGCTCATTAGTTACCAGAGAAAAAGTGATCAGTGAGCAACATGTGGCTTCGTCAACATGAACATCACCAGATTAACCAGTTAATGAACATAGTCCGCTTCAAAAGTCCAAGATTTTTTGATTAAAAAAACAGCTGCTGCTGTAGAAAAATCATCTGGGATTAAAATAATCAAACTAAATGTTTGGATGTTTATTTGGTTTACATCTTCTGTGAAAAGTTTTGGGGCTGAGAGCCACCGACAGGTTAACAGCAGAAAAATAAAAAACCAACCACACAAGCAAATGATCCAAGACAACCCCGCACATTTGCCACCTATCAGGCCAGTGACACGGAGGAACCCGCGCCGGAATAACAAAGTTACACCAGAGGGGCCCGAATGTGACATCTGCCTCGCTGGATAAAGAAAACAAAGCAAGTAAGAGCGTTTACACCAAAACACAGCTTCCACCAAGAGCTCATTTACACAAAAATGGACCAATAAAGACACATAATTTTCAAAGGAGCCAGTCGTTTCAGAATATGGCCCATCAAGGCACAGACATCAAACAGTCATTACCCTGATGCCAGATGGGAATTCAACATGAAGAGCGTTATTATCAACCAGCAAACAACAACGACAAGAAAACGAGAGAAAAAAAATCGACAAAACGGAGATGGAACGCACAGAACCAAAAATCCAAAGATGTGAACTAGACGGAATCCTATTTCAGGAGATTAATCAACTCTGTTTTATTACATATAGAAGAACTGAGAACGTTTTATGGATTTCTAACTTTAAGCAGGAAAGGGTTGAACAGGAAATTAGCTGGTGCTCAGCATCAGAATCTGTTGCTTTGTTGGTTCGGTTTCATAGCGTACGTCACAGCAGCATTTTTCCCTCAGGTATGTTCACGTTGTTCACACTGTTTATTGAGCTGACTTTTCCAGCAACAAACCAGACCATTTCAGTGATTTCATTTTACAGCCGTGTTTGCGATGACTAAATGTGATATTACAACGGAGATGCCATATTTGTTGCAACACAATCAGACATTTTATGGTGAAATTGTGTTTTTTATGGACAAACAAGCACAATATTGTCACAGTTAAAAAAACTGAAGCATAATCCAATTCTCCACATAGCACTGGTTTGCGGAAATAAAACTATATAAGGGCGGCACAGTGGTGCAGTGGTTAGCACTGTCTCCTCACAGCAAGAAGGTCCTGGGTTCGATTCTGGGTCAGGACGTTTCTGTGTGGAGTTTGCATGTTCTCCCTGTGTCTGTGTGGGTTTTCTCCGGGTACTCCAGCTTCCTCCCACATTCCAAAAACATGCAAATCTGGGAGTTAGTAGGTTAATTGGTCACTCTAAATTGCTTGTAGGTGTGAATGTGAGTGTGGATGGTTGTTTGTCTCTATATGTCAGCCCTGCGATGAACTGGCGACTTGTCCAGGGTGACCCCGCCTTCGCCCCAAGATGCTGAGATAGGCCGCGACCCCTAACGGGATAAGCGGTAGAAAATGAATGAATGAATGAAATATTTACTCTCCAACCAGGCCACTTGTACCTCTGATCCTTTATTGTTAAGAGAGTGAATACTACATGTTGCAGTAAATATTTCATTATCCTGCATTTATGATGATAAAGTGAATGAGAAATGTCAAAAACATCTTTAACCTCCAGCTGAAGGTAAAATAAACAGGCAGTTGCACTTCAAAACATTCATGTCGGGTCACCTTAGCATGTTAGCATGCTAACAATTCAAAATAGGAATTTAAAAAAAAATGTTTTAAGTCAGATGTCAGAATGAATTCATAAGTGTTGACTGGGTTGGCAGTGACACTGAATGCTAGCTAAATAGCTTGCACTACACTCAAATGTCTCAGGTGAAAAATTATGAGAAAATGATTCTAAAAAAAAAAAAACTTAACTAAAAGTACAAAAGTGTAATCTGTTCATCCTTTCCTTGGAAGACAACAATTTCAACCATTAAGGCCTGTCCGTAACTAAAAGCAGTTCTAAAGAGAAATTAAATGGTAACAAGTTCAAATTGTTATCTTGAAACTAACAGATAAAAGACTTATCTGAACAATTTTCGTATCGCTTTGTTTCCTGCCGCCTACCCAGGTCTGACCTCTCAGCGAGGACCAGTTCGCCTTGGGTGACCCTACCTAGGTTGGCGTCAATTCATCAAACATTTTTACTCATTAAACTGTTCAAACACTTAAAAGTGTTGTTTAAGTATCAAAACCGTTGGTGTAGCTTTAGCTAAAAAAAAGAGCTGAAAGTGTCATTAAAACAAGTGAAAGAGCTACAGAAGTGGTAGAAGATAAATGATTGTAATAGATTTAAAGCCTTTTGGTCTGTCTCGTAACACCATTATGTACCTGTAGAGGTCATCATCCAATAGCTCTCAATAGTTTCAGCTGTGAGTTGTCTGTGGGTGGCAATTTGCTAAATTAACGTTTAGTTTAATAAGTAAACAAAACAAAGAGACAAAATGTCAAGAAAGGAAATATTCTTTCAGCTGTTTTCAGTAAAGTAGGCTACCTGACCATTAGCTGACCGTGGCTAACGGAGCTCACGCTGGATCAGAGCAGATTAGCTACAGCTGTTGTCAGCTTTAGAGTAGTCACAAATCTAAATCAAATCAATATATTGAACGTTTATAGCTTGAGTGTTTAGGTATGTTATGACAAGAACGTCATATAATAAATCACTGGATAGGCATCAATATATGTTTGCTTTTCAAATGTACCACTTTTGTTGTGTCATTTAAATGGATGGCTTTGTAATTATGACAAAATGGTGCAGCGAGTTCTCGTACATGAGCTGCCAAAATAACAGTGAGCATCACTGAACAATGTATGCTTTAAGTCTACTTAAATTGGGCCCCAACACAGAAAGAGCATTGTAAAATGTAGGTTCTTTGGCAGTGGAGGACTTGTTTATCTCACTCCAGTTTTGGAAGGACGTTTTTGTTTTTCACTGTGATTGATGAAACATCAAGGGGATAAATCCGTCACCGTCATCATTAACAACACGTCAGCTCGACTTTGAGCACAACACGGCGTAACTTGCCAAGGAGAAATGCTAATTATACTAATTACACAACATAGATGTTATCCTGCGAGCAATGTGAGCCACAAATGGATGTGGACGGAGGTGCCATTTTGGCATCCGTAATTGCGTGTTACTATTTTACGACGGGTGAGAGCATTAGATGGAGAACTCTTTGAAGCTTTGTGGCCGTTTGCAGCGCTGAGGTCCCTTCCATAAAACCCATTAGCTTCTCTGTGATAGAGGACTGAGCGGCCCGCTAAAATCGGCCGCCGTTTTCTGATGTTGACCCTGAACGCAGCCTGAGAGCGTCCGGGGTTTCAGATGACGGCTGCTGCTGAGCAGTAATTACATGACAACCTTTAAATAACGGCAGCCTATAGCTGCCATTTAATAATGTGTCTGCGTTGGTGTGGCCACGCGTGTGTGTGCGTAGCAGGAGAGGAGCTGAGCAGCTATTCATCACAGCAGTTTGGCAGGTAAAAATACACCATTACGGCTGGAGAGAGCCCTTTGTATATCTCTGCTCTCAGGGGGAAAATATTTTTCTCCGGATTTAGTGATTTTCATGATCTGGGATCAGCTGGAGAAGCACATAAACGACTCTCAGCTTGTTGTTCTTGACTGTAAATGTGAAAGGATGTTTATGTGTAAATATTGTACCTACTATATGTAGAAGAGAGAGGTTTTAATGGTCAAATAGCTGCACCAGATGTCCCTGATTTCAGTGTTTTGTGCTGGATTAGCTACCAAAATGTTGGATGCTAATATTCTCATAACACATCACATCAAGATTTTTTTGTGTTGTTCTCTTTTTTTATTCTTTAATTTACTCCACTACAGGCAATTGAAACCCTATTACCACTCAATGAGAACAACATTCTTGCCAGTTTTAGGCTTGTTTCTTTAATGAAAGTCGTTTCACTGCTGCTTACGAAGAAGTGTATAATTAAAATCTGAAATGAATTGTTAATAACACGAGACCTCATACATTTTTCATTTTTTATTTTTTTTACATGTTAAATTCTGCGATGTTTGATGTCGAGGCTTTCTCATCCAGCCTGGAACTCTGGTGTCTTCTGGAACTGTACATTAAATTCATTAGCATCTATAAGCGTTAGCTTTGATGCTAATCCCAATATTTGTTCTCCCATAGTGCTCTGGGAGAGTTTTTCAGCCAATCATAGTTTTTTCTTAAAGACTTGTCCACCACTATGACGCTGATCTGTGTGGCTTTGTTGTCCTCGGGGGTCAGAATTCTGGTTCCGGCCACTATGAATCATCGTATTCCATCTTCGGTCCTGGTCCGGTCCTGAGAGGCCTCCTTCGTTCGCTCCTGTTCTGGAGCCGCTTCCCGCCAGCAGTCCTTCCTGTGTCGCCCATCTCAGGCCTGAAAACCTCCTCCATCCTCTGGGCTAAAGCTCCCAGCTCCTGGTCCGGAGCGCTAGCTGCACGTCTAACTGAGCTAACGGCGGCTACATTGAGTTAACAGTTATTCTGATGCTACGCCGCCGCTGATTAAACAGCTGGTAAATTCTTTATGTATCGCTCATTTAGGGGAAATCACATTTTACAAATGTGTTGCTCGTTCGAGCGGCTTTCTTTCTGCTTTGATGAGATCCGCCGTTCCCCCGCAGTCCAAAGTTAATGTTTCGTCAAGTTTTAAATGGAAAAGTTTATCATTCAAGCCCATTTAACACAGTGTTGGTTTCAAAATCACACCATCACGCTGCAGAAATGACCAGAACGAGCCTTCTTATGTTGGCTGCAATTCCCACAGGGTCACATTTTAAAATCCTGTATGTGTCAGAACCGCTTTTTACATTTCGGCTGTTTTCAGTTTTTTTTTCAACTCCACTAAATTTCACAAACTTTTGGTTACTGGTTCCTTTGATAAAGGATGTGTTCTGCCACCTTACAGTGACCTTTGACCTCCAAAGGGCAAGGTATCATATTCTGATCTGAGGTATTAGTAGTATGACTACATGAGGCTGCAGTGATCTTGACCTTGACTCAAAATCTAATCAGTTCGTCCTTGAATCAGAGTGGACATTTGTGCAAATTTTGAAGAATATTGAGAAACCTGTTCACAGGAACGGCCCAGACATGCAGACGGACGCGCACTGGATAAACAAACGATCGGAAAACATCAGCCACGTTTCCCCAGAGCAGTACGGTCCAGTTCCGTTCGGTAGGCACGTTTCCACTGGAGCCATTACCTGGTGGGCGGGGCCCGGTGACCTCAGCAGCTACGTTAGTAGTGTGGTATCGTAGAAACGCGACACAGTTTGTCCAACGAAGAAATCGTAACAACAAACAGGAAACAATGGAGGACATCCAGCTTGTTGTTTCTCACACAAAGAAGACAGGCTCTGTTTGAGAAAAGGCTGCACGCCGCCAGGAGAGAGACGGCCTAACTGTCGCAGGGAAGGACCAATCAGAGGACGGCAGTGGGCCCAGCCCCTACCATTGTGGTACGGTTTAGCTGTGGTTGGTACCCCAAGCCAAGGGGGACAAAACTGGCTTGATCTGGTTAATGAGACTATTCACAGTTTTTGACAATGCAAACACAAACAAAATGTGTAGTGAACCAAACAGCACTGAACCGTACTGCTTGGTGGAAACGTGGTCACGACGTCATCGCCAGCATGGAGCCATAAAAACGCAGCCTAACGCAGCGCAATTAGTGGACGTGAACGTAAACGCATCTCAAAGGTGATCAAAACAAGAAGTTCAGCTCGAATAAGGAGTCCTAATGTTTGTTGTGAAACCGACCGCCCGTCCACAACACCAGGAAAAACATCAGTCAGAGATCATTTGTGGCTGCTGGAAATGAACTTGCCAGGTAGAACGAAAGAACATCCAAAATGTTTTCCGCTTGTGTCCCCCGCGCAGGACGGAGATGAGCTCTAATGGTGGATGTCGTTAAATTGTCATGTAATGGGATCATCTCATTCCTCTAAATCGAGCGCTGATGTTCTGCGATTTGCTCCTTCATCAGTGGCCTGTTTGTTTTACCACACGGGCGTCGTAAAGATGATGCCTCCGCATTTGCATGTAATGACAGTCGTGATGCCAATATTCTCCTCATGAGGATCTTTGTATTCTGTCAGCGTGAGCACCTTTCACACTCACAGCTGGGAGGATCTAATCAGGCCTTTCTTGACAGCATTCGAATCTTGCTGCAGGTAGGATGGCGTCATTATCACGCCATCATTTTAGAACCACGGCTTCGATAGAGGGGCTTTGATAGTTCCTGCAATGATGAAGAAAACTCTCCTCATTTTTTCGAACACAGCAGAGGAGAAAGATTGAAGCATATTGTTCATTTTTTTAAGGACGAAGTTTGTTGACAGAAGTGACAGAACCTGGAGATGAACCGGGGAAATTAGCCTCTCTGTTGCGTGTGAACACAACAAAAACCTTGTCGACCTCGGCCCGGCGACGCCTCCATCTGTCTGCGGGGCTACCTGTGATTGCTGCTCAGACGTCAACTCCATTGTCCATTGTCATCCTCGCTGCTGATCAATGCTGCAATTCCAGGCCGTGTGACCTCAGCGACGGCCGCCACGCAGGGGGCGTGAGTCAGTCTGTGTTGACTCGGCGGCCTGAAGTGGCTGTTTTCACCTCAGCTGACAGCGCCGGGCGGCCCTGCTGACAACGGGCTGATTGCTGTGTCATTGAGCTCCCAGTTTTATTCGACTGTCCATCAAAGCTGAAGGGTCCCTGTCTCCCCGGTTAAACCTGGCCTCCCCCCGGGGGCCCCGAGCGCAAGGTCGCCAGGCGAGCGCTGCGCCGGCGACCTTGGCGGGATGGGGTATAATATGAATACAATCATGCTGAGTGGCGAAATAATGGCGCTGTAAATTCAATAAACAACCCGGTGGAGCTGACATTACCTTCCCTTCATGACATCTTTTTCTGACAGGACAAAGTAATACAGCGCTCCCCCGGGAGTCCCTGAAAACACTCCATATCACTGTACTACATGTCAAGGCAGCCGCGCGAGGAAGTAGGAAAATGGAGGAGTGGAGGAGGTGGAGGAGATGGAGGAGCCAGGAATCCCGCTCTCTCTGAACACCGTTCAGACAGACGGGACGAGCCGGGAGCCGTTCTCCAACGCTTCACAAGTCTGTCACAATGAATATCATATCCTTTACCACCACCTCCGTCCCCAACACAAGCTCCAGTGGCTCCTGCAGCCTCCAAAAACGGATTCCCTTCATACAATTATGTATTTATTTGTTTTTCTTGGCTTTATAGTCTCTGGGATGTAATTTTACAGCTGCGCCTCATTGAGGTTGTGGGGGGTCTATGGATGTACTACTTTAACTCCGCCCCTCAGCTGCAGTCAAAGCGAGGCGGAGCCCTCAGACTACGCTGCACAGTAGTAAATTTTAACATCGGAGTGAATCAGCTTGACCCAGACGCGAGCTATTCGTACAAGGTTGTATCTGTAGCGTAAAGCTCCGCCCCTTACAGTCAGGTTTGGTTCCCGAGATTTTCTACACAGAAGATCTGGGCTGTCAGAATGTGGTTTTTGGAGACTGTCATTAGTGGACTGAGAGCAGAAACGCTCAGCCGTAAAAAACTGATGCCTATTTCCATCATGATGTGAGTCGTTATACATGAAAACACAACACGGGCACGTTAACAAGGTCAAAATCCTGATTTTAATCGGACCCTTAAACGCCGCCTCCAGCTCATCTCCAGTTCGCTGCTCAGAGCAGACAGATGAGGGGACAACAGGTCAACCACAAGCTTCAGGGTTGTTAACTTATTTAAATGGACCCTTCAGCACAATTTTGCCTATCTTATAAATAAGATAATTGAAAATTAGGGATCGCTCATGATTTAAAAGAATCATTCTCTCATAAAACAAATAAAACGTATTAAGCTAATTGTAAAGAAAGCTGGTTTATGTAGCTCCGCCCACTGACATAGTCATTAGGCCTTTTTATACTCTGAGATTGAACGATATGCCAATACATAGGGCATTCGACAGCTCTGTTCTGCCTGTCAACGATGAAGAAAACGTTCATAAGAATATTTGCTGCGGCGGATGATCTTGTGTCTCCAAACGTCATGTTGTTTCCTTATTTGTTTCTTCTTTGAGAATGTGATTCTTTAACTGATGGGAGGACATTGAAATTCACCCAAATACACAAAACATGTTTTTCTACGTCTATCATTAATCGCTGTGTTATTGTATATATTCAAAGCCGTACTGAGTGCAGAGAGTCGCAGTGTTGTGGTGCACTGTGAGTACAGCTCCTCCTCCTCCTCCCGCATGTCTCCGGCTGGCTCGTAAACCTCTCAGCAGCTGCTCAGAGAGCCATTGAGCTTTGATGGACGTCGCCGCTGATGAAGGTAAAGCTGCTCTGACACCTTTATAAAGGACACTTCCATCATGATTATATTTACATTTAAAGGGTCAGTTCACTCAAATCACACAACATCTACTTAGCCACTTACTCACTGTGTCGTCTAGTCATGCAGAGACTTCCAGTTTTATGTGCTGAGCTTTTTAAATATCAGCTTATCCTCTGTGCAGCAGCTGACTGGAATAGTTAATCGAAGAAGTTCAGATATAGATCAGCCTGTCTTTACTGAAATGATGTCCCAGCCCTTCTGTCTCCTCACTGCTGTACGCTGAAAGGTGGTTGATTCTGGTAGAACTCTCGCTGTTGAAATTAAGTAGTTCAGGTTTTATTGGCAGTAAGTGATTTATCGGTCATATCATGGAGTTTCATTACTTAACTGCAAACCTGACTGGAATGAAAATGGAGGACGAGGATGGACACATTTCTCTGACAGTGTGCACACTGAAGGGAAACATCAAGACAGGACGTGTCACAGATAAATCTGACAGTTTATTATATCGTGTGAGACACTTAAAGTAGCTGTTGAAGGTCTAACAGTGGGGGTCGGTCAGTCAGTGTCCTCTGCCTATTTTTCAGCAGGCTACGTTTCAGTTCCATGTGCTTTAAAAACCATATAAATGTCAAATTAAAATGTATGATTTTAATTACCTCCATTTTAAAATCACAACACACTGTTGTGCTAAGGTCTGCCACAGTAATTTAAGTAAGCAATTCCAATTAAAAGTCGTTAAAAAGTCATGAAACGGTTCAACTTAAAAAAATAAAAACCGTGTATTTTAACAACTATCAACCGTCACAGCTGGCTAACATCTAGTTAAGTAGAAATCCTACCATCAACACTTTTAACATGACATGAAGCAGTTCAATTTGGGATAAAAACTAGAATTGTATATTTGTGACTACGTTTCACACAGCTAGCCTACGTTTTTCACAGCTAGCTAATGTTTGCGATCGCTGCCTAACGTCTGTCACAAGCAAATGTCTGCTACAGTTAGCTCCCAGCTCCCCATACGTTAGCTAACAAAGGGTGTGAACTTGGAACAACGTTGGTAAACATAAGTGAGAAAAACACTTGATTCTGTATCAAATCGTCTCTGTTCCACGGCTGTTTGAAGCAGAGTTGGAGGACAGACAGTCACGTGGCCGGACACGCCGACCTTGTAAAGTCAGCGAGCTTGTCCAGCGTCTCACTGTATGTTTTGACACATCCGCTCTATGTTTGCATGTATCGATGACTCCAGTCGTCCGTGGCGCTCGCTGTTATCTCACTGCTGCATTAATCCCCTTGTTTCCTCCTGCAGGGCTGCAGGCCGGGCTCTCTGCGGCCCTCCTCCCTTCCCCGGGGGGACGCCTCCTCCACCGCGTCCAGACTTGTCAGAGCAGATTCTTGTCAAATTAGCGATGTCCTGCATCGGGGTAATTGCTTGCCAAAGCCACTCCACTGATGCAAATTTAAGGGGTCGCCCGTGATGGAGATAATGCCAAATTGGTTTGGAGATTTTGAGATGTCCGCTCAGCATGGACAGATAGGTATGTGGGCCCTTAAATGGAAAAAAGAAGAGACGAAACCAGGTTCTGCGTGGAGAATGCTGATGTGACATCGCTCATCACGGGAGATGGATTCCTCCGCCCTGCAGCTCGCTACTCACACAACAAATGATTGTAAAGTATATCTGGAAGGCTCTTAGTGCTGCATAACAGACTCATACGCCGCAGTCATAACGCCTCCTCTCTTGTCCCGTAACGTTCAATTGCTTCGGCTAAGTAGCCATTAATCGCAGTCGGGCTAATGGCCGGGTCCAGCTCGGCCGTGCCGTGACCCGACTGACAACGAGGGTTAGGAAAAAGCAGCTCCAGCCGGCGTCTAGGGCCCCGGCGGCCGCGGCTGCCTGATGCTGATGCCACCTGACGGCAGAGGCTGGCCGGTGCCGTGCGAGGCTCTCGATTGGCTCACCCAGGGGAAGATATCAGAGTCATTTCGTGAGGATTAAACTCTGGAGGCTTTAGGCTGAGACTCCTCCTGGGAGGACGCGTCCGTCCCCGCTGGTGGAGGGTTTTAATTTCAGAGCGGCTAACTTAGTGGCGCTTTGGTAATGAGGAGGGGGAGGGGGTGTTGTTCAGGCTAAATTGGCAGAGACGATTAAAGAGTGGTGATTAACTGGGTTAGGAGGAGAGCGCCCTCCAGGGAGGAAACGCAGCGAGTTGGCAGAGCGTCGACACGCGATCGCCTCCACGCTTTTGGTGCATCATGAAAAGACTTTAAAAGCAGTGAGATGCTTGATAGATACGATGAAAAATATGTGGGAAGGGACGGACGTATGCGTGATTCAAATATCGGGACACACGTGCTGCCATGTGAATGTGTGCAGTGGTGATCGGGTGAGCCGAGCTCAGCCGTCATTCATGACATTCCATCATCGAATAACTCATTCAAATCAAACCGATGAGAAAAATGAACACGTGTGACATCAAACGGGCATCAGCGGGGTAAGAATGGCACGCTTTAGTTTTCAGTATAGCTCTATACTGCAGCCAGCCAGCAGGGGGCAGCCCGGATGCTTTGGCTTCACGTTGTGTAGAGTCAGAGGCCAACGCTGACGTCTGCCAGGCCCAGGAGCCCGCGAGAAGCACGGGAAACGCTGAAGGTCTCACACAAAGGACAAGATCTGGCTAAGAAGGAGGAGAATATGCAGATGAAATAGAGAAGCAGCAGCGAGACACAGGTGCAGCACATTAGGGGCGGGGCCAGGTCATCGCACGAGGCAGCAAACTGGACAAGTGAATCTGAAACAACAGGCGAGTGACGCAATAAGACAGGAAACAGCAAAAGTCATCTCGTGACACTTCACATGTAGAGCAGCAACTCTTTTTTTTACCATCAAGCTTAATTAATTAATTAATCTTTGTCTTTGTTGGCCTGTTTTCGATTGAATCTGAAAGATTAATTTTGAGTTACAGCCAAAAGTAAGTTCAAATATAAAACACAGACAAAATTCTTTTAAATGTTGATTTTAGCACCATAAATGTCACGAATAAGAAATCGATTGTAGGAAACCTGTGCTGACAGTAATGGATTACGTGCAGAAATGAAGCAGTGGCTGCTGGGCAGACAGGAAGTCTCTGGAAAGGTCAAAGGTCAGCAGCACGGCGAAGTGAGTGAGGTTTTCAGTTAACAAAACCAAACGGTGGTACAGTGCTTTATTAACAGCTGGGCTTCCCTCATTATCTCCAGCTTTGTCCCGCAGATGAGAGCAGGGACGGGGCCGCGGCCTCGCCAACCTCACGCGCCGCCGCCGGTCCAAGGTTGATGAGCTCTGGATGTTTGAGCCAGCCATCATTTCAGAGGCTAATGAAATATTTTGTCATCCTTTGTCGTCCCCGTGGCCTTCCTTTCGTACCTTTTCGTCACTCCACCTCCTTTTCCTTCGCAGCCTGCGCTCGCCGCCGCCGCTGCGGGAATTAACAAGGCTGGAAAAATAATTAAAATTCAACCAAGTGATGAAACACTTGCAGCAAGGCGTCCTTGAAGGGTCGGCAGGGCCGGTTGTGAAAGCGGCAGGGAGAAAAGAGAGCAGCGTTTCCCTTTTTTTTCTTCTTCACACAGAATCATGTTAAGCTGCTGCTCCCGGCTTAAAGGCCTCTTAAATTGGAAAGGCGCCGGCCTACAGAGACACCTACCTGTCAAACAAATACCACACGCCTCTGATTCTCTCCGCCCTCGTGTCAGGCTCTCCGCCAGCACTCCATGAAGGTATCACAGCCACGCCGCCGTCAGAGGAATCACCAGGCGAGCTCCCGGCACGATTCTCACCGCCCGCTGCGGTTGGCGTCCTGATTGCGTGAGGAGGAGAATAAAACCGCTCACATGGCCGCGCTGAGGCCTCAAACAACAGGCTGCAGGCTCTCCCTCTGGCTACACGATGAATTCTTCAAATGATCTAAGCCTCTTTTTTCTCATTATGAGCTCACGTTCGTCCCATGTCATTTACTCGTTCATTTCCGTCCCCCGAGAGAGTCTGCGATTCACGTCTGGCGTTCGAGGGACAGATTTTTGAACATGCGTGCCCCTTCCCTTTAAAACTTTCCCTGAAAATCAAGAATTCTTCTTCTTGGATCTCAGAAAGTTTTGTTTCTTTAGGAGCGATGCGAATTCTCCCGTCTCAGGTGGCGAGGAGGACGAGGAGCCGCTCTCCTTCCTCAGAAGACATCTGATTGCAGCGTCGAGGCGAAGGAAGCAGGAAGAATTTCATTTTCAGCTATAAAAACACATTTTTTTAAAGCAGTTTTCACATGATATGATCATAGATGTGTGAACACGCTTTCACACACGGAACACAACATGTAAAAACACACATCTACATACATACGTGCACACATACAATGAACTTAATTACATGCTGTGCCGTGCAGTAATGCTGTTGAATCCGCAGCATTTGCTGGGCTTAGAAAAGGGTCCATCCTTCCCTCATGCCTGTCTGGAGCCTCAGATTATGGGTAATCTGCTCCATGTGCTGTAACTGATTGACAGTGTTTCTGTAAGTGTCCACGGAGGGTCGAGGTTCTGCAGCCAGCGTCTCCTCATAGCTTTCCTGCCAGCTGCCGTAAAGATCTTCAGAAGGTATACAAAACTCTTGATTTGAATCCTTTGGGGGAAGTCCTGGACGTAGTATTGGAGTATAGGAAAGACACGCTGACCCTTAAACCAAACGTTTTTGGAGATTGTTCTGGACACTTTTGCCCAAAATGGCTCAATGTGAGGACAAATCTAGAATATATGTGTCCACCGTTGTTCTGCCTCACATCAAGTTTTGTCTGGTGTCCATGAAGAAACCCATAACGTTTTTTCAAGCAAAAATCCTTCCAGGTTAAAGAGTTTTTGGAAGAGATTTGTGTTTCCCACACAGAATATCCCATAGTTCTTCTGTTTGCATTTCCTTCTCCCAATTTTGCTTGTATACTGACGCCCTGATTTAGAAGCATCAGTAAATACTCTACAGAGCGCTGGATTTATTGCTTTTACCTTCTGCCAGAAGTAACTGGAAGAAATCTGTGCCACCTATGTTAGACATCTGTCTTCCATTTTATAAACTGTTCATCTCCCGCTGAGCAACAGGTTTACACAAAGCCGTCATTCCAAGCGGAGACCATCATTCTGGTATTCTAATTTCCCTTTGAATATGAAATCTGACAAAGTGACGAACAATTCCACCTCCTCTCCCCTTCTGGGACATCTCAAAACTCTTCCACTTTGCCACGTAAGCGACGTTGCACCAGTAGTCCGAAGGTCTCGGCTGAGCTGAAAGGAAGTGGTCTTTCAGACATGGAAGGGCAAGACCCCCCCTTAGAAAAGGTTCTAACTGAAGTATTGAATATTTCAGCCTGGGCCTTTAGTTACTCCAAATAAAATGTGATGTAGGTTTGTCCCACTCTGTGACTTGTTTTGAGGAGATTTCACACCTCAGCTAGCTCCTGTCGCTGTAACCAGGTTCAGAACGATAAACACAAAGTTCAGTCTTCACAATGATTGGTGTATTTTTACTGTTGTCCAGATGGAACTAAGAGATGTTTTAGGTCAATGTTAGCCAAACATGCTGTTTCTTTTTAATAAAACATCATACTGAGTCATGCAACTGAATTAAATGAAATAGCCAATTGGCTAATTAGCGTCTGTGCTAACTTCCTGCGGTAGACTGCATACAATCCATCTCAAATTCACTGCAAATATTGACATTTTTCAGTGTAATTGAGGTAAATTCTGGATGAGAACTGGAAGTGGAGTATTACAAAAGCATTGGAGGCTCCCTGCGTTGAAGTCAGGGTGACGTGCTTCATGAGAGTTATGTCAGGAAGTAAACAGTTAGCTTTTATTGCTTCTCTCTTTTATAATTTTCACTGTTTGTCGAGCGAGCCGGTGTGGCCTCCTCTCCTGTACGTGGCCTCTGCTCGTCATCCTGTGCTGCAGGTCCACCCCCCCCCCCACATCAGGAGATTGATCTGTTTGGTCCCCTGACTCTCCCTGTTAGCATTGATTAACCAGCGAGTCACGCTACCTCTGCAAAGACATTTAATTTCTTCCTTTAATTATTTAGAGTTGCAGTGAGGTGCACGCTCATCTCGGCCTCATGCATCATGCAAAAATCCTGACAGCCACACCACTCTCACCCCACCACTAAACCAGCCATGTTTGTTTAAGTCACAGGCTGCAGGGCAAGACGTGCAGTTAGCTCGCGCCTTGATGGGAGGCTGAGCGCTGAATTATCACTAATGGCTGCAGCTGAGACGAGTGAAGAACAATTTTATGAATGAAGCCGTGTATTTTTCTTCAGATTTAAAGGTACGTTAGCGCCCGCCGGCACTTTGCGCTTCACTCGTACATCACGGGCTCAGTCTAGTGGGGCTGTCAAGATCTGCTCAGCTATCAGCCAAATGCTAATGCTAGCATTTAGACAAAGGGTGAATAATTGACCTAAATAAAAATGGCTGCCACTTCCTGCCACCACACAAAAATTAAAACCAAACTTTGAAAAAAACTAAGAAATTCACTTGATTGTTTACGCCCTCTGTTTCGTATGAAAGGATTGGAGTATTCTCCACTAAACACATAGAAAGGCGTGATGTATGGCCGTATACATGTACATATGTGAGATTCAGATTTGTCATAGCCATATATTTAGAGTGCAAATATGCAACAGAATATTTGAGATATCTCATTTAAGGAGATGTACGTGTGGTCTTAATCCACATTTGTTACTTGCAGTTTACAACTTTTCCCAGATATCAGATTTGTATATGTGTGAGTTTGCAGTGGCTGCTATCAGCCAATCAGCTACAGGGGTCAGAGGGATGTGTGGCAAATCCTCAGTGGTTCTGTGAAGTTTACACAAGCCTCCACAGCTTATTATTTACAGCACGTTTGACGTGCCGAAAGGCACAGCAGATGAAAGGAGGTGTGGTCAGCGTGTATCTGTGATGTGGCACGCCACTACAGGTTCACAAACGGTCCCGCCTTTCCCGAGGCCCCCTCAGGCCCCTCAGAACAGAGCCGCGCTTTCATGTGAAGCCTCGGGGACAGAGTCAGACTCGCGGTAATGCTTTCTGTTTTTTTGTTAATTGGCACCTGACGTCTTTGTTAGTTTGCAACTCTTTAATTTGGTGGTGGCGGCGTTAAGGATGGACCCATTCGGTACGAGATGGAGGACATGATAATGTTGTCAGTAACTAATTAGCGGTGATTGCATCTGTCAGAAATTCGCAAACAGGGGCAATTAATAATGATGCACTATTAGCTTCTCTCCAACCTCACTGACCCAGTTAGAGTGGGCAGGGCTGAACCAGCGTGTTCAGGAACGCTTGGAGGTTATTTCTGGAGCTATGTTCCTTTGGACGTCAGTGACTTCATGTTTGATGTTTTTATTTTTCTGTAGCGCACACACACACACACACACGCACACACACACACACACACACACACACACTCACACACACACACACACACACACACACACACACACACACACACGTACACAGATTGTATGCTGCTCTCTGGAGCTCCAGTTGGTCAGACCCACTGCTGCTGCCAGCACCTGCAGACATAATAAATGTCAGAGTTTTGAGGTACCTGTCTACCTGCTGCAGGTTGTTCCCAACCTTTTTCTTCTCGGACCCCCCTGCCTATAATGAAAGCACCCCCAACTCTTCGAGCACACACACACACACACACCAAGAGAATGATCGTGATTCAATCTGAGTGGGTACAAAAAATGTCTTTCTCTACAGTTTTATATAGGTCATTTAGAAATTGTCTAGTAAATGTCTCGTCTCGTCTTGTTTCGTTTTTGGCCGCTTATCCGGGTCCGGGTCGCGGGGGCAACAGCCTGAGCAGGGAGATCCACACAATCCTCTCCCCAGCACAGTTCCACCAACTCCTCCGGGGGGACACCGAGACGTTCCTAAGCCAGGCCGATAATATAATGTCTCCGGCGTGTCCTCGGTCTGCCCCGGGGTCTCCTCCCGGATGGGCGTGCCCGAAACACCTCCCCAGGGAGACGTCTAGTAAATGTGTTATAATAATTTTATCTATAGTGCAAATTTGACAACCTCAGAGTGGACAAGCCTGGCAGACCCCTGTAATCTATGGTGCCCCTTTAAGGGGGGCCAGGACCGCAGGTTGGGACCCATTGATTCATACAAACAGTTCAGGAAACAGGAAGTCAGTGAACCAAATCGTAGGTGCACAGTATACCAGACAATTATACTCAATTAAATCATCAAGGATGCTCATTGTATCTGCAGCTGTAACGTATCAGCTGATGTCCTTTTTTTTTTTTAATCAGTCCAATGTGAACAGCTGATGATTATTTCAGTGTGGCTGCCGTGGTGCATGTGATCCTTAGTTATCTGAATAAACCCAAAGAAGAAGAGGAGCAGAATGTGGGTGTATTGGTTGTTTGACCAGGTGAGGTACAGGCAGCGGTAACAAGGCTGTTACACCAGGAGGAGCTGGTTGAAAACTGATAAACTCCATGACTCTTTGAACTCGTAAAGATGTTAAATGAGTTGCAGTGTATGTTTTAAACAGCAGATGGCGATGACACTATATACTGGGACTTCGCTTTAAGGTTTTTAACCTCACTGCCTCTCGTCATTTCAGTGAGTGAAGCAGTTTCAACCGCGGCTGTCAAGAGGTCAAAACGACTGCCTGAAAGTGTGGAGCTACAGGGCAGAAACAGGGAGGGGAGGGGGACAGTAGTTGCTTCCATAAGAGTCTCATGCTTACTTCACAGAAGTTACAGACCCCAGGTTTAAGACCGTTGAGGTTCTTATGTTCTCATCTACAAAGAAAAGGAAAATGTGCATTGTTGTAGTTTGCAAAGTTTCTAAACTCACAACTGCACAGTTTTAAGTCAATTATATAAAGAAAAGAAAAATTCCAGTATTTTGTCCTTCTTGTCTGCGAAATAACACTTGAAAACACTTTGTCATTTATAACCGGGGAAATGGCACCTCAGTGCGGGTTCGTTCAGTACTTGATGAAAGTAGAAGTTACAGCTTATCTCGTCCTGCCTCCCTCTGCCGACAGAGCTGATGATACCGCCACAAGTCAATATACCATCTGTATAATTAACACTCGACCAATAGGAAGAGGGCATTAGCATAAGGTATTGAGGCATCAAGCTGCTGTAAATGCTTCTGAGTATGTCTTCATGGTTCTGATCACAAGGTTTCCTTCACAGGGACTCTGACATTTCTGTTGTGAACAGAACAAGCCACTAATTGGTTTTTGGAGTGAATTAAAGAGAAGCACACAACGCAATGTTAAACTCCATCGTGGGGTGTTTGGTCCTGAGATGTGCGGTGGGAGCTGAGCATTCCCTCCGACATGTCCACGGGCTTCTGGTACGTGTCTTTAAACATGCACTAGCATAGTTTCCTTGTCCTCTAAATTCACAGACTATCGAATTTCCTCCCGAATCCGCGTTCTTGTCTTTATGCTTGTCGGCGTGCAGTCACGTGACTCCTCCTCAGGCAGCCGTCATATGTCCTCCACGCGTCCTCCCGTCACTCCCACACTCTTTTGTTTGTTTGTTTGTTTGCTAATTACAGACTTTTTTTCTGACACCTGTGCCATATCTGTGGTGGTGCGAAACCTACAGCTCGACACACTGCTGCACACGAATAATCACGCATGTTTGTCCCCTCGTGTGCAATTACCTCTTCTTTACTCTTTACCTCACTTTAGGCTAGCTGTTTGCTGTTTTTACAAGTAAACAAAACATGTTCTCTCTCTCACTCACACACACACACACACACACACACAGGCACTGAGAGACCTCAGCTGTAGAAGGAGGTAAATTGTCTGAGGGGTCCCTCGACCTGGCCCTCCGTAAAGGTCCAGCTCAGCATGCATCATGTTCAGCTGCCAGCTTCCCACAGTGCAGCCACAGGGGGCGCCTGAGAGTAAACTCGCCTCCTGTCAGACACTTCAGCCTTCCCCTCGAGCTCAACAGCAGCAGATGGGTTCAACGTGGAAAATAAAAGCTGAAGTCCCTGAACGCTCCTCTGCTGGTGACTGTGGTTGTCACGTAGTGGCGTCCCTGACGGGCTCCTCCCCCCTCCATGAAGCTCTCTCGTGCAGTCAGCTGAGTGATGAGCGCACTTTCGTCATCAGAGATGGAGGCGTGCTCAGGAGCGTCTTGTGGTAAATAAGGGATGCGTCTTCAGTAATGGCCAGAGTTTATTCAGCTGCCTCTCAGCACCGCGGTGCCTTCAGGGACCATCAGTCCTTCTAGTCATCATCTGAGACTCTCAGCAGAAGGCAAAGCTTTGAGTGGTGATAAGTGTCGCAGCGGCACCCGAGCTCGGCTACAGGACTGGAACAACCTATGGTGGTTCCGTGGGTGTGAACATTTCACAAAATGCATTGTTTTTGACTGTCGGTTGCTAGGATCAATTAGCTCGTTGAGGCTATACAATGCAACGGCTTGGGGCATGACGGAATATCAGAAATAACTTGCTTATTACAGTCAACTGCGCTCAAAATATTACTGCAAGTGTCTGGTAAGATGAAGTATAAACCCACAGTGAAAATGCTGTAAGGATCCTGTATAACACTAATGTTTCTACAGGTATTTCTACCATTCTCTACATTTGGGCAATAACTGAGCAACCCAGGCACACACTTTCCAGTGTTTTCTGTCCATGATGTGGTAATCTGTTAAATAACCTTTCTTTGTAATACATCTACTTCAGAACTCTGTTCATTGTCTTTCAGAAAGCATCGGAAAGAGCGCAACTTCGCCAGCTGACTCGTATATAGAGACCCTCAGAGAAACAATGAATTGTTGGCCCTGCCATGTCGTCTCGCCTAGCGTTTGGTTAGCTGCTTTGATACTGATTTATGCAAACCCTCTGCCTCTTGATAACTTAATTTTCTCTATTCTCTCAGAAACATCTCGGGTTTGTGGGTGTTTTGGCTCATAAACAAGGTCACTATTTTTTATGAGCTGGTTTTGTCTTTCTTTTCCAGCCCAAAAAGGCCAAATGGATCAACGAAACCGTGCCGTCTATTTCCATTCAATAGTGTTTTTCCTTCTCTCAGATATCCATGCACAGAACCCATGTTAGCACCAGGTGGACATGGGTGTCGTCGCTCATTCTGAGCGGTGGCGTTACGAGGTCACCAAGAAGCCCAAACACTGATATGGAAACGCTCCCTGTGAGCAGACAGCGTGCATAAATGCACAGAGCCATGAAAATAAAGATCAGTTACAATGAGGATGTGACCCAGCACTGCGAGGGGGCTGATAACCTCCAGGTCGCAACTGAAAGCTTTTTCCAGGAAAATAAAACGACTGATATGAAAGGATAAAAAAACCTGGCTGACCTGACTGAGCCGCCGGGGGACAGAAAGAAAAGAGCGAGAGATGAAGGGAGGCCCAGTCAGATACATTTATATTAGGTGATTAAAGGGGAGGGACTGCTGGTCGGCCAGGGACGGACAGAATGATGTAGTGGGAGTCCAGCCGCGGCTCCACACTCTCTAATTGACCCCGGTTAGGATCTGCACACCCTTTCCCTGGCTCACAAAGAGCGCCTAATTGCTGCAGCTGATTGGCTCCTGATAGAATTACGGCTGTCAGTGAAGGTCATTAGGCTCAGATTCTTCTTCCATCTTGGGGACCTGTAAAGCCGCCCTCCCTATTCCACAAGTCGCCTTAACGAGCTCGCCATGAGCTCTTTGGTGAGGGTGAAAATCCAAGATAAAGCTAAAAGCGCGTGTGTGTGTTCCAGCATGCTGTCTGCCTGTTACTGTATCTCACATACTCCAATCGATATTTGTGAGATTGAACAACTTTCTCCCCCCTGAAGGTGGAGGAATGCTGAACAGCGATTGAAGTTTTGGTCCGTGAGGTCAAGGTGAAGTTTTCCTGCAGAAACTGGACAGGAAGTGTGCGGTTTCTCTGATCCAATACTCATACTGCCATGTTTAGTTTGATAGAGAAGTTTTTCATGCATTCTACTGCATCCAGGTGCATTTTCAGGTTTTTTCTGGCTACCTGACCGCTGACATCAGTACAGATGGCCGACGTGTCTCCAGTTTCTCCCACTTTACACACACAAAGCCAAAATATCCAGATAACAACGCTGCCTAAGAGTCGGCGCAGTAATGATCAGGAGGTGGAGCCATGATGTTAAGTTCAATCATGATGTTTAATAGCGTCATGTTACTCATAAAAAACAACCTGATGCAGAAAATAAACACTTGAGCATACATTGGCACAATACATACAACTTAAAATGCCAGAAAAAATCTTTGGGAAATATTTATTTCACAGAGAAGAGGAGCCGTATAGCTGAAGGCTCCGCCTCCCAGACTAATTTTGGAGATCCTAGGAACTACATGTAAGCCTGCGTTTTGGGAGAGTAGTGATCTAGTTGGTTGGCATATGAAGGCGCAAGAGCATTTAGGGCTTAGTAGGTTAGGAGAAGGACTTCAAACTCTATTTTTAGATTTCACGGGGAGTCTTGATAGACTCAGCCACACTACATTGTGTAATTGATTGTGCAATTGATTTGTAATTCATACTCTGATCAGCGGATGCACGGGAGATGTTCACAATGTGATAATGTAGTATATGAATTCACCCAGCATGTAAGAGCAACTGCAGTGTGTGATAAAATTAAAAATTAAAGGTAGAAAATGGAAGGTGTGTGTGTTTGGAATGCAGTCAGCATGCGTCCGTGGCAGCACATGAAACATGCATGTTCAATATGTCAGTCAGCTTCATTCACCGAGTGCACATACACATCCACAGGATAGAGAAGTGGCTGAACATGAACAAGAAATGTAAGTAGGAACACAACCGTTTCTCCCAGATGATCAAAATACAAATTCGTCCATAGTGTTCAGCCAGCTTGTATTATACGTGCTGAAGTACACACACCCTGACTTTAGTTAAACAAGATGACTGCAAAACCAACGTTCATCAGCCTCATCTGCTTTAGCTGGGTTAGCCATGTAGCTGACCACCTTCCTGTGCTCAAACTGGCCTCTGTTGACTCACGTTTGGAAAGTGTTTTCATGTGTAATCAGAGTTCACTGGGACCTCCCAGGTGGGCAGAGTCAACTATTTTGACAACGTACTGCATGACGCAGCCATAAGGTGCATTCAGTGCAAACAGCACTCACTCACCAAATATCCTGTATAGAAACACATTAAAGAGTAAAACATCGTGCTGTGCTGGAAAAAAAAGAGTGTTAGTAGGAAGCAACTGGACTTCTTATCTTGTTTGAAGAAGTTTCGCCTCTCAAAGGCTTCCTCAGAACTGAGGAAGCCTTTCGGAACTCTTCAAATGGAAAAACAACAATGTTTTCTGTGAAGCTTTCGTTAGACGTGATTTTGTTGCTCAGCATCATGTTCTCCATCAGACAATCGGGACAAGACAGACGCCGATAACAGGTCGTCTACAAGCTGCTGCTCCCTCACGGCGCCCAACAAGGCCAGGGTGTGTGTGTGTGTGTGTGTGTGTGTGTGTGTGTGTGTGTGTGTGTGTGTGTGTGAGTAAAAATAAAACAGTGTGAGAGACAGAGACAGAAGTCTAGACAAACACAATATATGATGGATTTACTTCTTAGCAGGAGAAGCGGAACATCAATGATGTCGGCTTGTTGGTGATTTCCAGGATTTACTGTGAGAAAACCTGACAGAGAGAGAGACAGAGAGACAGAGAGACAGAGAGAAAGAGGGAGAGAGAGCCTGCAAGGAGACGATAGCTCTCCACAGCCCACAAAAACAGGGTCACGAAAACACCAAACATCTTCATTTCTGTGCAGAACCTCATTCCGACTATTCCAGTCCGACGTCGGGTCTTTCTTCATTCTCATACGGATGCCAACAGAGAGCCAGAAAACTTTATTCAAATTCACATTATCAACACACATGGATAAAAGGTGTCACCGACACCTTGCAGTTTGTAGAGACTGCAGGTTGTAGTCTACTGTACACTGCACAGTGCCAAGCTCTAACACTGGAGTAATTCAGCCATGTTTGAACCAGACATGGATTCCCAGGGAGAAGAGGAAGAGCTTCTGGTACAAGTTCGACTACAGGCTGATGCATCACAGTGGTAAATTTCCTTTCTATGATGTTAAACCCCGCCCCCACAAGTCAGCAGGATTGGTTCCGTAAGGTTTCTACCTGGAAGACCCAGTCTGGCTGAGGTTTTTGGAGACTGTGATTGTTAGATTGAAAGCAGAAATCCTCAGCCGTGACTTTGGCGGCTTGACTGGCATCTTCAATTCTGTCGTGTTTGAGTAAGTCGTTATTTTCTGACCAATCATGTTCAGCTCTTCATAGTTTCTATTACTTCTGTTAAAAACAAACTTTCATGTTGAAAGCCACCATGACTGTGGAGTGGAGACAGCAGCCATGAAATAACCAGGCCCACCATTTCCACGGTTCAGTACATCTGGTCATATTAAAGTTTGTTCTGTTCCTCTGCAACAGGTTTGGACCTTCTGCAGGAGGTGTTTATACGGAGCCTTTTTGGTCTCTTTAAATCTTTTAACATGCTGTAGTTTGAGTTAAAATGAGACCCTGAATGTTTTCATATGGTGTTCTGGATATTATCAGGGCTGGTGTAACACGTTCAGGAACCTAAACCTGCACACACACCAATCACAGATCATAATTTAGCTAAATTTGGGTGAATATCTGGTTCCCATCACGAGTGAAAACATCGTTTTCTTCTCCTGTTTGCTGTCAGAATCAGAACTGCAGCCGTCCCACAGCCTGAGGTAGGTGTTCTGCCGAGTCTCTCAGGTTCCACATGAGTGCGGTGGGCTCACTCGCTGCTCCTCAGAACATTAAAGCCCTCGAGTGGTCCATTAGCGGCCGCTCGTCATGTTTGAGAGCTAGAGTTGGGAGCTGCACATTAGCTGAAAGCTAACAGGAATGATATGGATTTGCAGAATTTAACTTCTGACCCGCGTTACCGTGCCCACGCTGCCCGGCGGAGGAGCCACCGTGCTGGGAGGGAAACTAATTAAAACAAGCACGTCAGGAAAGCGGTGCCGTGAGCGGACCTCTAACGACGGCCAATATTAGCATAACCTAATGTGCTTGTTGATAAAGGGTAAACTTTCGTGGGGAGGACGTGGTGGGTGCAGAGTAAACAAAAGCAGCTGGTGCCAAGGCTCCGGCGGCCTTCAGAGGGAGGTGGGGGCTCATCCACTCCTGCTTTATCTCCCTTCTCAATGCTCCAATTAAACTCCCGGAGGGAGGGAGTGGGGCTCTCCAACAACTGCATTAATATATTTATTTCACTTCTTTTTCAGCAAAAAAAACCCACATTTCTGTTCTTTGTTCTTTTGCTGTTTCCTCCCGGCGGTTAATTGCACGAAACTCCGCTATGCTTTCAGCTACAAGGCCTCGTTCGTCGTAAATATTCTATGAAGACTTAAGTAACAATTGTTGTTCTTTTGCCTATCAACTATTCATGCTCTGTACGTGCGGTGCGCCGTGGGACAGGCGTGTGGGACGAACTGGAAACCTGTTTGCGATGAGGGGGGGGGTGAAAGTAAACACTGTAAAAATAGAGTTTATTTTAACAAGCTCATCCGGCCTTGCCTGCAGCCTTCGAACAGGGACAAGAAAACCCGTCAGCTGCTGCTTGCTTACAAGCTCACAGAACTTTATTGAATCTATAGTAGAGAGATATGTTAATCTGTCAGGTTAGAGTTCAGGTTAATGTGGAAACTTCTCAGTGTGAGAAAGCTTCTGTTCAGAAGAGGCAGAAGTTCTCTGGGACGCTGGAACAACAAAGGGGAAGATGTCGGCCGCTGCCCTCCTTGAGGTTCTTCAGCGAGATTAAATTGATCACTCAACCGGTTCTGCAGGCGAGAACACTCCGAATCAGCAGGTCCATTGATTTATTTTGAAGTGCATTCTTTTCTTTTGCATGTTGTCCACTGTTGGAGGGACAATTTGTGTTCAGGAACTCAAAGCAGGAAACTGACTAAAAGTCATATTATTGACCAAAATAAGATTCAGCACTCAAATATGAAATCCGATTTTACTGCCAAAGCCTGAACGGTCGGCCCTCTTCCTGATTTTTCTGAGCTTTATCGGCCCATGTGACCTCCAGGTCCCTCACATCAGCCTGTGTCCCCTCCGTCATGAGTCCAGGCTCCAAACTGACTTCCACTCCGAAGAGTTCGAGTCTTCTCATAGCTGATTGGTTGGTCGGTAGGTAGGTGGTTCCCTTTTGTTTCATATTATTTTTCTTATGACTTAATGATTATCTGTGGGCCGGGCATGACAAAAACATTCCGAGAGGACGATGCTTGCAGAAACACCCTACTTGGAAAATGTGATTTGTGATTTGTAAAACACTGAAACTCATTGAATTAAAAATAGCACATATTAAATGTACAGAAATGCTATTATTTTTGTAAGTTTTATACTCAGACTTTGATGGACTTTGGAAAATTGAGAGTAAGAACTTGTGAAATGCTTTAGGAAAAAAGAAGATCATCCCACAATTAATAATGTTGAAAAGGAAAAGTGAAATTTTGGAGCCTCAACATTGAAGATGAAGCTTGATTAAGATACTAAGTCAGAAATCTTTCCGGAAAAATATTCCAGTAAGGAGTTCAGTTGTTAGCTCGGCATCAGCTGGATAAGTACGAAAACATCACCCGAAATCATCAACGAAACCATCTTTGGACAAAAACTGAGGAGAACTTTGGAGTTTTCATTGAATACTGAAGCCAGCCACCAGGGGGCAACCGAGATGCTTTTGCTTCACATCGGCCATCGTGATATGTTGTCAGTGGGTGTTTGGTTGCAAATGGTTATGATAATAAATTACTATGCTTAATTTTGAATGAAGAGAAATACAGTCAAAATACATTTGAACAAGTGACCAACTGGACACGTACACATATAAATATCCTGTACGTTCACTTGTCCGACGATGCACCTCAGGTCCCACAGGAACCGATTAAACTCTTCACTTACAGAAAAGGCGTAAAATCTTCTCTAGCTGTTGCTGGTTCAATCTGAAGCCGGAGGTGCTTGTTTTGCAGCGGTCTTGCGAGCTGCACGCAATTTTTTTTAACAAGTTTGCACCAGTCAGTGAGCCGTCACATCGCCCAAGACTGTAAAACAAAAACAACCAAAAATAATTTTAAAAACCGATAGGTTTAATTCATATTCAGGCAAAAGACCTTTTTGGAAACTTGGTTTTATTTTGGTTCATGGAGATTTTTTGCAGCATTTACAGAGTAAATGTACCAACCAGCAGCAGCAGCAGCAGAGGAAGCATCACTCTCATGCAACACACACACACACACACACGCTCCTGGATCTAAGCGAGGCACAGTGGAGCCTCAGAGAGTCTAATAAGTCAAACTGCAGGCCGAGCCAGCGGCGCATGAATACCAAATGCAGCCTAATTGATTACCTAATTAATGCAACAACCAGTATTTTTTTAATTATAGTTATTTATTGCCCAAATGTTTACAGAGCCGGGCTGATTCATGAGCGGGTCGGACTCGGTGGACCCTGTTTATAACGCTGACAGGAAAATTATCACAGCTCCACTTCATCATCCGCCGCTGCCGAGCGAGATTAGCCCACGATCACAGCCGCCGCCTGCTCTTACATAACATGGAGGAAGCTGCTCGTTTTAGAGCTACCCAACGTTTTTATTACTGACTGGTCAGAAACCTGCCTCAGATAAAAGTTTCACCGCAGAAGTCGACCACATATCAGGAGTCGACGTTTGGCACCCGTCAGGCAAAATGCATCATGATTCGTTGAAATTCACATGGGAACCAAACATGCATCATGGGATGTTCAGCAAAAAGTCCCACAGAGGTCACTTCAACACTTTTTCAGGGATTATAAAGCTCTACACTCACCGAGCACTGAGCCAGTGTTCCTTATTCAAGTCGCTGAGCAGAACACGGAACACAGCTGAGACTCGGGGTCAGCGTGAGCTTCCCTGAAAACTGAAACGACAGCAGTTTCTCTGACTCCTCAATAACGACACGACCACCATCACGTTTCGTGTGACGTCTGGGAGCAGCTGAGACGGGCCGAGAGGAATCAGTCCGGCTGTGTTTCTTAAAGAAATTAACTCACAAGTCGTCGGTCCAGTGCAACACGGTCCAAAATCCAGATCGAGTCCAGAAGGCCAGTCAGCTATTCACATGATGAGCCAAAGGAAGGATGTGGGTCTGACAGAGGGAGGGAGGAGACAGTGAGACATGGGGGCGGGGCAAACATGGGACACATGACGGCGATCAGAGAGGAAACGTAAATCAGTTAAATTAAATCTCATAATGCTGTTTAATTCCCAGTAGCAACGATCCGACATGCAGCATCTATGACGCGCTTAAAAATGCAGATTATACAAATAAAAATATGTAAATTCGATATATTTTATGATATATTGTAAATTCTGACAACAAAACACGAGTCAGCCATCATTAGGGGATTTAGGAGGTATTTCGCAGAGGTTATCGAGGCTCTTTTTCTGATTGTAAACCAGCATATTGACCTTTTTACAGTGTAGAAACACAAACGATTGTTTCTGTGTCAACAAGCTGGGTGACAGTAACAAACAGTGACATGCGAGGAGACGGGGGATGTTTACTGCAGCCAAACTGCGGAGCAGGGGGAGCTGGGTAATAACTGGCAGACTGTCGCAGCCTGCTGCCAAACGCTGTAAATGCACAAGTCTTGTACCCACATTAAACTTGTAGCGACGCAGGCGAGTGACAGCGAGGCGCTGGACGAGCCGCACGCTGACTCCACACGACAGGAAGTTATCCGGGGCCCGCCGGGACGCGGGGGACAATGAGATGGAGGGGATGGGAAACGGGAAGGGGGCGGGGGGACGACGTGTCGCCGTCAGCTCGGAGGAGAAGCAGGAGGAGATGAGGACCTGCAGCTCCGGCGACCTCTGCCCTCCCGGCGGAGGAAACGGCTCCGGAGCGCGGCCTCAGCTGACACTTTCAATTTGAAACCTCACGTTTCTGGTTCGCTGCCTCCCCAGAATGTCGTTCAGCATTTTGATGTCCGTCTGTGTGCAGCTGACTGAGTTTTAGCGCTGAATGAATCTGGATCTGAGAGTGAAATTCTTGATACTGCAAACACTTCGGACTGAGCAACAACGACTACAGTCTGAAGACTGTATTTAAAAGAGTTTAGTCCAGAACTGCTCACATGCTAAACGTAACGAGAGAACTTTGTTGTTCATTGACTCTGCGTAAACAACAGCAACTTGTCCTAGTTATTAATACCAAAGATGCACTTTTAGCTGTCAGTGTCTTGGCTTTCATTAACACCATTAACACTGTTCCCTGAGAGGCACACGTGCGCTGATCCACTGCTGGTAAAAACTGAGGCAGATCTCAGCCAGAGGACGTTTTTCCGTATAATTTCTGCTGGAGGAACAGATTCGAGGGCACTTTCTCGCCTTTTGTGAGAAAGTGCATTTTAGTGCGTTTTAACCAGTGGAAGGGCATTTCATCATAGTTTTTCATGAATTCAGCAGGGAAAATCTGCAGCTTGTTAAAGTGAATCCAACTTGGATGTCTGAACACATTTAACTTTCCTACGAAATGAAAATTAGTCCATTTGATCTTTTCCTCTGTGATGAAAACACTCGTCTGTTTATTTGCAAAATGCTCAGACTTGCCTGCTGTGGAGGCTGAAATCTTTCATTTCAGACAGAATTTCAGACTTTTTGTAAATTACTGGATCATTGTTTGTTGTTTTCTGCTTTCACAGCACTCGTATTTTTTCCATTTGGTAGAAAATGCTCAGTTTCTGGTCTTGGCTGCTTCCAGCATGTGATTAGTGGAGTCTTGGATCTGCTGATGGTCCTCTTTCACTAATGGGCTGGCGTGGAGTTCAAACCTGGCCGGCCACCTCCTTCAAAGCGGCGCCACGCCGTGATGAACGAGCTGTGCCATCTTTTGCTTTTTTGCTCTCTCTCTCCTGCCAGTTTGACTCCAGAGCAGTGTGACTTTAAATGAAACCTCCGACCAGGCAGGAAGGAGAGGGAGGGAGGGTGGCGAGCAGTTTGCTGTTGGCGGGCAGAGCTGGCTCAGGTCTCCCAGCGGCGTCAGCGTCGCGAAGCAGGTAGTTCCCAAAAAACAGGAAGGAGTTAGGACTTTGGGTTTGAATTTGGCTGATCTGACGTATTTGATGAATGCGTTTTCAGCGCAGACCGTGGAACAACAAAGTGTGTGTGTGTGTGTGTGTGTGTGTGTCAGTTCGCCTTCTGTTCTCTTCTGAGGACCCAGCGACACCAATTAACGCCCAAACAGTGGCAGTCGAGGGGCCTGTAAGATACCTCACAAATTGAATCAAGCCGTCCCTGACCATATGCCAACAGGCGTCGTCTTCACGGCTCGTTTTCAGCGCAGACCGTGGAACAACAAAGGAAAAGCAGAAATAAATAGATAACAGCAACAACAAAGGAGTAAATATCATCTTCGCTAGTTGACGTGAAGACGACGAAACACTTGATGTCACGTTTAATCCCGTTTCTGGCCCTGAAAAGCCTCAGCACAGCCCCGGTGACGGGAAACTTCCTGTTCCTAATTGCCCTAGTTTGTCACAGTGGAACAAGCACAGCGATGACAGGAAGAGCCAGAAGGGCGGCGCAGGAAATGTACCTGACGCGCCAGGACCGCCAAGGGCAGGGCGATCCTGAACCAAATCCCATCAGGCTGAGGGTGACGACCTCTCGTCTGGCTGCTCAGACTGCGATCTCATGATCCACCGCAGGAGGAGGAGGAGGAGGCTGCGTTTCCTTCATTTTTGGTCAAAAATAACAGCTGCATTGCAGATGACTCAAAAACATCAAAATTCTGATTATTATGAATGTATATGAGCTGTTCCTGGTCGACTGCTGAGTATGTATGAATATGGCCAGCATAAGAGCTCCACAGAGTAAAGCCAAAACATCTGAATGGCCCCCTGGTGGCTGGCTGCAGTGTGGTTGATAAACCCCTACCCCTCCATATTAGCAGACAGACGAAACTAAAAACTCAAAGTACATGTTAAAGAGGCTTTTTTCAGGTGGTTCTTGTCACACTGACGTCTGTTCAGATGTTCATTAATATCTGAGATGTTTGTTGAACCCAGAAGCAGACTGAGAGGCTGAGAAGGGTTTTATACATGCTTGAGATTGGTGGAGCTGGTGGAAGAGTACCGACGGACTGGAAGCTGAGTGAGATTCTATGCTTGACACGAGGCGTCACAGCAGCTCGGTTCTTAGAGCCTGGCAAGTGAGGAACTACAGAATTCAAGGTACTAAACAAGGCGAGACAAGAGACTGGCTGAGGGCTGGACCACACTTGATGACTGGGTATCAGGTGCGCAGGAGAGCCACACCCCCGCGAGACAGACAAGACGAGACACTTTAAACACAAGAAACATAAGAAACACGAGCTCAACGTGGGGCCATCGGAGGCCAGCTCGTGATTGAGGTGGGCAATGTGTAAGCTGGAACAATGACAGGAAGTGAACACACGGTGGCCATCTTTATTTAGTTCAATGACTTCTGAATTCATTGTAACGTTGTAAAATTTACCGATATGGGAAGAACCACTCTGACATTAAATGTGCTTGATCGAAAATAATGTTTTGGCAATAAATATCCTCCAGAGGTATTAAAGGTTCTGAAAATAAGAAGCACATGTAAATTACAGATACAAGACAGTGGTTGTTGAGCTTAGCTGATAATCGGACCTGATTCAGCATTTGGACAATTATTGAAATTGTGTGTATTTCTTAATAAAATTCACACGTATGCAGCCTGAAACTGAATTAACCACAGCCGTGGTCCCTCAAAAGATTCTTGGTATCGAACGTCCACATGAACGGTGGGACATTAGTACAGATTAGTACAGACGACCTGAACCCGTCGACACACTGGCCTGGCCGTCACTGGCACAGAGGGTAACCCTAACCCCAACCCTAACCCGAGACATACCCGTAGAGTGACTGATTCTGCCCAACTATGGCGAAGGCAGCAGTCCAAATTGCCCCTGGAGGTGTTTCCCCACCTCCAGAGGCGGTTGGGGTTCAGATGCTCCTCTAGCAGCCTCAGCGCCGTCCTGCTTCAGTAGTGATGGACAATCAGACGTGATTACTGCGAGACGAGGATGCCGTGTTGCTGGACTGTCACTCTTCTATCCTGGAAACACACGGTGAGCACTTTTCTCTGAAGACTGTGTGTCTGCTTGATTATTATTTCTGTCTTCTGAATCCCTCTCAGTTAAAAGCAGAAACTCATCACTTGGTTAGACAAGGATTTAGCGAGACGTTTACTTTTGGGAAGAGAGTTTGTGTCCGTTTATTCGACACCTCATACCTGTTAAAGTGTCCATGTCATGGTAACTTTTAGGATTAAGAGGCCCCGCCACAGAAAGCCAGCAGGTGCCCTAACTCCTAGACAAATGACCAATCGAGGGAATAAAGTCCGGCCTCATCATTACGTCCCAGAGTTGACGCGGTCGTCATCTTGTTTCCCTCACTAACTTTGTGGGCGGACAAATATAAGGCTCGGGCTAATAGCCCTGACGAGGATGGACTTGCTAATTTGCTAATGGCTCCGTCTTCCTGTGGGCCATTAGATAAGCGGCAGGCAGCGCTCGTTAAGGCGGCATTACGTAAACCCCACAGATCACTATCTGCCAACTAATGGCCTCTGAAAGGAGGAAAACACATTCAATCACGCTAGCTCACAAAGACAGAGAGCAGCGTGTTACGCTAACCGGAGCAGATCTGTCGCCCGTTCCGCCACGTCGCAGCACTTTGATTCAGAGTTCGATTTGCAGGCTTTTTAATTGTGTTTTTCTGGACGTGTTGGCGCTCATCATTAGCGCGGGAAGTCCGGCCGTATTGATTCAGACACCGCAGCTGGTCGTAAACAGAGCTCACAGATCCACAGGTGCTGCAGAGACGCTTCTCAGGCCGTCAGAAGGAACAGAGGTTGTTTTCAACAAGGTAAAACAGAGACGTATTCAGCGAGAAGTGTGGAATATGTGCCAAGTGTGGGCTGAGAGATGAAAAGTGCAGCAGCACTCTAAAGAGAAGTGACTAAGCCACAACTGAAGAACTCGATTGTAAAAATGATTCATATTGTTCTAAGATTTTCACTCCATTAAAGCACAAAATGGGGGAATATTGTGTGGAAAATGCGTCCTGTACAGTTATAACACACTTGTGTTGTTTTTTAAAGGAAACCTTTCTGTGCCAAGGACACAGCAAATAAATTAAATGATTGTAGAATCTGTGCAGGTTCGCTGTTGGAGAGCAGTTTGTGTCACAGCTAATGTGGAATCCTTTAAAACGGTATTTAAAGCTTTTACAAAAATTACTTTTTGTAATAATTGCTAAAATGACTATTTCCTGATTGTAATACATGAGACAGATCATCAGTAATAATCTGACGAGTGGGAATCCTTTCTTGTGAGCGAGCAGAAACATCGGCGAGAGGCGCAGGAACGCTGGGAAAATGACTTCCTAGACACAAATGAGCGGACATTTAAGGAGAGGGAGGTGGATAATAAAGATTTACCAGAAGATGAGACGGAGCCCTGATCTGGTGGCAGTCTTCCCTGCAGGAGGGGGCCGGGAGTGCAGCGAGTGAGTCCTCTCCTCTCAACTTTAATGACCTTTATGACAGCTTTAAAAGATTCACTTTTTTTCAACCTGAGCCCTGTTTCCTGCTCTAAAATTTCACACTTTTTTTCAGACATGAGTGTGGAGTTCGGTCTGTAGGACCGATTAAATCAACAAGGCTACACAATGCAGCACTCAGAGGTGTCTGGTCTGCTCACACGGAGCTCATCCCTGTCCGTGCTGTGGTAATCTGTTAAATAATCCGACATCCCTTTGTCATAACTGCGACCACGCCCACTTAGCAGACAGGAAGTATGTACCTTTTCATAGCGTTGGCATAGCTATGTGGTATCTCTGCCGCCAAAACTTTATCTTATATCTTTATCTTATATTATACCAAAACTACGATGTCTTCTAAACATTAGATACATTTAAATACCTGAAAATAGTCTTTTCAAAGTAAAAAAACCCATCTCTGACCCCACTCAGTCTCTCAGAGAAAACATCATTACTCAGTCTCAGAAAAGTCTGTGAAAAGTTCGCACACGGCGTTGGAGCTGCTTCACCACATTAAATTCAACTATTCAAATTCAAATTCCATAATAATCATTGGAACGTCCATTTTTTCTACAACGGAATACAAAAGCAACGAAATGTTTAGCAGCCATGCAGGGGACAAGTTATTAATCCCCCTCTCCTATCGTAACGTAGTGGTTGTGACGGTCAGTGAGAGTCGGTGTCACGGTGAGCTCGTCGTGTTTTCAGCCGTGCAGGTTTCAGTCCGCTCAGGTTGAACAAAGATAATGATTTATTGTCTCAGCAGAGAGACGCTGTTTTCAGCCACGTGTCCGCTCTGTGTGGCGTCTGCCCCCCTGACATGACTCACGTTACATAAGACCTCCGTCTCAGAGAGACACCCTGTTGCCATGACACCAGGGTCTCTATGCAAGTGAGCATATCGTCAGAAGTTCCGCACAATGTTCTCCTATAGCGTGGAAAACTTTACAAAAGGAATTGGTTAAAGTTGGTATCAAAGCAGAGTACATGACCGAAGGCTGCGAGTAAAATCAATCAGATTTCACTCAGAAAAGAAAAACTTTGTGCATTCAGACAGAAATGAAGCGGTTGTTTGATTTGATCCAAGCATCCTGCTGCACTGACTGTCCCGAGGCTCTAACGGCCGTCTTCCTTTAGCTTGTTTCTTCTACATGTTGCTGGAGACAGTTTCCCATTAACTCACCAAACGTCTTTTTGGTTGATCTCCAACCTCCCCGACAGAAGGCTGGAGCTCCTCCTCGCCGTTATCAGAGCTGTGTAATGGCGTTGCAGATACTAATTAGATCTAAATTAACGTCACTTTCTTGGCTCAACGTTATGGATTGAGGATGAGGGACTAATTACCCTGCTATTAAGGCGCGGAGAGGTTAATGACGGGGGAGTTTGTCACCAAAAAATGGGGAGGAGCAGGACGCGGCCAGCGTTTACTTTCTGCTGAGGTGAGCTGTTCTGCCGCTCTGTGAGCCGACTGCTAACGATCAATGTACACTTTGAGGATGCCGTAAACAAACAATAACTCAGGTCTACATGCAGTCTCTACACTAAAGCATGACGGCAATGAGCCTGTGAACGTGACACATTCACCTGTAATTATGTTGGAACAAATCACTGTGTGGAAACTGAGATTACACGGCAGCGCAGCTGGAGCTGTTAGCACCATCACAATACACCGCACGACACAAATAATGCACCAACGAGAAATTAGACCTTTAAAAATAACAACAACAAAAAAAAAACATCCTCTGAGGTCGTTTTGTTGAACGATTCCTCATTTTGCTTTAAAGACAACAACACCTGCCCATGAACTTCAGTACAAAAGTTCAGCATATTGATGACATATGTATTTGTAGAGATTTTCTGAAGCCCTGGGAGGAAAATGAGGAAAGACAATTCTTTTTTAAAGACAGAAAACCCAGAAATCAACTTTTAGAGCAGCAGAATAACAGCTGGTCCTGAGGGTGATGCTGGATGAAAGGACGAGAGGTGATTCAATCCAAGTGAAAACTCCCAGGAGAACATCCATACGTGCACATTCCACCAGAATCAGGCCAGCGATACCAGATCAGAGAGGAGATCCACACGTGTCTGCAGCACGAGGAAACGTAGAACCAGAACCAGAACCAGAAACAGACAGAACTATCATATTAGTGCTAGTTTTGGGGATTATTAACTGTGATTTTTAGGTCGGATGTCTTTTGGTGTGAAAAAGAGTACATGTTGTCAGCGCCACCTGACGGGTGACACATGAACTGCAAAGCGGCTGTTCCGGTTATGTGACGAACCCTGGGTTTAGTTCCAAAATGATGCCAGTTACACCTTTCTATGTCAATTCTTTCCTTTCAATGATCCTTGAACATGAAACCCTTGAAAGTTAATAATTTGTATCCAGCACTGTCAACTACAAAATGACAGCAAGTTGACCTCTATATTCTAATTTTGTTTGGAATTGTTTCCAGGTTTCTTGTCATTTGGTTACCAAAATGTAATCAGCTCTAAGGTTGAGCCAAAACACAACTTTAATGAACATTTCTTTGGATTCAGTCAAGTAGTTTTTGTGTAATCCTGCTAACAAAACAATCAACATGCAGACAGACAGACAAGGGTGAAAAAATGACCTCCTACACCTTTGTTGGTGGAGGCAACTGAAACACTTGAATAAATATCTGTCACACTGTGGCGTCAATCATAGGGAAACACAAAACCACAAAACTAGGGATGATGAAGCAGGAAACAACATTAAGAATCAGTGGAGGGGCTGTACAAAAGACCGGGAGGAACTGGAACAGCAGAGGGGAAACACAGGGCTTAATTGACGGAACAATCACCAGCTGCCACCATGTGTATTACATGGTGGCAGCTGGTGATTGGACACACGCAGGTGGCGCAAATTGAGGGTGGGGCCAACAATCAAAACGGCAGGAGGACACACAATTAAGGGTTGTGGCGTCTGAACCAACACAAGGTGAAGCAAAAATCTGGAATAACACTTAAACTTATGACAACAGGAACATGAAGAAATACCTAAAATGACAGAAACCATCTTCGGGAAACCTCATTTCTGGACGTTTCTGCAAGTCTGGAACTCTTTGAATTGAATTTAAACCATCAGATTTTGCAATACATGAAAGCAGGTGCACTTCTTACAAACTGATCTCCCTGTGCTGCCACATTAAATCAACATTTGTTTTAAACATTTTCTATAAATATGTTACAAAATTTTTTTTTTCAATTGATTTCCACCACGCTTTGTAAACCACTTTGTAAATAATAATACAACTTAATATAAAATATGGAATTTCATTGTTTCTGCTGATCCACTGAAAACATTTTGAAACATATAAAAATACAATACAATCGCTACAAAACATGCATCTCCACTGAAGTTTATGAGAAAAACTGTTTCAGTTTGTGAAATTTTTAGTTTGAGTTTAAATCCCCTGAAAAACAAGTTTTGGAGATTCATGTTTGGGACAGAAACAATATATTTTATGAACACATCATGTCTTGTGTTAAAACAACTTTTGCAAATAAAAGTCGTAATAATAATAATCAAGATAAAGCATTTGCTATATAATAACAATGTATATTGAATATGACCATGTACCTGTATCTGGTAACATGGAGAGGGAGGGGTTTATGAGCTACACTTCGGCCAGCCAGTAGGGGGTGCTTTGGCTCCACTTCCAGGGTGTTTGCATGTCATGTGTATTTTGCAGCCAGTGTGTTGCAAAAGACATTTGGTTTCATCAAAACATCTCGATACTGTTGTCAGAAAGTATTTAACCTGGTCTGGAGTTAAATTATCCAGTTAGCTGGTTATATCTGCGAACACCGGCCCCCTCCGTCACCTTTAGCGTCTCTGCTGAGGTCTCGGTGGACGCTTGCGTGTCAAGAGCCTGAAGTGTGCATGAGACAGATCCTGACCTTTCACCTCGTCCTGTCACGCCTTCACATCTACGATTTGCCTCACTGCACAAAAACTGTGCAAAGAAGTAAACAGACACATTCTTACAAAAACACTGGAACAAACACCTGCGAGCCACAAACAAGAACTTTTCTGTGCAACGGTGTGAAAGTCGGAGGCTGTCAGTTCATGTAACGTCAGCATACGACGTGCAGGCAGGTTGTGGAGTTTATCTTATTCGGTGTGAGTACAAACCTAGTCGGGATGTGCATCTAATGTGTGTTACACTTTCTAGATCTGCCAAACAAAGATGTGAGTCAAGATGCATGATGGAAAAAACTGAGTGAAGTTTATGGGGCCTGGGAGGAGACGCCGCTCAGCCAGCCGGAGCTCAACGTTTGCAGCGACTTTTAAAGGGACTCCGCAGAGACACAAAATGTGGAGATAAATGCCAAAAGACAAAGTATGCAAATAAGTAATTAGTTCAATAACAGTTTCCCTAAAGCAAATGTTCTGCATCTATTATAGACAATTACCATATGCATCGGCGTGGAGACGGATCAGCCCCTTGCCGACGACGGCGTCCTCTAACCGCGGAGAAGTGAGCGGCGAGCTAACAGGAGACTGAGGAGGGGAAACAAACGGAGAACACATCCTGTCCGGCACTCCATCTGTGGGAGGAAACTGCCTGGTCGACCTTGACAGAGAAAGAAATATCAATTAGACGAGTTTCTTTGACTCTGTGAAACTGCAAACCTACTGAAATCTGTGCATTTTTCTCCAAGACCAGTGATAGAAAAAACTGAGTTCTCTTCCCTTCGTGTTCTAACTGAAAATTCACCAAACTTCAGTTTAACAAGCTTTCGACATCATATTTCCATGTTGATCTGGTTCAAAACGCACATGACAACTCACAAAACATCAATCTGAGGAACTCTGCAGGGAACCTTGGTCTGTCCGGCTGTTCTTCTTCATATCAGCAAGTGTGGTTCCATTTATTTCCCAGAACAGTCTCCCTCACTTTGAAGGTATCTCTAAAACGTAAAGTAACTTTTAAGACGTTCCCTCCGGTGGAACAATTATAAACAACTGTTCCTCCTGGTGGAACAGTTAGAAACAGCTGTTCCCTCCTGGTGGAACAGTTAGAAAAGCTGTTCCGTCAATGATGGAACAGTTAGAAACAGCTGTTCCCTCCATGGTGGAACAGTTAGAAACAGCTGTTCCGTCAATGATGGAACAGTTAGAAACAGCTGTTCCAACATGGTGAAAGGTGGAAACCATTAAAACAGCAGAATGGTAAGAAATTCCCTCCATGGAGGAAGAGTTGATCTAGACAGACCTTCAGTTGACACAGACATTCTAAAAAGGTTCCAGCACGTTTTAAGAACAGAACCAACAGTTAGCGTGACCTTGAGAGACGCTGTGTGACTGAGCTGCAGTTAGACACAACATGGCGGCGCCGCGTCTCCACGGTTATCGGTCGTCTGTCCCGAAGCTGCCTGACGTTAACGACGGCGTTGATTTGTCAGCAGGTCTGGGCATCCTTGTAAGGTGACGGCGAGACGTGGGTCAGCTGGACCGCTGGTGATAATTAGTCTCTGCAGCGGCGCAGCTCCGGCTGGGCACACATGTTTCAGCCGTCACAGGTGTATTCTGGAAGATGTGGCTCGGTGACAGCCGTGACAGCACCATCTGGACCTGTCCGTATCGCGGGACGCCGACTCTGTGATGACAAGCTGCAAGAACCGCCGGGAGACTCCAGGATGAGTGTGTGTGTGTGTGTGTTAAACTGGATGCCAGCAGGAGGGTGTGTTGCCCAGTGTGTGAGCAACTTCATGTTCCTGCAGTGTGTGTGTGTGTGTGTGTGTGTGTGTGTACATGTGTTTGTGTATCTGTACAGTGTGTGTGTATACATGTGTGTGTGCTGCCGGTGGGAAGCTTCTCTCAGCTGTGTTTCACTCTGACTCTATATTTGTCAGTGCGACAGAAATTCATGCTGCTCTCACACGTGTTGCCGTACAGTGTATGTGTGTGTGTGTGTGTGTGTGTGTGTGTGTGTGTGTGTGTGTGTGTATGCATGTGTGTATCTGTAGAGTATGTGTGCACGTGTGTGTGTGTGTGTGTGCATTTACATGTTTATTTTTGACAACAAATCCTGGAGTTTCAGCCGGTCCAACATTATGGTTCACAAACAGTAAAGGAAATATTCACACTCCACAGAAGATGTATGAAGATCCACCGCCATGAAGAGTGCGACCATCACACTTCCTGTCAGATTCCCTTCTCAAAGCATCATGGGAAGGCGGGTGTGAGAGAAGACGAGATGCTGGGTTCGACCTCCTGAGAGCTGCCCACCGACTAAAACGCCAGCAGCTCCACAAACACGAAGTGTGCAAACACAAGCCGAGCTCTGACCACGATTACTCACACGATCAGGTGGTCCAAAAGTGAAAGGACAAACAGACAACAAGCGTGAACGCGCACTCAACCATCTCAACGTCCACGTCTCGCTGCCGTCCACCCCCAGATGTTTGCTCACTTCCACATTCCAGCATAGATTGGAGACACATGTTGCCCTCCAGCCATCAATGAGCACTAATTCATCGGCTCATATTTTAAAAATGGATTTGTATCGCTGTTGCAGCCCCACTTTGATGACCTTTTATTAATAACTTTAAACTTTGTGTCTGTGTCGAATATTGTATTCGATTGTCCAACGTTGGGAATTAAACGTGACCTTTGCGCACTTTGTACAACTCTGTTTAAACACACACACAGAAAATACTGGCTGCAGAGAAAAATCAAAAAATTTAATTAAAAGAAAAAAAAACAATAGAGCAATAAGAGGATGAAAACCCATTGATTTGTTCGACCCTGTGACCCCTGCTGTGGAAATATGATATTATCATTCAGCAGCTAAATGAAGTGTTTTCGCTCCAAACCACAGTTTGATCAGAAGAGAACCAATGAGGCTGGGCTTCAGATGCTTCTCAGTCTGAGCGCACACTCTTTGTTCCTGGATGATGGACGTGTGTGTGTGTGTGTGTGTGTGTGTGTGTGTGTGTGTGAGCAGGAGATGAAACAGCAGAGCAGATGAAACGCTGAGTTTGTGTGTGTGTGTCTAAGAGTGTGTGTTTGGGGGCGTTGTGGTGTAGCCGAGTGAGATGTTGCCCGTTACACTGAGCCTCCCCCTGGGCTGGTAGCTGTGGAAGCCCTCTGGAAGCTCACTTCACTCAGATACATGCAGATCAAACACTGCATTGATCTCTGGGCTTCACACACACGCACGCACACACACACACACACACACACACACACACACTCTATCAACACGCCGTTCTCTCCACCAGGAGCTGTGTGAAATATGAAACACATGTTAATCATGATCAAGGCCAGAGTCAGTTACCGCTCACGGTTTAATTCCACCCAGGACAAGTGAAGCGCTCTTTGTGGGATTTCTCTCTTCTGATTGGCTGATGTTGGAAGCAGCTGTGGTCAAATTTAAAGGTACAGTACTTGATTTTTTGCCACTAGAGGGCAGAAAAGCTTTAGTCAGATGTCAGATTGATTTTTGGCTTACAAAGTTACAGCCTTCATGTGATCTTCATCCAGCATCGGGTCAAATGATCCGCGCGCCGATTGATCTTCATAGGGATCAGTTTATACCCATGTTCTGACTCCGCCCACTGACCTTATTCCTTCCCTTTTTTGTCAGTGAGCAGGAAGCGACGTTTTCTACGGTAACGATATACAAAAGGTTGTTCGGAAAATGTATTGGAACACCACCCATCAATTAGAAAATTAGATCAAAATTAGATCATGTGATCAGACTTCTGCGAACGGACGACCTGAAGATGTGGCCTCAGATAACGTACACTAGCATTTTAGCTAATTCTCAACCATCTGAACAGCAGGAAAGAGATCAGCCGTGTCGTTGGGTTGCTGGGTATCCTGTGCTGGATCTTGTTGAAAAAATTAAACTAGCGCTCATTTGTTAGTCTCATCAAGTTTAGTTTTTCAGCCATGTTATTTCAGATTCCTCATCTGTAGATCCATAGCTTCGGCCACAGGAACAATTTATTGATGTTTTAGGTTGCATGTTAACACTGTTGGTGAAGGCACAAACTTAGCTTAGCTCTGTCTAACTGTTGGTAAAACCACAAACAGCACAACAGGCCGAACGCCACCATTAAGAATGTTGAATATCACTAAAATATGATGCTAAATTACAACTATTTTACAATAAAACAGGCTGCTGCTGTCCGCGGTTAGCATGTTTAGCTACCCATCATTACTAGTTTACCGTTTCCTCCGATATCACATAGGAAATGACCCCCTTTCTTCAGTGCACCCCTGAGAAAAATGTGGGTTGGAGCTCTGACCACCTGCTCCTGGAACTATCTGACTCCTCCTCCTGGGCCTTTGCTCCTCCTCTTTAAAAAAACCACATGTGGCTTTCTAGGAGTGAAAATGCTGCTGTCATGGGACTGTCGAGGCTGTAACGGCATCATCCATCTCTCTCCAGTTTAGTCCAAACAGAAATTTACTTCCAGTCGGGTTTTTTTTATCTTAAAAAGACAACGGTGCAAACCAGCAGCAATGCTTGTCGCCTGGCAGTAATCCACGCAGTTATTTTGTTTACACACACATACACATGGACAGAGGCACCAAAACAAAAACCCGCGGCACGGCTGCGCCACTGCAGGAGTGAACATGTGTTTGTCTCACAGGTTATACAATGACGGTCAGAGCAGACAGCGTGAAACAGCATCGACAGTAGCGGAGAGTTCTGGTCAGCTGCTAAATGTTGCACTTGGGTCGCATCCAGAGCCGTGTGGTCGGCTGTAAACTTGCCCTGCTGCACTCCGGTTCGTCTGGGTGCGTGTGAAAGCTCACTCGTACTCTGGTTGGACCAAACAAGCCAACCCTGGTCCGCCTGACAACGGGGGTCTCAGTTCAGTGAAACCTGGTCGTTCCTTTGAGGTGTGGAAGCAGATTGGACCAAGTCGTGGACCAAAGGATAGTGCATCATGGATAAAAGGGCGAAAACAAATACCAGACATTTGGAACTCAGGTCAGGAGTGGATAAAGTTTGTCGTGGAGCAACGAGGAGGTGCTGGCCACCGTTGCTTGTGACCAATCGCAGAATGACGAGCTGATGGCGGCGTTGGGATTCAGCTGTGCAGCCGACTGACTTCCCCTCCCTGTCCTGTCCAACAACAGAGCGTTCAGAAGGATCTGTCCGTGTGTGTGTGTGCGGTGTGAAAGCGAACCAAACCAAATGAGAAGCTAACAATGCAGCATTTCAGCGGAATCGAACCGTGGCCTGATAAATGAGCTTGGATCCACGTTAGTAGAAGGACGGACGGCGGCTTTCTGCTGTGTCAGCAAATCACGATCTGAGTGCTGCTGTTAGCTGTTGGCTGTTGGCTGTCACATGCACACTTCAGCTGTTGACTAACCGTGTGTGTCAGTGGCACAACAGATTACAGATTTTACTTCATAATCCAGAGTGCCACAGTGCCCTCGAGCAAATCATCATCGGCGTGAGAAACAGATGAGAGGAATGAAAACGTGTTCATGCACAGCACACAGCCTCTCCTCTGGGGCTTTAATTGTCTCCTGAGACGCTCGGAGACGACACACACTGATCATTATGCCGCTGGCGGTGTGTCAGCTTCACCTGCATCTCTAGTGGAGACGAGAGGGACGGCGAGCGGAACAAAAAAGCCTCTCTATTTAACCGTTTCATTCAAGAGCGTTTGTTTATGCGTCACAGTGGTGCGAAGAGCCCTGATTTAATTAAAATCCCTGCGGCTGCAATAACAGAAGCCCAGCATCAGCGACACACGAGGCGGGATCGGTTTGGTGAAGCTAAACAGGCCGCGTAGCAAA
>KV751331.1:6080961-6115229 GCA_001698575.1 Mola mola | reverse complement strand
CGGCTCACACCAGCCGCCCTGAAAGCCAACGCACTCCGTCTCCAGGGGTGACCCGCTGACCTTTCCTGCAGGACCAAAACCTCGCAGACATTTCCCAACGAGTGCTGCCCACTGGGCCTCCGCTCTCCCGGTCTGCAGACATCAGAGCGCTGCTGCGGCCTATGTCACCAGGACAGGTTACCAGGACAACCAACCAATAGCAGCACAGTTTCCTTACATTCTTAACTCGCTCCTCAGTAATGTGTTTGTGCAAATAAGAAATACTGAATATTATAAAACTGGTCCGAGGCGCGCTCTGTGTTTGTGGGTGCGTGGCGGTCTGGCACGCCATGACACTCTGAGCGTGTTTAACTCCAGTCATCCCGCCGTCGTTCACTGTGCTATTCGTCATTGCACGTTACTTCCTTTCCTCTCCGTTTAGCTAGTTGCTCCTTATTGCACCATCAGGTTGCGCCGTTTTCTTCTTCTGTGGTAAAAAAGTTGGCCACCCGCTGGCTGTCTCCTAAAATTCGCAACGCATAAATGCTCAATTTCTGTTTTCATTTTTCCAATTATTCTGTTAAAATGTGCATACATTTTGATGGACACCCAGCTTACAACGACTCATCATGCTCATCAGCCACAGACTCAGCTGCTCCTCGCCTCTGAGGAAGAGACTGGATGCAGGAGACGGGTAATGTGTATTATATAAATTTAGAATGTGTATTTTGTTGTGTTGTTGTGTTGTTGTGTTGTTGTGCGTGTCCTTGTTGTTGTGTGGGCGCTGTTAGATCCGCTCTCTGCTTCTGTTTGGATCAGGGCCAGATACTCCACTTTGAATCAAGACGACATCTACATCTTTCCGCTCTGTGAGCTCCGTGGATTATACATCAACTCAAAGGTCCAGTGGGTAGAATTTCACAGCATCTAATATCTAATACGGGCGGCACAGTGGTGCAGTGGTTAGCACTGTCGCCTCACAGCAAGAAGGTCCTGGGTTCGATTCCGGGTCAGGACGTTTCTGTGTGGAGTTTGCATGTTCTCCTCGTGTCTGCGTGGGTTCTTTCTGGGTTCTCCGGCTTCCTCCCACAGTCCAAAAACATGCAAACTGGGGATTAGTAGGTTAATTGGTCACTCTTACTTCCCCGTAGGTGTGAATGTGAGTGTGGATGGTTGTTTGTCTCTATACGTCAGCCCTGTGATGAACTGACAACTTGTCCAGGGTGACCCCGCCTTCGCCCCAAGATGCTGAGATAGGCTCCCGCGACCCCTAACGGGATAAGCGGTAGAAAATGAATGAATGAATGAATAATATATAATATCATCTTCATAACTACGTTAAAATTAGTTCACCACAAATCGAAAACCCGAGTGTTTATGTAATGCTAAAATAATCAGGGTCTCCCTCGCACTGAGAGCGCCATCTAGTGGAATAGTAGTGGAATACAACCACCGAAGAAGAGTCACCCCAGTAAAAGGCGACAAAGAAGAAGGAGCGCAGCCGTGATGTTTGGATTGTGGCCACAGCGGCGCCCTGCAGGTCACAGGAAGTGCTGCATGTCACCAGCGGCAGGGCAGGAGTCGATTATTATTCCTAAACAAATATTGTTTATCAGAAGTTATTATTTGCACAACATTTAGGTAAAAAGGAATATATCCGTCAGTTTGTTCAGGGGATGATGATTAGACTTAACTATAAAATTTAACAATACAAGAAAAACAATGAAGAAAATCAGTCGATATGATTTCAGGGCTACAACTTGGCGAGTCTCAATCTTGGAAAAAGTGAAACTAAAACAGGATGAAGTGTTGTAATTTTTGGGAAAAAAAACTATGTTACTGTGGTTTGTTCTTATATTTTACTGTAACTGCGCTCGTCCCGCTAAACTTATTGCTCCAACCGACTGTCCATCATGTTTTTGTTTTTTACACAGAGTCAACCAACTCGTTGATACGCGCCTCAATGAACAACAGTTTCCTAATCATCCAGCTTGTCTCAGCCCGGCTTCATCATCACAGAATGTTTCAGAGTGAATTTATTACCTGCACAGGTTCAGTAATGCTGCAAAATGTTTGTTTTCTTCACTGTGAAACTGATTATCCCTGAAAACCATCCATCAATTATCTCATGATTTTGTGTTTCTGTGTATTTTTGTTCATCTGCTAGTCTTGATTAGATACTTTTTTGTGTTTTTTTTCTCTCCTCGCTGTGAATATGATGGATTCGGCTTTAATAAAAACTACCCACCGAGGGTTTTCTGCATCTCCATCGTATTTTTTTTCTGTGTTGTTGTTTGTGAGTATTGTAATTTTCATTGTAAATTAATAAAAATTAATAAAAATTCTACATAAAGTTACTAAATAATATAAACTATCACAGTGACAACTTTGGATTTTGAAGCAATATATATTCCATATTAATTATTTAAGGCAGTTTATATAATTATTTAATTATATAAACTGTGTGAGGACCCTTTTATAACTGAAGGAATTATTATCATTTATGCTAATGAATCACACAATTTGGTCCTTCCCATGTTTTAAAACTCCTGAAAGTGGGCGGAGTCTAACCAGCACTGATACTAATACTTTGTAAAATGTGTTTGTTACACATCGAGTCAGCCTCCTAACCACTAACACAAAGGACTCTGGTATGCGGCGGCTGCCGGACACAGCAGCTCCTGCTTCGCAACTCCTTTTTTACCCTTGTTTACTCCTTCTGCTCTTTTAGTTTATTTTCTTACCCAGGCACTTTTTGGGAAAGTACACTACGACGCAGGCAGTTAGTTTCAGTTTCAGTTTCAAGTTTAATTAGCGCTCAACAAACAGTCGAAGTTACAACGTGCAGGACTACGGACACAGCGATCACCAAACAACGGACGGTTCTTTATTCGCACGAGGAGCTCCTCCAGCACCGGGAACGACCTGCGGCATGTCCAAAGGAGATTCCGAAGGAGCTGAGGAGGAAGAGACAAGGAACCCGAGCCGGAGTCCTGGTGAAGAACAAGAAAACGGAGAGAAGGTGGAGATACAAACGATTTCTTCCCTCAATCATCATGGGGAATGCACGCTCACTTCTAAACAAAATGGATGAACTCTCTGCCCTCGTCAGCGGACAGAGTACAGTACCGGGAGAGCAGTGTGCAATGCCTGACGGAAACATGGTTGAACGGGAAGACACCAGACTGCGCAGTGGAGCTAACCGGCTTCTCGTTAATTTGGGTGGACAGAGACAAACGGAGCGGTAAGAAGCTGGGTGGTGGGCTTGCTGCCTTTGTTAACGACAAATGGTGTAACCTGGGACATGTAACCACGAAAGTGATAACATGCACCCCTGACGTTGAACTGTTGGCTGTGGGCTTGAGGCCATTCTATCTGCCCCGGGAGTTTTCAGCGGCCATCATTGTCACTGTTTACGCTCCACCATCGGCAGTGGCGGCGCGCGCTTGTGACGTCATTCACTCGACCGTCACTGACCTGCTGACGCGGCACCCCGAAGCTCTCCTCATAATAAACGGAGAGTTTAACCATGTTGATATCTCAAAGACACTGTCTAACTTCACCCAGTATGTGACCTGCAGCACCAGAGGAGACAAGACCTTGGACTTACTGTATGCCAACGTTAAGGAGGCATACAGTGCCACAGCCCTCCCCCCACTAGGCAAATTAGACCACTACATACAAGCCTCTTGTCAGGAGACAGCCCTCTTCCACCAGGACTGTACAGCAGTGGTCTGTGGAGGCAGAGGAGAGCCTGATGGAGTGCTACAGGATAACAGACCGGGAGATGTTTCAGGAGGACTTTGGTGATGACATTGAGGGCCTCACTTGATGCGTCACTGACTACATCAGGTTTTGTGAGGAGAGTGTTGTTCCCACCAAGAAGGTTCACTGTTTCTCCAACAAGAAACCATGGATCAACAGGGACATCAAGCTCCTGTTGAACAGGAAGAAGAAGGCTTTCATGGCTGGGAACAATGGGATTGCCCAAAAAGAAATCCTCACCTCCAATTACCATCAAAATCAGCCAGGTGAGACGGCAGTTCACCAGGACCAGGACCAATAAGGCCAGGGGACCAGACGACATAAACCGACGGGTGCTCATGGTGTGTGAGGAGCAGCCTGCAGGAGTCTTCACACATCTTTTTGACCTCTCCCTGAGGCTGAAAAGTGTGCCCACGATCTGGAAGACATCCTGTATAGTCCCGGTGCCCAAGAAGGGACGTCTCAGTGCTCAAAATGACTTCAGGCCTGTGGCTCTAACGTCACATCTCATGAAATCCTTTGAGAGACTGGTCCTGCAACACCTCAGGCCCCTGGTTCGCGGCTGCCTGCACCCGCTGCAGTTTGCTTGTCAGGCTGTCATCGGCATGGAGGATGCCATCATCCACCTGCTTCACAGAGCTTATACGCATCTGGATAGGCCGCAAAGCACAGTGAGGGTCATGTTCTTTGACTTCTCCAGTGCTTTTGACACCGTACAGCCAGTCCGTCTGGCTGAGAAGCTCTCTGTGATGCAGGTGGACTAGGACCTGGTGGCCTGGATAACAGACTACCTCACAGACAGGCCGCAGTATGTCAGGCTGCAAGGCTGCTTGTCAGACGTGGTGACGAGCAGCACCGGAACACCTCAGGGAACAGTACTGTCCCCGTTCTTGTTCACCCTCTACATCTCAGACTTCTGCTTCAACTCTGGACCTTGCCACCTGCAGAAGTTCTCTGATGACTCCTCCATTGTTGGCTGCATTACAGATGACCAGGAGGAGGAGTACAGAGACCTAATCAGGAAGTTCGTGGGATGGTGTGACAGGAACCAACAGCAGCTCAACATTGGGAAAACCAAAGAGCTGGTAGTGGACCTCTGACACAGGAAGAGACACTCAACTCCTGTTTTCATAAACGGGGAGGGGATGGAGATGGTGGACATCTACAAGTTCCTTAGGGTGCACCTAAATACCAAACTGGACTGGTCAAGCAACACTGAGGTCCTCTACAGGAAAGGACAGAGCAGACTGTTCTTCCTGAGGAGGCTCAGGTCCTTCAACGTGGACACCAGGCTGCTACGGATGTTCTACCACTCTGTAGTGGCCAGTGTCATCTTCGTTGCTTCTGTGTGTTGGGGAGGCGGCAACGGGAGCGGTGGTGCGAACAAACTGAACAAGCTTGTGAGGAAAGCCAGCTCCGTGGTGGGGATGGAGCTGGATAGTGTGGAAGTAGTGATTGAGAGGAGGATGAGAGGAAAGCTGAAGGCTATCATGGACAATCCCTCTCATCCTCTATACGCCGAGCTGCGGAAACTCAGGAGCACCTTTAGCTACAGACTCATACAACCACGTGCCTCAAAGCGCTTGGGGGGCTCCTTCATTCCATCTGCCATCGGACTGCACAACAGCACAGCTCCCATCACCTCCCATCACCTCCCATCACCTCCCAACACCACCCACTCCACCCACTCCACTGATTAAGAACTCAATTCGAACACCGCTCTAGTGAGAAAAACCCTGACACTGCACATGTCCAACTGTTTATATATATAGAATTCCTTACTATTCTGTATGTAAACTTCATGATACACTCCATTTATCTATTTATAAAATCTCAGGAACATTGCACTTTGCACACTTTATACACAGAGGCCAGATTGTACATAATATGTAGTATATTTTTAATTTCTAGTATTTTAGTTTTTATGTATCCCCTTACACTGCTACTTTCACTTGTACTGCTGTGTCAACTTCAATTTCTTCCAAGGGGGATCAATAAAGTTACATCTTATCTTATCTTATCTTAAACTTTACCTCTGTAGCGCCAGCGTCTCCGGCTCGGGCAAAATGGTTCCTTAGTGCCCCTTAAAGTTTCACCTACGTACACAATTTGGTCCACATGTAGAACTACAAAAATGTCTGTTGGTGGGATGATTTGCACATGTTGTACTTCAATGAACTCCTTTGACACATTTTACCAGCCGGACGATAGCTTTGGTGGGAATAACCTTGACAACATGTAGAGTTGTGCTGTTTGTGGCATTTTGATGGACGGTGTTGCTACGAATTTTGATACTTTGCCATGAAACAGCTTCACTGTACATGATCCAAACCTCAGCAAACTTCAGTCTGTAATGCAACAGTAAGATTTAACCATCGAAGAACGTCACAATTAGCAGCAGCGCCTTCGAAGACAAAATCAGCGCAAAAGGAATGAGAGTAAAATAAGCGCGCAGCGGTGCGAGGGTCTGTTCATCGCTGCTTTTAGCCCTAATTCCATGTATTTCTGCTTATTTTTGCTGTGTTTTTCTATTGGCTTCATGTCGAGCGTCGCCTGCAGCAAGCTCAGATTTCACTCTTCCATGTGAGGAGAGAACTTCAGACTGAAACTTTTATTAATAAATCGACAGTGAGCGGTAGGCAGCGCGCTGTGGGATTAGAGCAGACAGAGCCGGTCTGCATCGCTGCACTCTCACATGTATTTTCATTTCAGACTAGATTTCCAATCAGAGCCATCTGCCTGCCGAAGCCACCTCTCAGCGCATCCGCGCTGCTTTTGAAGGGCTCGGCTGCTCTAGTGTGAAGCCTCCCTGCCTGAAGGAGTTCACACACCTGGGGGGGAGGGGCCACAGGAGTCCAGTGACGAAAACCATGAAGAGAACTTTGGTTGTGTCGCTCTTTTTTCATCATGTGACTGTTGTTTTCTCATTTTTGTGCCAACAGGACGTGTCCCTCCCTTCTATTTCATCACTTAAATGTGACTGTGACCCCCCCATTCATCACGCCGCGGCATCTCCCCGCGGCGTCTCTCCTCCTCCTCCTCCTCATGTCTTTGATGAAGAGGAAGTGAATCAGCAATCAGGGCACCAAACGTAGCGTGACCCCCCACAGACCGCACACAACAAACACACACACACATACACACACACACACTGCAGTGTCTCCCAGGCCTCCCTAATCCTGCCATTCGTTCCGTTTTTCCAGGCGGCCAGTGAAGCGTTCGCACGCTGACACATCAAAGACACGCTGCAACACTTCCTCTGTGTGTTATTCACACAACAGATAAGGTGACGGCTGCATGTCGTGTCATTATGGAGAGCTTGGACACGCACGAGCGATGTCTCACACACACACACACACACACACACACACGTACACTCACAGTGCAGCCATGTTGACCCGCCCACAAAATCAAACCTCAGCGCTGAGACTCACATCGATAACGTTCCGTCTCCGTTTGGGATGTAAAGTGCAGGACAAGTTCGGAACGCGTGTGGTTGCGACAAGATCTCGCGCTAAAATGATAACGGGACAATATTTCTTAAGCCCCGCCCACGCAGGTCATTGGGAGTGGATTTTGCTGTTGGATTTTTGGGACTGCCATTGGTGGATGGAGGCGGTCTTTCGTGTTAAAGTTTCATTAGCTATTTTTGTATCCACACATTTTAAGCAAATTTCTAATGTTGTTTCTTTATGCAAAAAAAAAATCAAAACGAGACAAAATGAAATAGTTTATTTAACTCTGAAAAGCGATTATTGAATAATAAAATACATTTAATTGAAACGATCAGACTGATAATAATGTTTTGTTGATGCTCGGTCATGAATTTGTGGCTTTTGGTGGTGATGGGAGGCGACATAGTGAAAGAAGAAGACAGACTAGAGGGGGGTTAACGTCTAAACTTGTGTTTCTCCTGATGGAGGGACGGTGAAGTACAACAGGGGCAGAAGCACTCACAGTGATGCAGCCTCGTTTCCTGTGAGAAGCATCTCACTGCCTGGACTTTACTGCGTGTTTACTGATGCCGACAGGTCGCCAGTGGCAGCAGGATCCAGTTAACACCACGCCAGCGGCTGTACACGCCGAAATGTTGCCTTACTGCCGGTTCATGCAGGTTCCAACCCGAGCTGAGAGCGACACGTGGTCAGTCTGTGAGAACAGGAGGTCCTGCTGTACGTCTGACCTGAAGGACACACACACCGAGACTCCCTTCGTCTGCAATGGCTCGCCCTCATTATCGTGCTGACCTCTGACCTGGGACAGCGCGTTCTGCTGGTTGGGTTAACACCTCTCTGTTTTATAGATGATTTAATGGCGACAAAAAACCTGCAGAAAATATCAGCACGACTTTCAGAATTCACTGTTTAATCCTGTTGTTTGCACTGTGAAGTGTCCGCACACTTTTGACCTTTGAGCAAACAGACTCAGAGAGTCCAAAGGAAAGAAAAACTCTGTCTGATCAGGTGGACACAATAGTAAGTAGATTGAACGTCGACACCCGTATGGCCAGCAGGGGGAGACGTCACTGAGGAGCATGAAGAAATGAGCCAACATCTCGCTTAATTTGAAACTGTTTCCCTTTGAGTTTGTGGTCTCAGTCTCAAATTTCAAGCCTAAAAATACAAGATAGTGTTTTGTAAAAGCAGCGTGTCAGCCACTGTGCAACCAGAACAGGAAGTTCATGTTCAGCTAACAGAGGATCAGACGGAATAACTGTGGAGAAGAAGCAGAGTGACCGACAGCAATCAAACGGGCATTCACGTGATGGAAATAGCTCTGGTGTTCTTTTACGAGATCAGTCAGTACAAGCCCTGCCTACTTATTAACCCAAACAGTTTATTTTGTCTTTATTACTGACCTGAGTACAGAGCTTCTGCACACAGCTTCAGCTTCACAGCAGCATTTCCCTGCCGCCGTACAGGTGAACAACAGCACCGCCAGGCCAACATCAGGCCAAAAAATGATTTATCGAGTCAATTATTCAATCGTTTCTATCACCAAACTAGCAAAGCAGCTGCTGCAACCTGACTCATGGCAGCTTCACGTTCACTCCACACGACCGACAGACGCGGGGAAGCGAATCCCCTGCAACCACCCCAGCAGCCTTCATTTCCTTCATGAAAATGTTCGTCAACGACCTTTCTTATCTGACGAAGACGTTGGCGAGCTGGTGACAAACGTTTTGAAGAAGCAGAGTGACCGACAGCAATCAAACGGGCATTCACGGGCATGTGACGAAGGGACGTTCCGAGTGATGATGTTCTGATGATGATGATGTTTACGCTGTCAGAAAGGGGCGATGAGTTCAGGCTGAAGGTCTGAACGGTGTCTTCCTGCTCCGAGCCAGCGTGGGACCAGCTGGCTCATGCAGGAATGTCAAGATTTGGATCTGAATTCAACCGAATGTGTTGTTTTTCTGCTGGTTTATATATTCTTTAATCCACAGGACTGTCCAAATAATGAGTTGGTATGTGGTTATTTTTATAGACATTATTCCATGAATTTTACAGAAAAGGTCCTAAATCGTGACGCAAAGGTGGGGAAGAGGAAGAGGAATGAGAGATGGGCTCAGTCTGCGTGCCGTGTCTCCGTCAGCTCTTGTCACCGGGCAACACAACTTCACGGTAGCTTTGGACAAAAGTTTCCTGATGTTGGAGAAAATGTCCAAAATGTTGGTTTTGACAGTCACATGACAAAAGTTAAGATCTTTCCACCAGTTGTGGATTTTTTGTGCGTGATGGGAACATGTTTGGAATTTTTAATGAACAAAAACATGTTTTAATTGGGAAAATATCCAAATAATCGGCACAGGTGGTCTGACAGTATCGGCTTCATGAAACAAAATCTCTCTACATTATACATCAGAGCTCTTCCCTGCTGTTAATAACAGAGCCTCGGCCTCATTACAGAGCACCACTCACCTGAACCTTAATCTAAGTCAGGGGTCAGGGGTCGCTTTTCCTCTGACCTTGTTTCCTTTTTAATAGGCTTCTATCAGGGGAGAGTAAATGCTTATTATGTAACCTGAAAGAGGCTGAGAACGAGGCCCATTAAACGTTCTACATCTCTTTGAAGCGACACGGCGTCTATTCAGTCCAATCTCTCGGGGGTTTCAGCGGAGTGATGGAGGCAGGTCGCGCTGGGGGGATTGGATTTGCTTTTCAAAACTTGTTCAAAGGGTTCGACAAAAGGAAAATAGAAGTAAGCTTCCACAAAAATAAACTGTGTGCTAAAGCGCGGAGCAAGATCACAGCGAACGGCTGCTGTCACTGGGGGATAAAAAGGCAATTTACGGCTGTATTGCGACGTCGACACACCTGTACACAGATGCGTTTCCATCGCTGGGTTACTGTTGTTTTCTCCTATGAAACCGTCACTGTGTGAGCCTCCCTCTTGTGAATCTGTCTACTTGAAGCATTTTCAAACTCAGTCAGCTGTTCGGCGCCCTCACTCAGGGAAATGTAGTGACCAGGTCACACGTGCAGGTGCAGAACCTCAAGGCCATCAATGCAGGTTGCCTTTGAGTCATGATGTGAAACTGATGTTCCACACTGGGTGTCTGTGCACGAGGGTGTGTGTGATGCCCGCACACCAAACAGCAAAATGGCCTCCTTGAATTGAGCTGAATGAGACGACAATCAGTCAAACTCAGGAAATTAAGGACAAAATGGCAGACAACAGGTCTCCTGACCAACATTTTGTGCTTTTAATGTTTAAATGTTTTTGCATGCCGTTTACTTCCAACCACATCGAGTACTTACATTAAGTTTTTGTTAATGTAAACTTAATGTTTACATTAAGTTTTGGGTGTGGGGACATGTTACGGGTCAGTCGATCTCTGGACTCTTTGCCGGCAGGAAGTCAGACTCGTTGCCAGTCAGGGTTGGACTCCACCAGGGCTGCCGTTTGTCTCCGGGTCTTTTCATTATGATTTGTGGACGGAATTTCTGTCCTGAGGTTTGGTGGCCTCTGGATCCCCTCTCTGCTTTTTGCAGATGACACAATCCTGTTGGCTTCATTGAACAGGGACCTCCAGCCAAGTGTGAAGCGAGGCGGATGAGGATCGGCACCTCTAAGTCTGAAAAGGTCGTTCACGAGTGAGGGGACAATGAGCAGGAGATTGACAGACGGATCTGTGTAGCGTCGGCAGCTATGTCCGTTTGAGTCGAGAGAGCAATTTGCTGGTCAATCTACATTCTAACCCTCACCTGTGGATCTGAGCTTTGGGTAGTGACTAAAAGACATCTCCCTGGGGAGGTGTTTCAGACATGCGAACCTGGGAAGGGACCCCAGAGCAGTCCCAGGACACGCTGGAGGGATGATAGCTCTCGGCTAGCCTCGGTGTTGGCTGGCCGAGGAGAGTAGGGCTGCCCACGTGACCCAGACCTGATACTGATTGTGGAGACATATCGTCACTGTCTGATGAAAAACACGCATCTCCGCTGGGGATGATTTTGACTTTCTACAGAGTCACAATGTCTACATTCTTCCCAGCAGCTGTGAGCGACTGAAAAACGTTTTATCATTAATAACAGTGATAACAACGAGAATAACTGATAGGATTTATATAGTGTCCTTCTAAGTCCTCAACAAATTCAAACAAATAGTCAAAGACAAGCACAGAATCTGAAACTTTAGTTCAGGTTTTGGTTTAGTGGGAGTCAGGTACTGTTTGGAGTTGATTTGCAGAGACCGTTTCATTTTTGATGATTAGCGTCTTTACTCTGTCAGTTGGGTGAAGTTGAAAATGGTGTTCAGGTTTTGTCTTACTGTCAGGCCTATGGGAACACAAGACATGATTTTTTTCAGTAAAATGTCCTCTGTTTATGTTAATTTCACATTGATGGATGATTATGAAAAACTTGTTTTCCGGGAGGAACATAAGAAGCTGAATGAAATGATTTATATTCAACGTTTTAACTGTCTGCGTGGGCTCTCTCCGGGTTCTCCGGCTTCCTCCCACAGTCCAAAAACTGGGGGTTGGGTTAATTGGTCACCCTGAATTGCCCATAGGTGTGAATGTGAGTGTGGACGGTTGTTTGTCTCTATATGTCAGCCCTGGGTGACCCCGCCTTCGCCCGATGATGCTGGGATAAGGCAACACCGTCCCCTCCCTCTCCTCCAGATTAGGAACATTTACATACAAAGGGAAGGACGTCCCTTGATTAATGTCATGTATGTATGAAAAATCGGACAAAGCTGCGGTTTTGCTGTAATAGTAACAAGGCAACATTTTACTCTGGGCTGTGGGACCAAACAGATGAAGACAAACCTGTTCTGTTCTGGATGTGGAGCCTCATAAAACTCAAAGCAGCATAAACATTAAAAAGATATTAAACAACTCTGTTTGAGGACCGTTTGGAAGTACCTGAAGCGACGACGTCAGGCTCTTAGAAATAAGATACCAGAGGTGTTTGAAGCTCAGCTGAAGCTAAAAAATGGCCTCTCCTGTCTCTCATTTGATGTGTGTTCACCGCAGCATCATGTATGTATGTGGGAGTTTATTGGTCGCAGGCGTCGCTCAGCCTCCGGAGTCCCTCATGATGAAGTGATCCATTATTTACCGAGCAGACGGGTGACACACACAGACATATCATTTCTGTGGGAATTATTCACGCACGGCTCTGAATCTTAACGAGGAAGAGAGGCCGCCTACAAAAAATGTAAAAAAAAAAAAAAAAGGAGAAAATAAGCCGCCAAGAAAGTTCATTCATTAAAGTGGCTGAACACAGTTGGAAAAACGTAAATCCAAAGATGACTGATGTGTTTCAAAACAGTCATGTGTTAAATCCTGATCATCAACCAAACACACATGAAAGCATATTTTAGCTCAATGCAGAAGTCCATAAATGCTCCTCCCAATGATTCTGTATGAATATCTTATGTCATTCTGTTTTTATTAGATAAAGTTTACAGTTTGTGTATAAAAATCTTCATTACTTTTCATCAGTTATTTCAGAAAGTGAACATTTAATGTATTCTAGACTCGTTCCAAACATTTAACTGTTTCCATTTTGATAATTATGGCCTCCAGCTCAAAACATTCAACAGAAACATCGCAGAAGTGTGACTGTGTATATTATGTAAGACACAATCAAAATCAAAACAAAAAAGGACTAAAGCTTTTCACTTTGCTTGTAATGAACATGAAAAATATTAATAATGTAACAATTCCACGATATTCTATTTCTTTACATGCACTTTAAACATGGACAGGTGAAATCCAAATGATTTGATCAGAAATGATCACACAAAGGTGTATAAATGTGGCTCGCAGTGATTCTTGATTTATTTCTCTGTTGCTTCATTGAGTTTTTTTATTAAATATGTTGTAAAATGTCAACATGTCAATGACATGGCACCAGTTTACATCAAAAGTCGTCTGATGTCATTTACCAGGTAGAGCAGGTCCCGACCAGATCAAAAACAACAATAGATCAAACCTAAACAACAAGTTGCGAACATTGTCCCAGCTCCAGTGTTAGCTGTTCTCTTCAGTCCTCTGTCTGTCCTAATGTCTCAGGAACACTTTTTCACTTTTCTTTCAATGTTTGCACAGACTTCCACTCAGACTCAGGGATGAAATGATTACATTTTGGGGGTCAAAGGTCACTGTGGCCTCATGTGGGACACTTGTGAAGGCAAAAAAAAAAGCTCAACATCCTTCCGGCCTTCCGACAATTCAACACAATGATCACAGACCTCATCTGTGTTTTGTCTGGTATTATTTCTGTTTTTCTCTGGTTTGTGCCTGAATGAGCATAACCTCAATGGTTTTTCCATTTTAGATAAAAGTGTGAATTGAATTTTGACCTAAATATTGTTGCTATGGTTCATTTATGTGTCTGCTGTTTATCACTTACCCGGAAAAGAAGGTAATAAAAACATGACAGAACATCATCAGCATGTTCACTGGGAAGCCAGTGTTTGCAGACAGATCAGCCTGAAGGTGTCGGCTGAGTTTTGTGCCCGTCTGAAGCCTCCCTGTGAGCTGCAGAGTAAAGATTTTGTGTGAACCAAGCGGAGGCTGTCGTCCGTCCGGTGAGGAAGCTCAGACGTAGACGGAGGGAGAATATGGAAATGTGCGCCCCTCTGCTCCTTCATTATTCATCTCTCAGAAGCCAGTGAATAATCAGATTACAGCTGATGAACACGCTGAATTATTCAGCAAGCTGTGATTGGGCCTGGGGAGGCGACCGGGCAGGGGAGCGTGGCGGGGAAGGAGGCAACAGGATCCCCCACCCCTGGTTCCTGCGGCGGCCCCTTCCTCCCTGCCATCCCTCGCCACCATTTTCCGGTTCAGCGCTGGGGTTAATGACCGTACGGCAGAGCGGCGGCGGCGGGAGGCCTGATGATGCTGGCGCCCTGACCCGCTGCGGGGGAGGCGGGCTGAATAATTGAAGGGAGGTGTTGAATTGATCACGCTGCTGCAGCGACTCATCCAGCTGTAAATAAAAAGCAGAACGATAAACAGACACAGTTGGCGCTTTTGTCTGCTGAGGACTGAGGTTCTTGGCCCCCGCCCCCTCAGAGGGTCCGCCTCATCCCAAACCAGGAACCCTGCAGTCGAAACCTCTCGTCTTCTCATACAGACACACAAAATACATCCTTCAGAATTGAATGTACCTGCTGTACGAACTCATCCAAATCAATTTCAGGTGAGGAAGTGCCCGGAGTGGCAGCCATTGTTGGAGCCGAACAGCTCTTCATCAGCTTGTTCTTACTTTGAGTCAACTGCCACCTGTACAAGGACCCAAAAACCCTCATCAAATTCCAGCCACCAGCACACGAAACAATGTCAATTTTCAAGGTGTACAGAGAGTGGATTTTTTTTGACAGGAAATAATGAAGAAACAGGCAGTGAAATAGAAAGTAGCAAAAACAATATATTATTATATACTGTACATTCTTTGTGTAGGTAATGTCCCCCCAAAGTAAACAGTGCAGTGCAGAACTAAACAAACAGTGTATTTAAATGTCTTCTTCCTCTCAGCCCCAGGAGTCAACGTCTGCTGGGACAGTCCAGTCCGCGGTCCCGTCCGTCAGCGCCGTCTCTTCCTCAGTCACTGAAGCGTGCATGAGACCTATTCCTCGGAACAGAGGGTCTGGAGCATCTGGAGAGTTTCATCCACGTACGCTCGCTTCGGACGATGGATAGTATCGTGTGGACTTAATGTGGCGGAAAATAATGATGAGACGCCAAACGCTCACCTCCAATTGGACAAGTTCCATCGCTTTCGTGGGCAACTCGTGAGATCTTGGAGGCGTCAGAGTGTCATTATGAAAGGACGTTTTATCTCCCTGATTGGCTTAGTTGAGGTTTATCAGTTTATAGTCAGTTATATTTTGATGTGAGAGGGGAGCAGGAGATCAATACAAGATGATGAAAACAACATACTTTCAACTGCAAGAAAGTGCGACAAAAAGGGTTGCAGTCGAGGCGGAGTACAGGGTTCACATCCCATCTGAAACCAAATGTTACCAGTCATTTCTGCTAACTAATCCAACAGGTTTTGTCTTAATTTGAAGTCCTGCTCCACACATTAAAACCTAATTTCTGGTAAATTGCACTTCTACAACATTAAGCTCCAAGCCCAGGAGTCATCAGGATTGGTTAGGTTTTCTACTAAGAAAACCCAGCTGTCAGTTTGTTGGAGACTGTGATTAGTGGACCGAAGGCAGAAATCCTCTGGTATGACGTTGATGCTTCCATAATGTGAAGGGTCAGAAAAAGACCCATGACTTTCTCCTCTGATGATGGGAGTTGTGACCAGTGAGCACTGGTGACCAGGAATCCACAATAACTTGCTCCATCCACGGTTCTGATCCAGACCCTGAACCGGATTGTCAAACTGTGGACTTTGGCCTGTTTGTCTGATCTAAACCAGCTCTGATTTTGTGTGACGAGTAGATTGCAGCCTCCAGTCCTCCTCTGGATGTCCAGATAGTTTAGGCTCTTCACAGGCCAGTGACCCCAGCTGGGTGTGATTAAACCTGGTGACACCGAGCGTTGGGTCCGGTATGGTGATGGACAGAGGGCAGAAAAACGCACTGGGACAGCTGCTGCACCACCTGCTATACTGACGGTGCAGGAACCAGGTCCAGAGTTGGACCCAGTACAGAACATATTTATACCTGATACACACATTGTCTGCCACTTTCTACTGTTTCACTGCAATAGAAGCAGATTTTCCACTGTTTTACTTTTAAAACTGCATTTGGAAAGATGAGAGCTGCATTAATAGTTAAGATGATTGACTAAGATTAATTTCTTTACTATTTTTACCCATGTACAATTAATATCACCGTGTCACCAATGGGTGAGAGGTCTGTGGGGTACAGTGTAGAGTTTTACCTGTAACTTTCATTTCTGCATTAGGATGCGAGTCCAGGTCCAGGAGGGTCTACAGTGCTGGTTCTGGAGTCATCTGTTCAGTCAACGACTCTCAGCAGCTTTGGAACCAAGTTGGTAACGAATTCAGTTGCCCTTTTCGTGGACGCCCACAGTCTTTATATATTTGTGCCGGGATCGCCCTTCTTGATCAGTCAGTTTGGCATCTTGTTTTCTTGCCGTGTATCAGCAAGTGATGTCTGGACCTGCTGCTGGTGGTCCATGGTCACATGTCCTGTAATGGTGAACGCTAACTGGGCAGACAGAGGAACAGAAGAAACTCTGCTCAGGCTTGTCAAACATACAAACAGAAGCATAAAATAGTGTTTCAGTCTGATTTTCAATTCAAGTTTCACTCTTTTTCATTGTTCCAGGAGAATTCCATTTAGGTGCTAATCAATAAAACCTGAAATGACACAAAAAACAGAGAAAATGTCGGCAGCTGACTCTGATTTTGATGCTCGGTATCAGGACAGTTAGAGGTTGAGGAAGTGACACACAGAGCCGTTTTAAAACATTGGCCATGTTTGTGTCCATCTCCCCGTGTTTTGGTGTTGTGGCGCCTGACTGTGTGTGTGTTACGGTGCAGGGTTAGCTTAGCACTATTAGCAAACACAGCCTGGGTAAATGTGATGGGGCTGAACAAACAGCTGTCATCTAGGTTGAAACATTCTGGCAGGGAAAACCAGCAGAGGGGGAAATCATGCTCGCACGAGCATGACTGGATCTGATCTTGTGTCAGAACATCACCGTGGAACTGAACGCTGTGGAGAGCGGGAGGAGAGCCGGCCAACGCTGGCCCGTCTGTGTTTGGTGGGATTGTGTCTGGCACAGATGGCAGGCAGTGTCTCGATCTGGCCCAAACCTTGTGGAGTTCAACGGTTCCTCGTGTGCTCGCCACTGTTTTTATACGGATTTGTGTTTCTGAGCTGAAGTTATGTTAAGTTCTGTCTGTACCAGGCTGCTGGATGGTTCTGGACTCAAAGGCAGGCAGACTGAAATGACACAGAGAGTGGAGGTAGCCGCCTGGCAGAGCGACGGAGTCTCGTTGTTGTGGCGAGGCAGTTATCAGCTGCATCATGGGAAATAAAACAGAGTGAATAAACGCTCCAGCTGCTCCAGGGCCTCACCGGAGATCAGTTTATGTTGAACCTGCTTCCAATACAACAGACGGAACAATGTGGTGATGAGAGGCTGGAGCACCGCCATGTGTGTGTGAGCAGGTTAGAGGCCAGGTGAGGATGATCAGGCAGGTGACGCACACACACTCACACACACACATACACACACACACACACACGCGCGCACACGCACACACACACACACGCACACACACACACACGCACACACACACACACACACAAATGATGCAGATCATTGCTGTTTCATGATTTTCTTTATGGATGGCAAAGTTTAGATTAATGGTAACAAGTGAGATTCATTGTGTCCCTCCTCCCACTGACGAGATTAGGGCTAACACCAACAGTTTAGCATTTCAGTGATGCAGAGTCACTGCCTTGGAAGAAATCCAGCCTCTGTACGATCTGACCTCTCGGGACGTGTCCATCCAAGGAAGGACCCTGGACCTGCACCTTCTAACACATCCTTAAAGTAAAGCAGCAGTTTGGCTGGAGACCTTATGACAACATGTGTATATATGTGAGAAGTTTTTGGTGTTTCGTTGTAGCAGTTTGATCAATTTTGAAGTGTGGATCAATCCCAAAAAGGAATCAAACAAAGGAAATCAGTAGATAGAACATCGAAGAACAAGAAACCACCAAACAAGTAAGTGAACAAACCACTAAAGAACACTAAAAATAAAGTATATTCAAACACACCAGAAATTTGTGCTGAAACTCCTCGACTCTCGGTCCATTTCAGTCAGTCTGATTTATGACAGACAAAATCCACCTCGGGGTTTCTCTGTTTTCAGTTCCAACACATCAGGTCATCAAACATCAAAAAATGCCACTTTGGGAACTTCAGGTAACCATCAACAAAAACTCAAAACAAGAGCGTGCAGAGACCAAAGAAACCAAAGATAGATCTACCAATCGACTTCCTTCTCTGCAGTCGGGCTCCACGGGCTCCTGTACCTTTGACTTTTGGATAAAAATTAGCAAAACTGTCATGTTTTGTTTCATTTAAAGTTTCATGTTAAAGATTTGGAGAATGAAAACTTGGTCCTTCACCCAAAAAGACTTTAAATTCTTTAAATCCTGGGGGCCCCAGCTGATTTCTGCCTTTATGAAAGTCTTTTACGTGAAAAATTGCTTAACTGAAGCACAAAATCAACACTAACATGTCAAACAATGATCGTGTGTGATTTTAACGCCATAAATCTTCTGTCTCGTTCTCGATCTCAACTGACGCTCCGTGTCTTCCTCCGTATGCTCCTCATCCTCATCCTCTTCACTCGGGGATCCGATGTGGACGTGCATGAACGCCTCATCGGCGCGATACAATTGCCTCCGTTAGGCTTGTTCTCCCGTCGTGACTTTCTCACCACACGCAAGACTTCCTTCCCTGGGGGTTACGGTCGGGGGAGGGTAACCCAGCATTTGATTGGCTGTCTGAGCATCTGGAGGTATGCTGTCATTTTCACAGTTAATGAATAATTTTAGATTTTGCTGCAGCTGTATTTTGTATCTGGACAATCAGGCAGTTTTATAACATAAAAAAGACTCAACATTAACAGAGCGAACGGTTCAAACTGTCCCATGAAAAACATGTATCTCCAAAATTCATTTAGGTGAGGATTATGAAAGAGAAACTTTTAGAGACTTAAACAATTTTTCTCATTTACTATCTTACAAAATAAAAACCCAAAACACAGTAATTAGACACATTTAGGACCCAAAATGAAAACTGAAGTTTACAGTCATCAGTGTGACGTTTAATATTTGAAATGGATTTGTGTTAATAATGTGTTAAAACCTGATGTATTGCTCTCCAAAGCTGTCTGTGTGGTTTGAACCCACCTGGACTCTGGTCCGCTTGGATGAGGAGGTCTCGGAACTCTGGAGTAGATCATCACTGCTGTGAACCCTAATTGAGCCCAATCAGATTTCTGTAAAATCTGACACACGCCTACATGTGGACCAGATGGTGGACTGGTCAAATTGTGGAGGTCAAAGGTCACTGTGAGGTGGCAGTACAGTGCGATTTCTGGCCAGCTGCTCTCTACCTTCCCAAACAGGCTCTTGTGTTATAAATTCAGTCACAAATAAAAATCCACCCAAACATCAATGGTTCTGCCAATGTTCATGTTCAGGTTTTTACCAATTACAAAGAATCACGTGACTCTCTTCTCTGTCTGTTACAGTTTGATCCCCAAACACTGAAGCCTATTTTACCAAAAAAGTGTGTTTGTAAGTGCCCATAAAATGACAGGATAAAACAAAAAGAAACCTACATCGGACAAATCTGGATTTCTTCTCCCAAACTGACAAATCATTCAGTTTAAACTATGAATGATGACTGAAAAGTCTGGACCAAACAAAAGATTCTGATCCATTAAATTCAGCTTTTCTGTACGGCAGCTCTGCCGCACTAAATGGAACATAAGCTTGATTGATTCCATTCATTCAGCCTTTCTTTGTTTTGGGTCAATATGGCTGCTATGAAACCGGTGATAAAGGTCTGAACAGAGAAATCTGCTCCAGTCTGACTTCATCCGCCAGTCAGACAGACTCACATCTGTCTGCAGCCGCTGTTGTCACCTTCCAGCTTCAATGAAACCAACAAATATTCACTTCTAATTCCACGTGTTCCTGTTGTAACAGATAAAATATTGTCTTTTCCTGTCCAGTTGATGTGTTCCGAAGCACTTGTCTATAAACACACCCAACGCCGTCAGTCCCAAATTACCAAAAAGCAATTTCAGAGGAAAATCAAAGGTGAAAGAACATAATCTGTCAAAAGCACAAATGGGAAGCACTGCCAGAGTGCACAGTGCCTCAGCGCTGACCTGGCACTCCCAGACCCACAATGCACTGTGGCCTCACACCCCGGCTGCAGGGTTCAAGCTCAGCGGATTCTGATGTTGTGGAGCGACTAAGAGTTCCTGCAGGGATGTGGAATCTGAATTAGGTCAGCCGTCTAAACCGCCCAGAGGAGGCGTCCAGCGTCAAACGCTAATCACTGCCCAGGCCGAGGGTGCGCTTCATTTCGCCGCCTGCGGGGCCCCGGAGGAGCCCATCCCCATGCTCGTTGCACTCCGGGACAGAGTTTATGTCGACGCTTGAATGTGAATCCAAGAGCGACGTGCACACACACAGTTGGCTCTACCAACCGCGTTCTAGCAGCTGACCCACGATCAGGTATTTTGAGCGACAGAGTGCACGCTGGGAAATTCTGGATGGTGTTTCTCAGCTTGTGTAATCACTTCATGGTGATGATGATGTCGTCTGCAGCTCAGACGGTGGTGCTGTTGTGAATGATGTTGTCAAAGTGATGCATCAGACCTGCCTATTGTACAGGAGATGCTGTGCTGTTGCATTATGGGAAAGGCAGGATGTTGTCTCTGCTGTGCACATTTGAACTATTTTTATTGTCATCATCATCATCCTTATTTGCACGTTTCTGCAACTGAATCAGCTTCTCTTAACAAATCTAAACAATTTTTACTGTTAGCATCGACTGGATTTCACCTAGCTAGCTAGTTTGAACAATGTAATTAGGGAAGCAGTCATATTGGTTTCAGCGACGCTAGTCATTTTTAGGAATATCGTTATCTTTCTGATGTGAAAAACGGATGATTATTTCGGTGTGTCTGCGCGTGATGAAACGATTCAATCTAACTGATTCTATGTACGATTCACGATGTCGGTTTCATGAGCCACGATTTTGTCAAATTTGTTGGTTTTTTTTGGTTGTCTTTTTGTTTTGTTTTTTTAGAAAATGCGATTGAAGACAAATTATAAATAACGTGTCCTTTTTTTATTTCTCAGACAGAAAGGACAAAACACTGAGACTCAATGGAAGCAACTCTACTCCCCCCGTTTCTGCTCCGTAGCTCCTCCCCACCCTTTCAGACAGTTGTTTAGACATGTTGGCGGCTGCTTCCTGGATCCGAACGCCATGGCTGACACCGCTTCGCAGTGACTGGTGGTAGTGAGTTAGCAAGTGGCGAAGTCACAGCATGCAGCATCAGCGCCATCTGCTGCTTAAAACTTGTATTTTGAGTTATTTACACCTTAACCAGTTTGATGAGTCACATATTTTCAACAATTATCATCTATCCCTAATGTCATAATGTAATAAAGGTGTTTTAATTGACATCATATGAGTAAATAAATTAATAAATATCAGCCATGACAGCAATTCTATTATAAGTATTGGATGATATTTGCATATCTGGGCATATATAAAGTAAATACATAGTAATATATAAAGTAATATACAGTAATGACAGTTGTGTTTTATGACTTAACTTGTCATTTGTAACAGAGGCACTTTGCTATTTCAATTCAGTTCAAATTTATTCCAGACGCACAGAAGGGTCCATATTAAGAAACAGAGAAAGAACATTATGATTTTGATTTTTGATTCTTTAGAAGACAGTTCAGAACATAATGTCATGTTCATGGTTATGAAGGCAACTTGTTTTTATTCAACCAATAGAAATATTACTAAAATAAAGTCTGACTTCTATGAAAATGCTCTTTATACTTCACAGAATGAGCCAAATGGTCAGTTTGTTCGATCTGTCCAGTATTTTAATTGGATAATAAAAAATAGTTCATAATATCTTACCAGCAAGTCATTTTACAACTCGTCAGATATAAAATCTTGAAACAATAAAAGTCGGTGGAATGATCCTTTAAATGATATTTAGATGTACATATGAGCCTCCGGGTGGCGTCTCAGCGTTCTGCCAGCGACTGATTGTTGGGCGACTGTCGGTCCTGCTTGTTATTGAATTAGACCAAATGTCTCCTTCAGGGAAAAATAAATTGAAATCTTTTTCCTTTTTTTTCTCCATCTTTTTCTTCTTCATTCCTTTAAGTAAATCAGCGATGGCTGGAAAAGAACCCTGGGGACATCACGATAATCAAATTACTCTTGGGTGATCTGAAGGAGACCTGATGATCGGCATTGACAGAGGCTGGAGGTCCCCCAGAATCCCCCAGAAACACACACACACACACACACACACAGAGCACCATGTCTTCAGGACGATTATTATTCTTTATGCCACGAAATGAACACCCGTCTTGCCTTGTTGGTAACACTTTATGACATAAATGTATTCTGTGGCGAAGCTCCGCCCATTTTCAAAAATACATAATTAGCTTCTTATCCTGCTTCCTTCCTCTTTAATCGTTTCTTTTCTCCCCTGTCCTTCCCTCCTCTTCATCCTCTTCCGGGTCTGGTGGCTCTGCTGGACGACGGCATTGAAGACTGTTAACATGAAGAAGAAAACAATGTGCTACTAACATCGCAAGTCTTCTTGGAACTAAAATATGATGTCCAAATTACAGTTAGGTCCATAAGTATTTGGACAGTGACAGAATTGTTATCCTGCCTCTGGACACCACAACAGTGAAAAATCAACCATGTTGTGATTAAAGAGCAGACTTTAAACTTTCAGGGGTATCACAAGAGTTCTGCATCAACCATTTAGGAATTACAGATGTTTTTACACAAAGCCCCCAAAAGTAATTAGACAGTTCATTGAACTGCAGTTTTGTGTCCAGCGGTGGTCTATTCCCTTGTGTTTCCTGACAGATGAAGCAGATTAGAGGTCTGGAGTTGATTCCAAGTGTTGAACCTGCATTTGGTATCTGTTAAGTGGAACTGTCAATATGAGTCCCAAACAGGTGCCAAGAGAGGTGAAGGAGACCATCAATAGGCTTAAAAACAAAATAAAGTTATTACTAGTGACCAAATCTACAGTTTCATTGTTTAAAAGAAGGAATCCACTGACAATCTTAGCAAAACCAAAGGGCCTGGACAATCACAGAGGACAACTGAAGTGGAAAATCACAGAAAAAAAAACGCCTTCACCGCATAGGAACGCCTTCATGAACGTACTGTGAAAGTAACTTTCTGAAGGCAAAGAAATGGATAATTCTTCAATGGCTGAGTCAGTCACCTGATCTGAACCCAGCAGAGCAGTTTTTCAGTGACTGAAGAGACAACTGAGGGCAGAAAGACCCACAAACAAGCAGAATTCAGTCAGTCACTGACTGCAAAAGATTCCAATCCAGGTAATTGTTTGAATACTTTTCAGCCTCCAACAACGGGGGCCTTTTAAATGGCCGTAATTCCTAAATATTAATGCAAAAGTCTTGTGATACCCCTAAAATTTAAAAAACTGAAGTTTAAAGTTTTAGATCCATCTTTGTGTACAGAGGCAAAATAACAAAAATATGTCAGGGTCCAGTAGTTTTATCACTAGTTTTCCTGTTTCATTTTGACATTTTGGTTGCGCTTTAATCCCCTTGTCTTGTCAAGTCTTGTCCCTCATGTGTGTGTGATTGCTTCTGCTCCCTAATGTGTTTCACCTGTGTCTAATTGTCTCCTCCTCGTGTATTTAAGCTGTGTGTTCCTGTCCTTGTCCGTTTCTCATGAGCGGTCCAGCAATATCTTCCTTGTGAGTTTCCTCGTGCATGCTCTTGTTTGTCAATGAGTTCCTGAGTTTTGCTCTTTTGGATTTGTACCTTTGCTTGCTAATCTGATCTTCTGGTGTCGACCCATTTTCCGATTAAACGGCTTCAAGAATAAGAACTTCCCCATCATGTCTCTGCACAGTGAATCCTCCAGAGTCTGTACCTGAAAAAATAGTGGCCCCTGTCCAAATACTTACTGACCTGACTGTAAATAATTTACATGTTTGGTTTTGAGGAAGGTTTGATTTACAAGAAAAAAATCTTCCACTTCTGTACCTTGAGGAAAAACTAGTTGAAGTGAATTTTTGCTCGTGAGGAGAAGCAGCCAAGAATCTCTGAGGCGACTCGGTTCTGTTTCAGCTCATCTTCACTGACTGGAGGTCTCATCGTGCTTTGACGTCAAACAACTTCCTCTCTCCTCTCGTTTCCTCTTCCTGTCACCCCGCCGAGGCGCCTCATGTTGAAGCGACGCGCCTCCTGTCCTGGTCCAGACACTTAATGAGAAACTACAGACAGAACGAGAGAGGGACGCATCCTGCCGGGACAGGAAGTCTCCCTGAAGAGTCTCGCTTTCTCGGCTTTAACAAACATGACATCAGGACAAACAGGCTGTTTTCGTTCCCTTCCTGGAACGCCTGTTTGAATGCTGAGAAAACTTTCCAGACGCCCCTGGGATCACTGAAGACGAGAGTTTAACAGACGACTCCTGTGTCCCCTCAGAACGCCGACACGACGGTGGGTTTTGGGGAGTTTTTGCAGTTGGCGGCGATGAAGCCGCTCACAGATGGCGTCGTCTGTTTTCATTTATCTTCTGTAAAGGTTAAATAGCATCAGCTAAAATAGCTCAACCATCTGTTCGCGCTGTGTTTGAGCAGCAGACACATACTGTACATCCGCATTTACATGAACGCACACGGCAAAAACCTGATGTTCACACCGCAGCATCAGCACCTCATGCCCTCGCACCTGTAAAACAAAACACACTCGTCCCTGATTGGCTGTCACCAGACAGTTTATAGATAGCTGCACAAAGTATGTAAGAACCTGCCAGTAACCATGGCAACGACACTGAAGCTTGATGCCACGCACGCAAGCACATTAATAGACACATAAAGACATTTTTTACAGAAATTTAGTGAACTAGTCAACTCGGTCAGCGAGTCCCTGAAAGTCCCAGATGCAGTTTATTGGACTAATAAGATATGACCCAAAAATGGCACCTAGTGGCCAATCCTGATGTCAGAAAATGCTGAAAATCTAATCATCTCCGGATGTCACACATATCTGTGGAAAAAAAAAACCAAACAAGATCCAGCCTCAAATGTTGGGTTTTTTTGTGCTAACACAAAGAATCTGTGCTGGAGGGGATAATGATTCCATAATATTCCCCATTTTTGTTGTAGTAGTAACTGAATGAGACACGGGGGTCCACTGGGCAGTGAGGCCTCTGAGCTGGAATCTTATCCGAGGTTTCTGCCTATTAGAAGCTGGTTTCCCTCGCCACAGTCACAGTGTCTGTCGCTTAACTAGTAACTAAAGTAACTGATCATGTTAAGTATCATGAGATGACTTTGGTTTGTGAGGACTCGCACCTCTACTGACATCTTATTCATACTTTACGGTGTGTTTGATATGATTCCGCCTTCAGCCTGCCGTTTATTGCCAGTTTAATTTCTTTTTTTGTGTCTAAAGAGCTCAGAACTCCAGGAACAGGCGTTCATCCGGGTCCTGGACCAAGCACAAGGTGAAACGTGTTGGCAGCCATATTGACATGAATTCGCAGGTAAACACAGGCGTCATTGTGAGCCAGCGAGCACACGAGCATCACAGAACCTGCACCAGAATCGGATATTTCTCGCCAAGATAGCTGCTGTGAGAGACGACGATAAGTGCTGTTGTGGATCTGCTTCAGGGTTTCTGTCTGGAATCTGTCTGTTTTCATGATATAAATGATGATTAGGCAACACTATAAAACCAAATTTTACTGAACTGGAACGACATGAGCCTCAAACCAGATCGAGCCAACTTAAACACCCACGTTTTTGTCTTTTCGCGCCGCTCCTCCCCCTCGTTGTTGTTCCTGCGGTACTTTACTGCAGCACAATCACAGACATGGTGTCGGGAGTGACACACATTGTGTTGTAATGGGATTATTTTCAAAACGATGCACAAAACGCTCTGTTTTTTTCTCCCTGAGCCTCCTGATTGGAACAACACTCATCTCACCGCGTCTTTGTGTCGTCTCTCTTCACACACTTCAGGTTAAATCACACACGGGCGTGCGAGAGCGAGGACGTCGCCAGCCAACGCGCTGACGTCTTGGAACTGGCTGACGAAGTGAAAGAAAGTTTCATCCCCGCCCTCCCCCGTCACACAGCCGTGCCTAAACCCGTCGCCGAGCCCTCCTAATCTCCTAATGAGATTAGAAAAGTGAAAATTTGTTTGTACATGCACCCGGCAGATCATTACGCGACTCATCAGCGAGCGACCCTGGAATCATCCCGCCATCGACTCGACCGGATCTCAGAGAGGTCGATTCAAAGACGCTGAAGAGCCGACAACACTCCAACACTGCCCCTGATCTCCATTAACCTCCTCCCTCCTCCTGCATTTAGCCTTACGTCTTCCTCCTCTCCCTCCGTCTTCTTCATTTCCTCTCCTGCCTCCTTGTTCCTTCTCATCAATCTTCATGCTAACTGCTCAGTTTATCTCCTACCTTTTCATTCCCTTCCATCAGCTCTTTCGCTCCTCCTTTTCTTCCCTCCTTCTCCCTTTGCTCTGGTTTCCTCCCTTCTTTACCTCCATCTTCCAGCATCCCTTCATCCCGTCTTACTGTGTTCTGACTGGCTGGGTTGTAGCGAGTGTGAAAAGGAGCTAAATACCTCTAAACCCGAACCTAACGGTGGAATGTGAAAACCGTCAGGGATTGGTTAAACTCGGGCATCTGACTCACTGACGTAAACAAAGATGGCTGCCACTGCGTCTCCACTTCCTCCCACGGTTCAAAAATGAGACTTCCCAACTGCAGAGTGAACTGCACACTGCATAACCTTTACACAGTAAAGAACTCTCGCTCACATAAGGAAAATTAATAATCATAAAATTTACAATATTTTTACAATTTCACTGTTCAATTCACCAACCTGTTAGCACAATTACTCATATGATCAACTGACATATATACACATCACCTGCATTAAAACACTGGTGCTACTAGGAGATTCACCTTCTCCTGATGAATAAACAGCTATATGCTGTGATTTAATATTTATGCCTCAAATACATTCCTGAAAGTAAAAAGACAATCTAGTGAACGCATGTAAAAATTTGATAATCAATAGATATGTATGCATGAACACACTGAGAATCACATGAAAATTAAGTAATTGAACACAACTGGCAGGAAAAATGAATACTGAGAACAGATTAAGAAAATTATATACATTCAAAGAATAAACAGTAACCGTCATGATTATAATGTCCTGTAAATTAAAAAATGTGATGCATTTTTTTCATAGACGATGTCAGAAAAATGAATACTTGAACATACATCAGTGCAATAAGAATGACTGAAAACGACAGAAACTGTCAAGTTCGAGCAGGAAATGCTGAGTTTAGGACCCAAATGCTGCACAACAATCTGAACACGGACACAGGAAGCACAAGGGCTTAAATCCAGCATCAGGGTGGAAATAATTGGACACAGGAGTGTGGGACAGACAATCAGCTACAGGTGAAACACATCGAGGTCATTACAGGAGGGAAACATAAAGCAGGATGAGACACGAGGAGGGACAGAACCTTCACCATGAAACAGGAAACACAAACACAAGTAGCAAACAGGGGTAAACACGAGGAACGACATCAGGCTCAAACGTAAGAAACAAGTGAATGAACACCAGGATACAAAGTCTAACAGACCAAAGCTAAACATTAACAAACTCCAAACCATCAGGAAAAAACAAAAAAACACATTACAAGAAACTAGAGACAAACAATAAATCACCAAAAAAAAACAAGAAAACCTGTGACATCCGACTTTGTGTTTTCATTTCGGCACACCGACCAACATTTAGGGGGATGGGCTTTTGAGCCATGCTGCAGCCAGCCACTAGGGGGCGCTTGACATGCTTTGGTTTCATGTTTGGAGAGCTCTCCTGTCGTCCTGTTGTTACATCATACAATTTCACATCCTCGCCTCCTCTGTTGTTCCCTTGTTCCTCGTCTCCTTCCCTGTCTCCTCACTTCTCTGCAGCCAGTGTTTGTTTGTTTGTGTGTTGTGATCTGACTGACTGCTGTGAGGTTTGAGGTAAACTGAATTAAATAAAAGTACTTTAGTCGATATTTTTCAGTCTGAATCGTGTTTATCATCACGTTTTTATACGAGTAAACAAATCAAAAGCGATGCAGCTGAGGAGGGGGAAACACACGGATCCAATCATTCAGTTTCTTAAACTTTTAAGATTTTAAATTCATCGTACACGAACTCTACATGTGCATTTTATATCACATTTAATTTAAATCTAATCTTCACGGATTCATCTTCAAAAATGAGGATATCCTGACTTTTCATCAGTTACTTAAGAAAGTGAACATTTAATCCATTCTAGATTCATTACACGTAAACTAAAATGTTTCAGGCATTTTATCGTTTTATTTTAATCATCATGGCCTACAGCTCAATAAATAAATAAACAAACAAATCTTAAAGTAACTGTACAAGACAGAATCATCACAACTGAAACAAGAAAAGACTGAAGTATTTCACTTTGGATATAATGAATATAGAATATAGCAAAGTCTGACATAGAGGAGAAGTATGGATCTACAGCCGTGTTCACAGCTCTCTGATCATTCCATGTTAAAGAGTGATTGATTTTTATCATGTAAAACGTTAATTATGTGAAACAAACAGAGTTGACCTCCATCTGTACAGAAACGAAAGCAGATTATTGCTAATCACTTCAACTCAGTTGTTTCACCCCATTTTTATTTCAACTCATCAACTGATAACAACCAACCTAAGGAGAAAAATAAACACTTAACACTTAAAATAAACACTTAAACAGTGTGATCAGAACGACCTAAAATGACAAAAACACTTATTTGAGAAGTGCTTTAAGTTTTTAATTTGCTTCAAGTCCTACCTGAAATAATGAAGTGGGCGGGGCTTTGGAGCTTTACTGGATCCAGCCACCAGGGGGGACTGAAATGTTGTGGTTTCAGTTTTACATAGTTTGATCCAGTCTGTGGACTGTGTTATCCTGGACAACACATAAACAATAAAGTAAAGATGCATTTTCAGATACAAACAAATGAAATATACTAGAAACACATTCAAATCTGGATGAAAGATTTTTATATCTAAATTTATTGGAAATTTTCCTTTTTTTTCATGTTTTTTAGAATAGGATGATCCAGTGGTGCGTTTCCTCCTTCCGCCATCTTGAATGTACGATACAATATCACGACAGGGCGATACGAAGATAGTGGAACGGTAAATAAGGCCTCAAGGGTCTGCCACCTGGTGACTGAGACTTGGAACTGCAACTTTAATTGCTCAAAATGGTTAACAAATAAATATTTGTCCACTGTTGTGAAAATTTTGCATGAAAGTTTGATAAAACTCATTGTTAAGTGTGATTGGGAATTCTGTAGAAAATTTGAACCTGGAGTTTTATTATTGTTTTGGATTTTTCACCTCAGTAAAGACATAAATCACGTCCTCATGTTCCACCAGTTTCCCTTCAGGATACACAAACAGTTCTGGTGTGAATATTCCAATCAGATTGTTTGTTACTCAACTTTTTCCAAGATGTTACCAATGTGACTTTGAAAGCAGGAAGACTCGTCCTTTCCTTCTTTTTTTACATTAAGACGATCCATTAAAAAATGCAGTAGGAAAGCCGAGCGGGGAAATCAGCAGAGGCTGTTAGCAGCCCGACCTCAGCGTACAAACACTACACGTACTGTATGGATCCAGAAAAAAGGCTATTTGAATTGCAGCATAGATGTGATTCAAAATGTCTCCTGGGCTCCAGCAGCAATACCAGGTTCACAGTCTATCAATCCACGTCAAAAGAGAGACCAATTTTACAAACAGAGCCGTGTGTGTCCACATGTCCTTGAGTAATAGCAGCATCAATATTCAATATTATTATTACCGCCGGCAGCCTCAGCTGCAGATTCCTGAGAGGCGGAGAGGAGAGCGGCTCAAACAGCAAGTTAAGAGAAAAATACATTCTTTCCATTTTCAGACACAAGATGCTGCATGTTTGCATTCATGAAAGCAAATAAAATGACTCGAGATCAAAACGTTTCGCCGCAGTCGAGGTCGACACCAGACAGACGTGTTTAATTTGGTACAAATTTAACTAATAAACAAGGACTGTGGGAACGTGTGTGTCGCTGTCACAATCCAAACAACAAACTTTTGGACACTTTCAAAACTTTAATACCTAGTCAAAAGCTGGAGCATCAGTGAGGCCCGACGCAGATGATGCTGGTCCAGTCGAGCCAGTCCATATTTTACCCCAAAGACGTGAACGTCCGGAGCGGGAGGACCCAGATGCTACAGATGCAGAAGGTTATACGTGTTTTTAACACAAACGACAGTAAGGAACATGTACGGTGAGACAGCTCAGGGTGTGAAACCAAGAAATAAGTCCAACTCGGGCAACAGAATCCAGAATAGAGGCACTGTCCAGATTACAGCAAAGCAAAATTTAAAAAAGAGAGATGAGCGTGAAGGTAAAACAACAAATTAGCAGAGGGAGAAAGCACAATTTGACATCATCAAATGCCGCCAAAGGACAGTTCTAATGTCCAGGATCATCCAAATTGTACAAATAACATCTCACAGTGCCTAAAATGCTCAAGATCCTTTGTACACAATGTTTTGTCAATGATGCACATGGCTAGCTCGTCCCATTCTGCGTTGTCTGAATGCCAGGAAGGAGTCCTGTCTGGTCACTGAGGGACTTCAAATAAACCGTCCTACCAAGCAAGGATCCTTCTTTGAGAAGTGCCATAATGAAATGTTCAGAGTGAGACAAGCCCCATCGCACAGCCCGTCCAGCCCGGCTCACTTGTCCCAGAGGCGCTTCCTCACCTTTTGTTGACTCACAACCGAGAGATTTAAACGCAGCTAGCCTCGCTTAGCTGCTAACTCAAACAAGGAGATCAGACGGAAGTGTTTGCAAATTGTGACGATAACGATGCTCGTCACGCATTTAAACGTCACACTAGACTCCGACGCCGCTGTGTCACACTCGTTACTCTGCTTTCATAGTGGCTCACCATGTAAAAATCACACTGTGAGGTGGCGTTATGTGCTGCGTAAAGAGACAGCGCTGGCGTGGAGGGAGGGGCCTTCATTGCAGCAATACCACACAACCTCTATTTGTAAAAATGGCCAGAGACAATCACACTGGCGGGAAAAAAGGCAAGAAGCGGGAAGTATGACGCACAAAAATGAAAAACAATGACACCGTGACACCGTGTCAGAAGGTATGAGATGGGTCTGAGATCCAGTGAAGTTCATCAAACAGAGAAAACCATGAGATCCCAGATCCAGAGAATGTGCTGTATCAGAGAAGTGACAAAACGAAGTATGAAATAAAATAAAGATGTTTGAGTGTGTGCTCGATGTGTGCTATTGTCCCGCGATACAAAGGAAATGAAAGTGCTGTTCACAGCTGGAGAAGAACAAAATCAATTGCTGTTGGTGGACAGAAAGACCCAACAAACTTTATAAGACGGACCTTTTGTTCTCTTTGAGACATTTTATTCGTGTTCCAAGGGGGCCCTTTGATTGCACACCGCAGCTGCACCATCTCCTCTAAAAACTGTACAATTAAGCATACAATTGTTTAAGTTAGTACGTATTTAGTTCAAATTATTCAAATTTTTTAAAACCATTTAAAAATGTCTCCTTCATATAACCAGTTACCATGCAAGGTGCTGGAGCAGTGGAATGCCTTGCCCAATGACGCTGTGGATACACTCATCCAAATTGCTAGGATAAAAATTGTTGTTGGGAAAATGGCAACATGAAGCGCTTGTTTGGTTCATATCTACAAGCAGCATGACATCACATTAATGGATGTGAGCTGACTTTCCAATGAGGTGGAGGAAACGATGGCAGCAGGGTGACACGTGGGCACTAAGACCAACCTGCTCATTCTGGCCGGAAACTGCAGCCTTTTCTATCCATTTATTAGGTAGCGAAACCAAAAAGAGACCCTGTCCTAACGAGGACCATAGAGTTTTTGGTGCCTAAACCATAAGCAGATTTTGTCAGGATGTTAGAACCTGAAACATAAAGGCAGGTATTGCACACAAACAACAGCAACATTTAATCTTTTGAGTTTGGTTGTGACAGATAAAACAATGTATTTTCCCAAACAAATTTCACGAACTGTTGCCACAAAGTTCACTGGTGTCTACAGGCCTCTACACACTCAGCCAGAACAGAGCAATTTGTTTGTTTTCTCAAAGTGGCAAGAACAAGAACAAAGTTCCTCCTGGCCAGGACATTTCATACTTGATGAGAAACTCAAGTGCAGAACTCCTGGGAAGTCCTCATAGGGCCCTTCGACTGCAGCACACATCACGCTGGCATGCTAAGCATGGTGGGAATTGACATTAACCACGCCCACTATACATTTCTGACCAATCACACAATGGTCGTCGGCACCATACGAGCAAAAAGTTCTGCCCGGGTGTTGAGAACAAGCTGCGAGAGAGAACAAATGTCTCTCCTCAAAGAGCAGCACTTCTCCTCCCAGGACGTCAAACACCACAGTTCTGGCACGTCACGGTTTCTTCATCCGTGCGTGACGAGGAAAGCTTCAACATGAAACTCTGTTTTGGTTCTGTCTTAGTTAGGATCAGGAAAAGATCGGTGCTTGATTTTACAAGTGAAGTGACAACCTTCTCTGTATCTCACCTTTCCTGCCTTCTAAACTAAATCCGATCATCCGTCACTGATGCAGACATGTTGGCTTTGGAGGTGCATTAAAAACATCTCCTCCAGATTCAGATCCTCATGGTATCAGCATCTTGGTCCTAAAGCTTTGTGTGATGTGATGTCAACCAGCGCAGGGAAGACATCCCGCACAGTTCTGGTACCAAACAAGTCTTTTCCATCTGCCCCTAATGGTAAAACTCCAGCTGGGCTAGCAACACACTGTCTGATAGTTCTGGAGAGACTGGTGGCCCATCCAGGGGCCAGGACAAACCGAACCAGCAGCAAGACCAAGCCATGATAGCGCGCTAGATATGACTGATAAGACAAATATGGTGCTAGAGTTGTCAGACTTTGGCCTGTTGATCGTGGAAGAAGAAAGGAAGAGGCACCCAAAGCTCGGCATACGCTCCCAGATGCCCCCTGACGGCCGATCGTTGGCTCGGTGTTCCCAGCCGAGAGACCCCAATTCATCCTCCTGGACCCAATGTGGTTTGCCAATCGCCGCAGTGAGGAACAACTTTGAAAAAGCCGTAGAACTGTGAGAAGCTGATTTTGGGATTTCTCAAGTTCCTTTAAGTCGATGCAGCCCGCACTTCTGCCAGAGAAGCTGATAATGAGGCACGTAGGCACCTCCACACCCTCTTGGACCTCCTGGACCTCCTGACAGAACACAGTGTGCACAGCGGGGGGGCCTCAGAGCAGGTAGCTCCTCTTTCTCCAGTACAACTCCTGCCATCTGCAGGACTCTCAGGTCCCTGTTCAGGCGAGTGTGTCAGGAGTCTAATGGGTCCCTTCGCGGCGTGGAACCGCTTCCTCCTCAATGTGGCTAAAATGAAGGAAATGGACAATAGAAGGTCCAGGATAAATTCGATATCCGTGCTGTCTTTGTATCTAAAGCATTCCATTTGAGTTCCAGCTCAGCGTGTGGACGACCTTCCTCCCACCCAGGTTTTAATAACCTCTCCAAACGTGATTCCACAGTCAGCTTTTATCTAACCGCCGCCTCCTGCCTTTCATTAGGCATTCATCAGTCTTGGAGGGGGGTGGGCGCGGGGTGCAGGAGAGGGGCTGGTAATCATAAACCGCGTCAGGATAAATACGGCAGTGCATTCACTCTCCCGCCTCGCTGCCTCTCTGTGCTAATGTTTGCTCGGCCCGGCTGATGGATGACACGCTGATCCGCGGCCTCTCATCAGTCGGAATATGAGGAGCTTCACATTCTGACCACACCAAATAAAGTAAATAAAGCAGAGCCGAGCTGTCACTTCTGCTCCGATAGCATCGTTCAATATGCTCGGGGAGCAGGAGGAGGAGGGTAATTTCAGCTCATTTCAGATGGAGGAGCCACTCTTGTGAAATGAAAAAGTACCAACATGAGTGAACACTCGAGTAAGACGAAAGGAGAGATGAAGCTATTAAAGGGAGGCAGCTGCAGTGTGTCCCATTAAATACTCCACTATAGCTCCATGCACTGCACGCTGCTACGTGACCGCACTCTACACTGACAGTGGCACTCTTTAATCCTATTGATCCTTAATGATCTGAG
>KV751331.1:6068808-6080931 GCA_001698575.1 Mola mola | reverse complement strand
GACGAGATGACTCGTTTCTAACAGAACTGGTGTTACTTGAATCGCTTAATAAGTGACTGTTTCTGAACAGAATGAGACAGTTACAGCCTTCACCTGAAATCTTGGCATCGGGAGTATTAATGATCTGAAGTGAAATAAGTTCATGATCACGTTCAGAGGTTTTGTGTAATTTATGTCGCAGGTTTCTCCTCAAAGCCTGAACTTCCTTTTTCTTGTTGTTACATTTGAACACATCATGACGACTTTTTTTTTAAACTGTTTTAGCTCATTTAGCCTGACTTACCTGGTCCTGCACATGTCAAAGTGATCAGGAAAATAAGCTCACCACAAATGTGCCTGATTAAACTTGGGATGCGACAGATCGATCATAAAACTCAAAATATGAAAGTTCTTTATAATGTCACAGAGGATGTAAAACATCTTTGGAAAGTGTTTGCGGTTTCTAACATGGGAGGAGACCCTAAAAAACATTACAATTCAATTTAGTAGAAATGGATCTGAAGAGAACTGAATGAAGTTGATCATCAGTCCACATCGGCTACTTAAACTGCAGTAAACTACTAACAGGTGCCCTGTTAACAAGTACCTGCACTCAAAAAAGTGAACTCTGTGAAATGTTGAATTAAATAAATGCAACTATGTTTAATTTAATTAACATTTCTATGTTTCACTTTAAAACCTGATGTACTTTAGTAAGTTTAACTTAAAATGAGGTGGTGTTCAAGCAAAATAAGCTAGCTAAGTAAATTCAACATAACACTGTTGAGTGAATCGCACAATCACCCCAACACACTTAAGATTGTCCTAGATTGCTTTCCGTAGGTCATACTGCGCGCCGCGCTTAATTAACCATTGCTGAAGATTGGCGGCTGGAGGTGTGCTTTTCACAGTCAATGATTCGGGGCTTACTTCCATTAAATGACTCCCATCTGAGTAAGTAGTAGATTTCAGTGAAATCGCATTAATAGTAATTTGTCATCTATTAATTCAAGGTTGGTACTTCAATGAAGGTGCTTTTCTGATGTGTATGTTGTAACTGATGGTTTATTTTTTTCTATTTTTGAGGATGTTGAAGACAACCAGAGGGCTATGGACCAGACAGTCCTGGGAATTTTTGCCATCAAGGTTGAAGGTGCAGAGCCCACAGATAGCCTGGCAGATGTTGGAATAATCATCGAAGGGGTGGATGTGCTCGATGACCTTGGTAACATTGCAAATGCTGTCGCCATTTTGTTTGGCCTCATGTACTCACTAGACTTGAGCTATCCAACCAACCTGCAGTACACATTTGAGGTTCTGCAAAAACTCGTCATGGAGCTAGATGGCAACAAACTCTCAACAAAGGCGCAAGTGCTAAAGAACAAACTGTTTGAAGGAACTTCTTAGACAGGTTTTGCGTTGTTTTTGGATCTGCATGTTGAACTGCGAAGAATGGACTCAATGTTGCAGATCGGATGCTTAAATGTTTAACAGACTTTCAAAAAAGGAACAAAACATAACCTCAAAAAAGACAAGTGAGAAGTTGCAGAAGAGATCAACAGTGAGAAATGGAGAGTGACAGGTGAGTATTGATTAGTTGTAGCAATGAGGATAGAGAAACAAAACATCAACATTTGGTCACAGCACCATAAACAAAATTTCCAAGTTCCCTGCCATAAGATTTGGCAATGTTTGTGGAAAATGCCTTTTCCTCACTGACTGTGGTGGACTAGTTTTTGTTTTTTTTAGTTCATATGTTAATTCTAGAGACCTTTTTGTTTTACTCTTACAGTGCTGAAGTGGCAGGAAGCAAAATATTATTTTGAGTGTTTTTACTTAACAAAAATGTGTTAAACTTCATATTACACTAAGGTCTCACTGTGCTCAGAATTGTGAGGAATTCTTTTGTTCTGCTTTTTGGTGCTTCATTTGGTTTTGCAGGTCCTCTTAAGATATATTTGTTTTCATTGAGCACTATCTAAAACTATATTAAAAATTCTTTAACAAAGGGGAATAACATGTTGAAAAAAATGTTGTTTGTTGTTTAAAATATGTGTGATATCTGTGCAATAAATGTTTTCACAGAACATAGTATTGTTATTTGATTTTTATTTAACTACATTGTGTGGAAATTGTTGACATAACTAGGTCTAGTAAGTCCAACATAAATTCACCACTTTAATACAATTAAACCTTATAGGTATTGCTTATTCAAGGCAGTTAAGTTGGAATTACAAGGAGTTCAATTGGTTTTACTCAATTCAGTTGAGTAAAAGTTAGGTTAGTGAGTTAGGTTACTGTAATGAATGTATGTTTAGTTAGCGGAGCATTACCTGTTCAATTAAGGCTAACTTGACCAGATGACATTAAAATGACTTAATACAGTCTTGTTGGTTTCACATAAGTTAGTTATTCCCTCTGTAATAATTTGTTTGAACATAACTCAGTTATGTGGAAATTGTTGACATAACTATCTTATGTAAATTGAACAAATCAATTTTTTGAGTGTGTCAGCTAACCCGCAAACACCCTTTGTAACAGGTTAATGATATGTTCATTTACATTCACTGGTACGGGATACAAGTTGGTGGGCAGTGGAACAAAAAAATGTTATTATTCTCCTGTCATGTCAGCCTGCTGCTAACTGCATGAAAGTGGAGGCTATAAAATCAAAAACAGTCGGTGGAGAACAAAACATGGCGGATAACACATCGATGAAATCCAAATCGGACGTTCGGGAGAAATTTTTCTGTGATGTCAGACTATGAGAAGAACGTCTGGGTGAATTTTCTGGTCAGGTGCAGGTTTGATTTAATAATAATGGTGGGAAACGGGTCAGTTCTGGTACTGAACTGTGCAGGTCTGTGTGGGTTATCAAAACTGGACCCGTGCAGGACTCTGAGCTGCCTCCTCCTTCAGCTCCTCCATTCTATACTGATGCCCTTCGATTCTGTACGGTGGGAATATTTGCTGCTCTGCTCGCTGCCTTTCCATCCAGACGCACGGAAGGGCGGGTAGTAAGAGAGTAAAGTAAAACTAAGTCATAGCTCAACTTAAACAATCAGAAAAGACTGAGTAATAATAAATATGCACATAAAAAAATATTAAAATCCTTGTTCTTGCACCTCGTTCGTGGTGCAAAAATTGATCAGCGTGAGAAATACTAAATCACTCTGTATTCGTAAAAAATGTCAATGTCTAACTTTTAAAAAGAGCAATATTAGGTCTGTGATTTCTACATAAACTGTATTTGTTTTTACCGTCGAGCACAGGTTTTTATGAAGATTTGTGTAGATACATGTGGACACATTTTGGGATCAGGATGCAGTTCCTGATATTTGATATAATTGTTGTGACACAATTATCTTAGACATGTTTTATAATGAATCTGGAACCTGTATTTGTCATACATTGACATGTGAAGAATACAACATTAAATTTGATTGATTCTTTAAATGGTAATTTTACCTTTTTTGTGCTACGAGACAGAACACATCCATGTGTCTGGGTGCAATAAACTGAAGGATGATATTCTTTTATTAAATTAACAGCCGCCAACTCGAGGAGTCACTTCTCCTGCCATCAGCAGCCAATAGGAGGGCGCCTTGCTTCCCCTCAGACTTGTGAAATATCAGAGCCCATCTCATATTTATCTTCTTCATCAGTGGCGGGAGCTGAGCCGGGAGGTCCGGGGAATAAACTTTAATTATACATGCCGGTGTCAGGGATACAGACGGACGGCGTGATTGATTCACCGTCAGCTGGGAGGAGGGGGAGGCGGAGGGGGAGGTACCCGTGGCGACGAGCAGCGGGCCCTTCATCACCTGAGAGGCAGCGGGCATTAATGCAGCTGTCAGGGACTTTGATTTGGAGAGGGAATTACAACACACACAGATTCACACAATACCCCAGCTTGCATAATGTACATGTGCGCGCACGCACACACACACACACACACACACACACACACACACACACACGTGTGGCTGTCCCCGCAGGCTGATGCTGCAGCAGCTCCTTGACGTGACACCACATGAATAATTTGTGAGCGGCGGCGCAGGCAGCAGGTGAAAGTGACACACAAGGCTGAAAAATCCCACGCTTCACAAACACACCTCATGTAATTCTGATGGAGAGAGAGCAGCCCGACACTTCACCTGCAGGCTGAGGGGCCCGAAACACATCAGAGGGGGGGGGGGGAGAAACCGTGCAAACTGCTGCTCGCTGCCAACGTTTTCCTGGTTGAATCTGCAGGTCCCCTCATGGTCAGCCAGAGCGCAGCACATGTGGATTTTGTTCTAATTTAGCCTGGACGACACCTAACTTACAGCCAGTCACAGAGTTCTGTCATCTACAGCGTCACGTCCACGTCTTCAGCTCGGCCAGAGACCGAAACTTGTGGTTTGTGTTCTTGAAAGAGGCGCCATCTTGGATCAGTTGATTTCATAAGAGCGTTTCATGAGCTGGTCATAGGAGCCTCAGTAAGCTGCCACCCTGCACTAAGTGAGGCCTGACTGGGCCGTTTTCCGTCCGATCGAATGCTTTTTTGGATGGTAATCCTTGGACTATGTGGGTGAGTAAATATTGAGCTGGTTCACTTTAAAATGTTTCCGTTGCGTCGACGGTGTGATTGAGCTGCTGCGATACTCAAAAACGTGACGTAAGCGTCACCTCCATGTCCTCCCGGTGTCCTTTAATTCCAGATAATGGTCTCCGTCTTGCTCATTGTTCTGCTGTCATATGAACATTAGACAAAAACCGACAGGAACAACAATCGGACAGCAGTCCCGCAGCACCTCATCCTCACCGCAGGGGGGGCGACTGTTACACACAGGCCGCAAGCAGCCAGTAGAGCATCAGGGACCCTCTCACACGGTCAGGCTACATTTACCACTTGTCAGTCCTACGAGTTGTTAGCGTCTTGGCAAGTTTAAACGCTAACGTTACGCTGTTTTCCGCCGTCAGGTCGTAGCCGATGTGTGTCCCGGAGGAGTGGACAACGTTTCCATTAATCCTTCTAGAACATTCTCGTGATTGTTTACTCAAATCCTCAGGGGACAACAGGTAAACTACAGCGGATTAAACAAACACATCTCAGCGTGAATGATGGTGTTTGTGGCATAAAGCACGTTGGCGATGTCGGGGAACCACCCGTTGGTGCTGTAGCTTCGCTCTCCTGCCTGCGTGCGATGGAAGAAGGTCCCTCAACAACTGATGAGCGGATCATTGCCAAATTCGACAGAGGGGTTGATAATGGGCAAACAGAGTGTGAAATCAGTGTGGATGGATACAAACTGCAGCACAGACATGCAGCCAAAGCACAGAAGCATAGAAGAAGAAGTACAGAGCGCGCTGAGGGTCAAAATGGTGCATGAGGCTCTTTTCTGTCAGCCTCTCCGTTCAGCTCAGAGCTGAACAAAACTACAGCGTTTCATGTGAAAGCAGCAGACAGCAAACATCTGTGATCCTCTTTTCACAACACACACTCAATTCAGTGCACGCACACACACACACACACACACACACACACACACACACACACACACACACACACACACACACACACACACACACACACACACACACACACACACACACACACACACACACACACATTTACGGTGTGGTTTCAATTACCTGAAGGATGATTTATATAGAGAATAATGACTGATGTGACCTTTTAAACCCACTCACAATCGACTGAACATGGAAGACTCTGTGGACCGGGTAAGTGGGCGGAGCTTTCTGTGAACGCTGCGATGATCGATTGGACGGAATTAACATGTTTCACATGAAGCGTTCAGGCGCAGCAGACACATTTTGTTTGTGAAGTTGTGAAGACGTCAATGTGTTTCTCTGAACCTGTCGGCAGCCTTTGCTCCCATTTTCCATGAAGTGAAGCCAAAGGTGTCAGATTTCCTTTATGCAACCAGAAGGATCATTTCTCTCAAACTTGGTTGACTAATTTGTTATTTTTTTTGTCCTGAAGTTATTTTTCAGACCTTGATTGATTTTTCCAAAGCTCCTCTTCAGGCGAGTGTGACATCCGGCCAATCATAATGCTTGCTGTTGTCATGTGACATCCAAAACCTCCAAAATGGTGTCCCGGCAGTCGGGTTGACTTGATGGAGAAAAGAAACACTGTAAAGACGAGATGATCTATGGAGCAAAACAGCGTCACAGGTCCAGTGTGATGATGCTGTTTTTATGATCAATAATCAATTATCAGGTTCTACAGATGTGAACAGTCTAGTTATGCCAAAAGTGTAAGTACCATTTGCATTGTTGTTTTCTTTTACTATTGAGTCGCCTGATCCCGTGTCCGTTTTGACATCTGCGAGTGCGTTACTGGAGCTCCAACAGGATCGGGCCGCTCAGGGTTTCACGTCTCATGTTTGTGCGTCTGGGACAGAAACAGACACTAATCAGGCAGCGAGGCGGTCAACCGGCAGGAGACACGCCAGGGCAGGAGGCGTTTTGATTGTTTTGTTTGTGATGACAAGAAGTTTATTTTCATTCTATGTTGTCATTTATTTTGAAAAAATGTCTACTAGCATTTCCATAAAGCAACAAGAACAAAGAAAATCTACAATTGATATGAAATCCATCGGTTTCTTCACAAAAAGTGGGACTAAACGGTTGAAACATGTTTAACTGTATGTGGCCCCCAGGTGGCTGGCTGCAGAATAGCTCCTCCCCCTTCATGTTAGCAGATGGGACAAACTAAAACCTCTAATTACACCTCAAATGTTTTGCTTTAATCATTTAACCGTGAAACATTATGATTGACAGCTGAGCTCTGCCTGTGATTAAGGGGGCAGGACCTCGATCATGAGGCTCCACCCCCTAAATACGACCGCACACACAAATGACCTCGGCACCTCAGGATGTTTTGGCATCATTTTGTTGCAGGGGAGGAAGTGGTGACGCGGCTGACATTTTTAAGTGGATGCTGCTGATTTGTTTTCACGCCTTCACGCCTGCTTCACCCTTGAAAACCCACCGCCGCCGCCGCGTCTCCCGGCAGCGGCTGATTAAATCGACCTGGCTCGTTGATTGGCTGTCTCACCTGGCGGGCTGGAAGCGTCTGCTGAGGCCGACGTGTTGCTTCCCTGCAGATCTGCAGCCGAGGAAGAAGAGGAGGAAGAGGAGGAAGAGCAGCGCAGGTCTCTCTTCTGGGGAGCCCTTGTTCGTTAATTAGCGGCGAGCAGATGGAAGAGAGTCCACCTCTCGCTGGGGATCAGTTCTGCCCGAGAAGCAGCAGCTTTATTTGTTTCTCAGCTCAGCAGTTGCGGGGCGATGTTACCTCCCAAACCTGCGAGGAGGAGGAGGAGGAGGACCCGGGAGAGTTTGGAAGAGGAACGCAAGACGTTTTCAGAGATTTCCTCGGAGAGCCTGGAGGAAGCGGCGTTCAGCTGGTGGCTGACTTTAGTTACTTGTCATTACTTTGTTTACAGCCATCTGTTTACACACTTCCTCACCGTCTTATCTGCCCGCGCCTCTCAGCGCACCGCACGCCACCAGCCTTGACCCGGCGGCCTCCTGCCAGAGCTGAGGCCTCGCCGACAGCTGCGGCTGTTTTCCGCCGCCGTCGTTCGTTTCTGATCATCCAAAACAGATCAAGGACAAACCACGTCTGCTCATCCGCCGCTGGAAATAGTCCCGACACGTGCACGGTGTCCTGCTGCGTGTTCGGTGCAGCGAGCAGCTTTTTCAGGTGAAATTTGTCGAAGGAAGCACGAACAGTGAAGTTCTGCGTTCTGACGGGCCTCGTCACGTCTCTGTGAATATATCCCTCCACCACGAGGAGCTGAACGTTACACAACATGATGCTGATTTTTGTCCCGTGTAGGTTCATCACATGGATCCGTTGTATTAACTCGGAATTTAACAGCCAGAATAACTGACTACGGATTGACCGGTGCCGATTTATCAGGACCGATACAGATGATTGGTCATCAAAAAGACTGATGAATGATCAAAATCAATCACTGAGACTTGTAAAAGTATTGTAAAAGTAAAAACCTTAAGACCAAACAAAACACAAAACTTGTTTGATTCTTCAGAAAAACGGAACCCAACAAAAACTCCAACATAAGATTGTTGAAATGCCTTCAAGCATATTTTTATTAAATCAGAACTCTCATCATGATCCAGACGAAGCTTCCAGCAGTGAGTCTTAACAGATTGTTTTAACAATAAATACGTCAGAACATTAAATACCTCAAGTTTCAGAAAATAAACCATAAAAAGTCAATGAAATATTTCCATTGAAATTTGTACAGAAAGTTGAAGTAAAAGTCTTTTAAAGGAACAATATGGGAGATATTTGCTGTAATAAATGATAAAAGGACATTAATAAGTGGACAGACATGAAGGAGTCCTGCTGTGATGAAATACTCCTCTGACAGTATTTCCTCCTCCTGAAGTCTGGATTTGGTGCAGAACTTTTGGTTTGGACCAGAGCAGATCCGCGGTTTAAAGCCCCCCCCCCCGTATGAACGTCTCAGACGCCCCCCCAGCCCCGCCCTCCAAATAAGGGACCAATCATCCCACAAACACACAGGTGCGAACTGAACACGTCAAACGTAAAAATTACTTTATCGCGTTTTTCCAACGAGAGTTTTGGCCTCATTCTGCGCTCCTGAAGCTTTGGCGTCCGGGACCTGGCAACCCGGGACTGTGTGGGGAGATTCTCTTTACAAAATAACTTTTCAATGTCACCTTAGAAAAAACAGTTATGATTATGATTTTTCATTATATCATAAATCTGTGATTATTTAAAAAGCTGATAACAATAATCCTCAAAATGCTGAACGTGGCTGTGACACTTACCCGCTCTCTGAGGAGGGTCCAGAACCAGAACTGACAGATTAATGACCTCATTGTGACACGTTGCCACGCCTTCTTCAGATAGGAAGGGGCGGCGAGCAGGCGGAAGGTCCCGAGGGGCCGTCCCCGCGTCCCTCGCCATATGTTTTCACTTAGTCAACCACGTTGACACTTATGGAACAACCTGCCGGTGACAACCCGACGCCGCTCGCCTCGACACTTCTGCCATCAGCGGCGCCTTGTAAAACAAGATTTAATTTCCACCCCCGTCTATTCAAACCGGGGCGACGAACGCGGGGTTTCCTTTTGTGTGACCCCACCGGCAGACACGTCCACAGGAGGAAGATCGACGACTGCAGCGGGATTATTTTCATTCATGGTCCGAGTGTCCGTCACTCACGTTCAGGTGCTTTTCTCCTCTGCGGGTTCTCGACCAAACAGAACCGACAAGACAGTGTGTGGTACCGCACGTTCCAAAAATCAAAATGAACTCCTCGACCCGACAACTGTGACATGAAGCTGCTGCTTCAATTATTATTGTCAATTAATTAAATGAACCCTGAGGGGAAATTCACAAGCTTCCATTCATCAATACACAAATTTATTCGGAGGCACTCAGCGTGACACGAACACCGTTGTACTTCAGACCTCCATCTTTTAAACATATCGAGGAAATGTCGCTAACTTTACCTGAACTGAACCGCAGACCTGCGTCCGGATGCAAAGACGGTTTCTGTCATTTTAAGTTGTTCTTTTCGCGCCCACGTTTGTTCAGTTCACGTCCAGGATATTTTGGCTTATTTTGGTACAGTGGGAGGAACTGGCGACCCGTCATCCGTCTTTCTTTATGTCAGCGGCCCAAATGCAGACGTGGAGGCAGAGAAAATCTGATCGGACTCCTGTTATTGTGAGGAAAAGGCCCAACTCACTGCTCACATTCATCAAAAAGGACCAAATCCCGTCCAGATGTCATCCAGACATCCACAGACCGAGAGACACCAGGAAGAGAGGTACCATGGGAACACAGGCAGGGCTGGTAGCTGGACACAGCTGAAACACATGACGGTGATCTCGAGGAAACAAGAAGATGACAAACAGGAGTGAACACTGGAGAAACAGTGATCACTCACTGGAAAGAATTGACATAGAGAGGGACCTCTCTATGTCAACTGTTGTCATTTTGTAGCTGACAGCACTGGCTGCACATGATTAACTTTGGGGCAAAGGTCAGAGGTCCAACATCACTGCACGGCTCAGTAATGTATCACACACAGACGAAGCCGTAGGTGAACACCGTCTTCTCGGGCCAAAGCTCGTTTAAAATGGACTGAGGCCGAATGGGAAACTGTTCTGTGGTCAGATGAGGCAAAGTTTGACATTCTTTTGGAAACCACGGACGCCGGACCACGAAACAACGGTGTGGAGCTGCATTACTGGGCAGCTGTCACATCTGGAGAGGCTTCCCCAATGCCGTACACCATACAGAGGTTTCAGATCGACGTGCTCCCATCCAGACTGCGTCTCTGCCAGGGAAAGACTTTCATATGTGAGTGACCCACATACTGCTCCCATTACAGCAGCGGGACAGTCCGGCTGCTGAACGGACCTCTAACCAACGCACGGGGATCAGACGGGGACGGGACCACCTTCCTGCCCCAGAACTCCAGCAGATTGTCTCCTCCCTTCCCACACATCTCCAGACTGTTGTTGGAGGAAGAGGGCTAAACGTGGACCTGAGCAACGTTTCTGAGAAGTGTTGCTGCCATGAAATCCAAAATTACATTTTCCTTCAAACATCTAATGTGTTGTCTGTGTTCTACGGTGAACAAAATTTGGGTTTCTGAGATTTGCAAATCATTGCATCCTGTTTTTATTTATATTTTACACAACGTCCCTTTTCTGGGATTGGATTTGTTAAAAAAAAAAAACAAACCTAAAAGAGTCAGGATGAGAACTGAAACATGAGCTCAAAGGAAAACAATGGCCACCACAGAAGAGGAGGGTAAAGAGAGTTTAGCTGCACTGGTTCTTGCTCTCTGGGTGCTATCTTCTTATTTTATTTTATTTTATTTTATCTGCGATCTGACCCACCCAGAAAGTCACAAACAGCCACGATGAAACATTTTTCTGGATCACCTGTACACGTCCTGATACAGGACGAAGAAGCAGATCAGCTCAGTCTGCGGACGTCCAGCTGAAATCACGGCAACTTCTGAGCTGGAAACTGTACTGGTGAACCACAGTCGGTTAAAATGAGCAGAACTCGCACAAAACATGAAGCAAATTCACTTAGACGAAGAGTTGTTCCCTCACAGGCATAATCCAGAGTTAGCTAAGGAGCTAATAATAAAGCTAACTCGTGAAAGAGGGGCTCTTCTCCGGTAAAGACTGAGGGTGATGTGAAAGTCTCAAAAAGAAAAATACCAAACGTCTGACCGAGCGAAGCCAACAACTCAGGCAGTTTCCTGCTCTAAACGCACTGATGGAAGCAGTGATGCAAAGCTTAGCTGAGGTGCAGCAACAGAATCAGACGTCTCTCTCCTCCCAGTCCGCGAGGATGCGGGAACAAATCTATTAATCCCCTTTTATTCTAACTAACTTTCCTTCCATCAGAATCACTTCAATAAAATCTCATCAAACCCCATTTTTATTTTAACGTCCTCGCTCCCCGTCTCATAAACACAGATTGGTTCCGCTGTCTCCCCTGAGAGGACGGCCTGAGGGAAACGCAGAAGACCGCAGGGCTGGTGTGTTTTTATGTAAAGACAGGAAGTGATGAAACAAACGGCTGACCGGAGGGAAGCGAGGCGGGTACACCAGGGAGAGATGGACCACACGAGTCCTCAGCACCTGAACAGGCAGAGACGAGGACGCGCTCAAAAATAACCTGATTTCCCAGAAGATCCAGCTGTCTTAATTACAAACGTCTCTTCCCGGAACCTTTATTTAACCCGACGAGCTCGACTCAGGTCGACGTTTCCTTCAGTGCCGAGTCACAACCGGGATTACATGTTTCTCATTCCACTTTTCGCTTTTACCAAAGGCAATTAAAAGCAAATTAAAGCCTTTTGACATCATTCTTGAACTCTGGAGCTGCGGAGGGGCTGCACGGAGAAACAGAGACGCTACGGAGGCCATAATGCGCCATAAAGAGTTGATTATTTAATCCACGTTGTAGTCTGCTAAACGATCTGAAATTACAGTGAAATAAGCCTACACGCAAACAGCGCCCCCTTCAGTACGCGGCTGGTGTTGTCAGTGACAGGAAGCAGAATCTTCGCAGTCACACAGCTGCACTTCCTGTCAGCAGGA
>KV751331.1:6048137-6067431 GCA_001698575.1 Mola mola | reverse complement strand
CCCGCTCTGTCACCAGACAAAACATGTCACCTATAAACATTTTTACACTTAAACATCTGTTACACACATTATCATCATATCAAACATAAAGCCGGTGATGCAGGACGAGACGTCAGACAGGATGTGATGTTGTGGAGGATCCACATCCTGTTGAGTGTGAAGGGCCGTCAAGTTCAATAAAAAGCTAGTTTCACTCTTATAATTTGCTTCTGTTCTTATTTATCCTTGTATTTTAATTTCCCCATTTATTAGTTTCTTTTTTCCACATTCTTTCACTATTTATTCCCCCACAATTCAGTTCTTTTTTAATATTCATTTTCTGTGTCCTTCAAACGAGCCGAAGTCGCTCATCTGGTTAGTTTCTTTTCTTCTTTTTTTTTTTTTTATTTGTGTAGGAGTTGCTTGAGCACAATTAAACCCTCTAAGCTGCATCTTAGCTCCTCCTAACAAACAGTCAAATTTAATAGGAAAATTAGTGGAACGAATACAAAGAGAAGCAGCATAAAACAGAAATACCAAAAATCATTCACATTTCTACGTCACATTTTCTAAATCGATTCATTCAATCTATCATATCAAATGTTGTCTGTACAGCCCGAAGTGACGGATCACAGTTTGTCTCAGAGGGCAGGAACAGTCAGAACCACAGAGGAGAGATCCTTCTTCCTGGGACGGACAGACGTCACATCAACAGAACACAACGTTTTTGGTGCATTTCTGTTCATATTCCAAGAATAAAAGAAGTAATGATCATTTCATAAAATGTTTTTTAATTTTCTATTTTGGCAGTTTCAGTCCTCCATACCTGTGACTCTAAACATCATTAAATCACTAATTTCAGTCACTTTGTCAGAGAAAACCAGATGAAATCAGTTCTGAGACTCCAAACTAAGGATCAACCTCTTTTTAATGCTCTTCAGCATCATTTCCCGTATTTGCAGGATGTCGCCAGGTTTAAATATGAAACAGGTGAGATGGATCAGATCGTCAGATGCGTCCCGAGTTTACAGATTAGCTCAGTGTGTGTCTGTTCCTGCTGCTGCTGACGAGGAACAGCTGATGTGGAGATAATGAGGCCCCACTTCAGCTGGTCGGGAGTTTCAGGTGGATATTTAAGTTGCAGTGCTGAAAGTTCATCATATCCTCCAGCTGTGTCGAGATGAAAGTTCCAGGCTGCTCCAGTTTTTCACAGCTCATCTAATTACTGCTGTTTTTCACCTACGCTGTCTCGCCAACATTTCAGCTCCTGTCTGTTTCACTGTTTGCTGCGTGAAGGTTAGATCTTTAGTGTAAGCAGGGAGAAAGTTGGGCCGAGATGCTGCGATTCTGTTTGTGTGAAAGTTGTGGAATCGTTTCCAAACCTGCAGAAATGTGAGAATCCAGGAGAGGCTGAAAAAAGTGCTGAGAACAGAAGAAACGTCAACAAGCAGCAGGATGGGCCGCTCATTAATCATTAACCAATCAGCACGCAGCAGTGAGCGGTGCGCTCTGACCTCTGGCTGCTGTCCTGCCCTCAGCAGGACGGTCTCCCGCCAACACGACAGCACCGGTCAGTCTGCTGCACCTCAGCTCTGCTCCACCAAAAGCACAAACATGTGGAACAAATATGGTCCTCACGACTCTGTGGGTCCAACAACTGTAACTACATTCACACCTGCATGAGCCAACTCGATGATCCTCCTGGGTTCAACCTGCATCAACACTTGTTCACCGTATAACTGTGAAGCCAAAATATCCCCCATACGAACCAAAGTCCCACCCATCAGCAGAGCTCAGCCGTCGATCACAATGTTGTCATCGATCACTAATAAAACCAAACGTCTGAGAAAATCATACGTCAGCCTGTCCAGAACTGCCTAAAACCACAGAAACCATCTTACTGGTGCATTCTGAGTTATTGCTTCGTCCCATCTGCTAACATGGAGGGGGAGGGCTTAATGAGCTCTACCGCAGCCAGCCACCAGGGGGCCAACCAACCATCTGTGTAAACCGTCTCAAATATATAAAGAATAATTAAAAAGTCAATTATTTCAATATTTTGTTAAAATCAAATAATTAAAAAGTCTTCTGACTTAAAATGAATCTAAGTAGTCACTTTTCTTAAAATTGATAAATAAGGGTTGTTCTTATAGAAAGCCAGTGTTTGGAGGGTGCATAGGTATTCTGTATTGTTCCAAAAGTGTCACCTATGTACGGAGGACCACAAGCATCATGGCAATAACAATACACCTTCTAATATACAACACTAGAATGTGAAATTTTAAAATATCCTTGTGCTAACTGTAAGTATTTTTCATGATGTTAATGTGTGGTAGGGTTGAACTCTAATATAGTAAATGTAAACAGTTACATGTTAGTTGTATTATGCTAATTCTACCCGCGTCCATGACGTTAACTGATCACGTTAAATCAAAGTACTAACATGCAACACTAACTGTATTATTAATCTCATTGTTATTATTAGCTAACTGTACAGGCGTTAATTAATCATGCTCATGCTAACGTTTGACACCAACACGCAACATTTTAATATGTTTCTGTTAGCATGCCCATGTTATGCTAGCATGTAGGCTAACACCAACATGCTAAATTTTGTTTTCATGTCATCATGAGGCATGTTAATAAGCTGACAGTAGCACGTTCGTGGACCATGCTAACGTAACTCTGTCATGCTGTTAAATGCTAATGTTTAAGTTAGCACCGATGTTGTTTGGAAGGATGCTGCTTGAAGAAGGACGTTGTTTGCTTGCTCTCTTGCCTGACACGACACAGATGGAGGGTCAATGCTCAGCGATGCAGATATTTCTTGTCTCCCTGGAACCTTTTGTCCTCTGACGCACGGATTCCTGAAGGTTTGTTAAAATGCATTTCTATTCGATCTGAAGTCATCTTTCAGTGAAAACTACAAAAGCCTCCTTTGAAAATCCGCCTCTGAAAAGCACTTGGCCTTCCTGCGTCGTCTGAGAGAAAATGAAGAGTGGCGGCGTGATTACGGCTGAAGAAGTGTCTGGGTTTAAAACAAGGCCACACCAGCACAGAGAGACAACAGTAACGAGGAGGAGGAGGAGGAGAAAGGCACGTCCACTTTAGTCAGAGTCAGTCTACACAAAAGACTCCTCCTGCACACTTATTGACTTATCTGATCATAAAAGATCTTAGAATTTTTGAAAAAACAAAAACAAATGGAAAGTTAAACGTCACAAAAAGCAACAAATGATGTGAAAAATGTTAATTTATGCTTTGATTATTGATTTTTTTACAAATACGTATATTGGAGGCGTAATGGTAAATGAATATTCGTGAGATCAGACTTCGTGTGACCTCAGCTCCAACCAGAGCTGCTGACTGAATGAGGAGCTGGATGTTCACAGTAAAATGACCCAAACTCTTTCCTCCACGTGTCTGTTCCACTGGGACCTTTCCAACCATAACTGAAGCTCGAGTTCAGGTCGACAGCCTTCCAGTCCACACCAGAGCTAATTAATACACCTTCAGATCCTTTCAAAGACAAACCGAGTCCCTGCTGCAGCTGTTCAGGGGAGACGAAAGTACAAACGTCTGCAGGTTCTATCAAAATGTGACACAAGAATGATCAGAGTACAAATAAGGAGCAGAAAACACTGGTCCCACTGGGGAGCTCCCAGTCAGGGACTTACTGTCTGTGTGAGCAGTGAAGCTTCCCTGCAGAAATCAGAGGTAAAGAAATGAAGTTTCCAGGCCGGCGGGCAGAAAATCAGACACGCAGACTTCGGCTCACACGAAGACGATTCAAATCTACACTCACGGATCTGGACGGGTTTAGGTTCTGTGTGATTTATTGATTTTGTATAATTGTATGTCCGTCATGCTAAAAAAGGCTAAAGGCTATAAGGACACTGAGATCCCACCTGTTTCCACGGTTACTGTGCAGTTTAACATGTCTGAAAGTGACACTGTCAGTAAAAACAACAAGAACTCATTTATCCACATCTGTAGCTGACTGTGGTCACCTGTTGGGCTGATTCTCCTCATCACACTAGCAGGAGAAAACCAGACAAACTGACCCACCTGAGGTCAATTTACTCGTTCACATGCATAATTTCATGTACAACACGTTTATTTATAGAGGTAGAATAAGCTAAACTAAGCTAAGCTAAGCTACTGTATGTTACACTTGAGGACAGTGTCTCTAAGTTAATTAGCAGCTGCACACTGGAGTTGTGGTGAAACAGCTGAGTTAAGGTCCGGAAGAAGCAAACGCTGCGTTAGCTGTTGAATATCTGTGTTGGACAGGATGTGAAAGCAAAGATTTTCCTTCTGAAATGAAACCAGCCAGAAGTTACTGGATTTACAGCAAAAACGTACAAGTGTGGAATGACTTTGGACCATGATGCTTTGTATTTATTCTACAGTGAGCTGTAGAAGGCGATGTTGTCGACTCCGTCGCTTCATCATCGCCGAACCGTGTCGCCACGACGTGGAGACAAACCAGGCTGAAAGCGGATGATGACTTCCTGCCTCTCCATCACCGCATCTGAATGACTTCCTGTCAGCGTGCAGAGGATCAATATGATTATTAATGCATGGAGCTGCTCTGATCTCAGGTCAGCTGGGGTGCAGCGGCGTCTCACGGACCCCACGGCGGCGGTGGTCCGGAGCGCTCACATGCTCCATCATGGGCCTGTCGGCTCAGCAGCGGCGGAGCAGGAAGCAGTTAACGTCTTCATCCAAACGGCGAGGCTTCCAGGGGGGGCGCAGTCACGCGTGCAACCACAGCAGCGGACGGCGAGATTCTCCCGATCAGGAGAGTCTGGGCAGAGTCAACCACCGTGCAGCAGCTATCGTTCCCCCACTCAGACATGGGGGGCCCTGGTGCACCCCACCATCAATACACCCCTGCTGGGTGTCACACTCCTGCCCCCTCCCCCATCGCTCGTGTAACAGGGTTAGAAATAACACATCGAATGAATTTCTGCAAAATTGATGTGCTGGTCTGTATGTGTATAGTTTTGGAGCCACCTGATGGGTTTAGAGTGCAACTGCATGCCTCCCCAAAGAATGACCTTCTGAGCTGGAGGTGAGTACACGGGAGCCGCGCTGTAAATAGTATTTTTATGTTTAATGATTTGTGGTTGTTTTTGTAGCTATTAGTGACATGTATAATGACTGTAAGCACTTCTAGCATGTATGCGGAAAATTGCAGACGTTTTTGTGCAGAAATAGTCATTTTACGAGCGAGCGCTTCTGGCGGCATGTCGAGCTAATGCAAGCTAACTAGTTAGCCATGCCTGTGCTGGCCCGCTCCTATCGCGATGACGTCCAGTAATTATTTGAGATACTAACTTCTCTATTCTGTGTCATACAGACCTGTATGCGTGCAGTTGCATAACACATTTGATGACATCTCTTGTGTTGCTGATCTTTGTAACAGAATAAAAAAAAGAAGGGAGAAGCCAGTGTGAGCAGTGAGAGCAGGTCCTGTGTGGCCGGGCCATTCTTCGTGCACCATAGACGCATCCATCCTACATCCACAGACGCGACCGGTTACACTCGCTCATCACCCGTTATCCTCGAACCGCAGCCCGGCACCGTCCCACACCCACACAGATAAACCAGCTGCCACTGTTCACTAACACCCCCGTGTGAGGACCTCACAGAGCCGAGTCATGTGATCCGTCCCTGACTTCACAGGTTACGGTTAATAACCTGGGCGCTGTGATGAAACTACATATCGTCTGATCGAAGATGTTTATCGATAAAATCTGAGTGTTCAAACTGACAAAAATAAGGCTTCTAGTTTGAGGTGCAGGACGCTGGATGCTGCCTTCAAGGGGGGAACAGGTGGCAATAAGCCCCACCCTCCCTCCTGATTGGCTGATTGATGTCACCTGTTTGGAGTCTAACGCTGCGTTCATGTGCTGTGGGAAAGTGGCAGATTTAGAGCTGGAAAACAGTTGATGAGCTTTGAGGCGGTGAAGTGGAAGAATCATGGACGCCTCCAGAAGATGGTTCATTTTAACGCTGGGAGCGTTTCCATGACAACAAGGAACAAAGGACAGGGATGAGGTGAAACCGCTAAAAGACAACTTCAAAGAGCTTCACCTGACTTGTGTTCAATGTGTACGCGAACAACTGATCCAGGTCACTGTGCACGTAACATATATACCATATTTCACATCATCACACGTGATCCAAAACTGTTCTGGGTGAACGTGACAAATGTCAAACACTTTGAGAGGTCAAATAAACTGTAAGAGTCCATTCACCATTTATCCGTAAATAAGTATCTTAAACATGTTTATTGTGTTTCCGTTTATTTTGTATGTCCTTAAAATTTAGGCCCAATTTATCCAAAAAGCAGAAGTGACCATCTAACAGTGCTGAGAGTTGTCATATGACAGCTAAAAGTCTCTTACACAGCAGGACCATGTCTTCATTTGAGCTCCCCGAGGCTGGTTTCCACTGGTCGTCCCTTCGCCGGATCTTAACGGGCATCCTGGGATGATTAAAACCAGGTGAAAATAAAAAATATAATGTTTGAACTGTGTTTTACAAGCGAAGAGCACAGCTGAATGACATTCGAGTACAAAGTTCATCATTTTACTGGCACATCCCATAGATGCTCAGGTTTGGATCCGGGAAATTTTGATATGACCCGCCCCCTTCTGTCTCTGATTGTCCAGAACTTGTTTCCCAGTCTGTCAGATCAGGTTTGAGTAACGAGTTTGAGATTGATTGGAGGAGACTATCCTTCACCATCCTAGGAATAAAAGTGTGTGTGTGTGTGTGTGTGTGTGTGTGTGTGTGTGTGTGTGTGTGCTGTTGCTGTCCGTGGTGCTGAAGCTCAGAGACAGAAACACATCAGTGAGGAAGAGGACGAAGATTCACTTTGACAAATATTCCCACAGTTTAAAGACGATGATGATGAGGCTTTCGCTGATGTCCTGGTGATGAAGACGACGTGTTTGCCTTCAGTTTTGATCATCGGGCGACGTTCCACCTCTGATTGATTTCAGTTTGGCTTCCTGTCGATGATCTTCGTCCTCCACATTCATCACATTTCCCAAATTAAATCCTCCGCTGAGGTTTGATGTTTCTCGCCATCGAGCTCTTTGGCAGCAGCTCATCCATTTTTAATGTGATCAAACCTGACTGACGCTGAAAACCAGCTCTCCCTCTGAACACGTGACCTTTTTCCTCACCTTAAATTGACTTCAGTCATCTGCCTACTGATTGTAAGCGACTCTAACTGGGGTTAAAAATCATGTGTGCACATGCTAACTGACCCTTTGCCCTGCCCCCTCTTGGTTACTGTTGCTACGCTACAAGCTTTCGCACCTGGCAGTTTTCAACTGGATCAGTGGGAGAAATTCCAAAGGAAATACCATCAAGTTGTGTAAACATTGCTGGAAAACACCAGAGAGAAGCAGACAGAGAGGTCGACAGGATACATTCACAGTAGGATTTGTGGGCGGAGTCTGGAGTGAATGACGAGAAAATTAAAATGGAGGGAAAACCTCACGTCCTGATAATCCACATATACAGGAACTGCAATGTTCTCGTACAGCAGGTGAGTCAATGTTTCATTCTGCTAACGCTAACATTATCTAACTTAGCAGACAAAGCTAACATTAGTTAGGATCTTAACAGTTGTTTTAATTTATCTGTGATGGATTCATGTGGTCGTCCACACAGTTTTGTCCAGATCCCACATCTCTCTTCTTGGGTTTTCAGCCTTGGGAAGGTGAAAAACTCGACGCCACCTTCTAAACTTTTTGGGTATCGACTGTTGGACTCACAGTCCCGTGAACACTAAAGTTAACGGCATGTTAGCTTCTGCTGTGAGCTCGACAGGCCTCCTGGGCACAGTTACGGTCGCTAACGTGGGATTGGACATTTAATTATCTCTAACTGAAATGTTGATGATGTCACTGTTGACCGTCTTCCTGAGGACGTCAAAACAGGAAATCCAAAAATGGCTAAAAACCCACTAAAACCAACATGGTTCACGTTGTTTTTGAGACAACACTGTGAGGCCGTCTGACGGCTGAGATGGTCGTTTGGACGAAGATCAGATTCAGATTGTTAACAGCATCGTGTTCAATCAGGCGGCGGCTCGAAACGCTGACTCAGCAGAAACAAGAGAGCAAATTAAAAACACGTGTTTGTGTCTCCGGGTCTGGTCCTTCCTGCAGGTTTCACGCCTCAGCAGCTCTCTGCGGGCCGCTAACAGCCGCATCTGTCGGCTTCACAGCACGTTAATCCACATCAGCATCGGTCCAAACGCACGCCTGCCGTGACCCGAACGCGCTCTCAGCATTAATCTCCTCTGAGCTAAAGGTCATGGAGCACAATCAGGCCCAACAGGACACGTTTCAGCTCTGCTCGGTAACATTTCTGATCGCAGCAGGAAGCCGTTTGTTCGAGGTCAGTGAGCCTCGTCATAGCTCCTCCCTCTTCCTCGTCGTCAGGACGGATGCGTGCGCCGCGACGCTGGCAGCGGTACACATCGTTTCTCATAATCACGACTTTCATTTTAATTCTGTTTGGGCTTTTTTGCCCAGAAGAAAAGGTCAGTTAGAGTTACTGTGTGTGTAAAAACACACACACATGCTGACAGTGTTTTGACAGACGGTCGTGGTGGACGGTGCGTCCGTCCGCTCTCTGTGCACAGCTCAGCAGCCAGGAACACAAGCCCCGACTGCACAAGAGTCAAAATGGCTGCCGAGGAGCTCGTTCACACCAGACGACATTAAACAAGCAAAAATTTCAACCTTTGCTAAGCCCCTCCCGAAAACGGCCCCTGTCCATTCCCACGTTAGCGACCGTAACTATGTCAGGGAGGCCTGTTGAGCTCTCAGCAGAAGCAAACATGCCGTTAACTTAAATGTTTAGGGGACCTAAACCTAAAAGTTTAGAAGGAGGTATCGAGTTTTTCACCTTCCCAAAGCTGAAAACCCAAGATGAGAGATGTGGGATCTGGACAAAACTGTGTGGACGACCACATGAATCCATCACAGATAAATAAAAACATTTTAGCAGAATGAAACGATAGATTGACTCACCTGCTGTATGGGAACATTGCTGTTCCTGTATATGTGGATTATCAGGACGCGAGCTTTCCCTCCATTTTAATGTTTTCTTCATTCACAAGACTCCGCCCACAAATAACCTTATCACCTTTTCTCCCATATTTACCAACAATCTTTAATCAAATTTGATATTATTTCCTTTCAATATCTGTGACCAATATAGTTGAAATGATTTGACTGGTTGAGCGTGAAAGCTTGACAGGCACAGCAACAGTTACTGATTGGGCGGAGCTTTGTGACGGGTGAATTATCGCTGTCCAACAGTGTTTCATTGATGGATGATGTATGGATGTGGGTGCGGTCTGGCTGAGGGCCTCGTGGTCTGGGTTTACGGGGAAGGGGCGGGGCGGAAGCGGATCAGGACCCCGGCAGCTGGTCAATGGTAAGTTTGGTGCGTCCCGTTTCCACGCCGGTCACGTCTGGCTGAAGCGAGAGGCGTCGGACTCGATCGTGATTGGACTCCTGTCAAGCCTCCGAGTGAGACAGTGAAACCCGTCAGTCAGGCGAGGGCTCGGCGTTCTCATTGTGGAGAAGAAACGCTTCAGAGAATGGACAGTTGATTCCTTTATCATCTGATTCCCATCTGGACTTCCTCCCAGAAATCGCTTCGCTCTCACTCTCTTTTTCTCTTTCAGTCTCTTTGATCAGCTCCTGTTCGCTGCTTTTCCTTGTTTTTCCTCCTCTCTCATCCCTCTTTCAGACACCTCCCACCCCCCCAGTCTCATGCAACAAACGCACCATTACAACACAGAATTCAATAAAACACAACAAAATAAAATCCTGTGAATCACGGCGAGGCGGCTTTCCAGACACAGGAAGTCCTCTGAGGGGAACCGTTAAGCGAACGCAGCAGGTGCATCAAAGTGCTTTCAGGGGGGACGGAGAGATTACTTTTTTTTACTTTTATTTCAGTAAAAAACGTTCTCATCCTCCTGGAAGGTGAAAGAAAAGGCAATAAGCTCACTGAAGCTCTCGTCCTGACAGGAAACAGGTCGTCTGCAGGAGGACGCAGAAAAACAACGTTGTGTTGTTGTCATAATGTGGCTGAAATCATATTTACCAAACAGGGAAAAAAAAATGTGTCAAACAAAACCTCATATAGCAGAAATCAGCAAAAATGATGCAAATGTGAATGTTTTGTTGTTTGTTTTGATTTATTTTATTCATATTCACATTAGAATTGTTTATTTATCTTCATTTAATCATATTATTTCTCTAAAATGCTGTTTTTTTTAATCTGTTATTACAAACATTTTTATTTAATCATCCGGATGGCCCCCTGGTGGGGATCAATCTGAAGCCATGGCTAGTGCTCTGTGTATGCTAACAGTAGCATGCTAACAAGCTAACAAGTAGCTGTGGCATATTGCAAAGTACAGTTTCTTTTAGAGTTTTAGCATGCTAACATTTGCTAATTAGCACTAGAATGAAAATTTGCGAGAGACGAGAAGGGCTCCTCTGGCTCCGCCTACTGCTGACGGCATTTGCAAGAATCCATCGACTCCCACTAAACAATCAATCAGAGCCAAAAGACTGTATGAAGGTGTGTCAATCACTTTTCAAGCCGCCTCCTGCAGGTTTATGAGAGATGAGCCGCCGGTTCCTTCACAAACGCCACAAAGACACGAAACAATAACCCGACAGAGGGCGATCCCGATCTCGTGCACGGTGGCCTTCTCTGCAGGGAGGTGGAGCTAGAACGCATCAGAAAGGTAGGAAGCTATTATTGCTCAGGTTTACAACGTCTCTCTTCTGACCGCGGCTTTAAACGTCGAATCCCGAAGTCCCCTGACGTTATCATTAATGTGGGTCAGCACTGTATCAGAATCCTCAGCAGGAGTTTCTCTGGACGTTTCAGAGAGTTTGTGGCAGCCTGGTCGCCCTCAGTGACTCACCTGTCCTTCCTCGGGTCCGGACTGGATGGTGGACACGCAGGTCTTCCTCAGCCACTTCGATTGCTGTAAACTTTCAATGCCAACTTTGTCAGACTGAGTTTCAGATGGACTCATTCTGTTGACACGTGACTTGCCAGGAGCTCAGATTAGCATCGTGCCCTGCAGCTCTGGTCCCACCGCCGACTGTCGGTCGTGTCCTCGCCACTTCCGTCCTCCCGCCTGATGCGCAGCGGTCTGTCTGCAGCCTAGCGTCCGCGCTGTCGCCTTCTAGCCCTCAGATGCAATTTTTTGCCTCATTTTTATCTTGTTTGTCTCTGCTGGCTGTTGTTCCAGCTCGCATGTCACTACCGTCTTCACTCCTGTTTGTGGTTGTGGCGGCCGACGTGAAGTCGTCATTATCCCGCCCTAACTAACACCGATGGCTGCTAGCCGGTACCTTTTATGTTCCGTGACTGGCTGTCAAGCGCGGAGCTCATCTGAGGAGTTAACTGAAGCTGTCATGCTGCAGAAGCTCCAAACAAATCAACTCTTGTCGTTAAAGGAAGCCCGTTTTATTGTCTTTCTGTTGTTGTCGTTGGCCTAATGAGTCGTCACGCTCTGCAGCTCGTGTTCACACTGAGCCAGAAACAACTTTCGCCTTCCAAGACACAGAAAAACTGGAGGGGAAGAGGAAGAAAGGAAGTCGTTAAAGGCCCGGCCTTCCTTTTGTCCTGCCAGAAGTGAGATGAAGACATCTCGCTAACGAGCACTGCGGCGGGTTTTCCAGTAAACGCTTCATGCACGATCATCTTAACAAGGTGCCCTAATGGATGAGGCTGCGACCCAAAGACGACAGGTAATCCATCCGTCATTCAGCCGATCGCTCCTGTGTGCGGTTAGAGCTCGCTCGCTCCTCGCCGCGTCAGTGTCATCAGTGTTTAAGGAACGCCACGTTTACAGCTGCTTTCTTCTCTTTCACTTCCTCTTCCGCTGCGACCCAGTTTCACTGTCCGTCTCCTGACGGGAACTGATCTGATCATCTGCTCGTCAACCAAACGCCCAGCTCGGCGTTCGATTTGCAGCCTGCAGTCATTCCGGTGCCTCGCCGACACCTCGAACAAGTCTTCTATCAGGTTAAACATCCAGGTGCGTCGGCAACAACTGCAGCCGATCAGAGCACAGGACACTGATTGATAATAAAACATCAATCAGTGTTTGTGGCTGAAACCCATCAGAGGAATACAACAAAGTCTCTGAGGCGGGACTTGAATCATTCTGCTTAAAGCTGCTAATGAAGCAAAAAGCTATCAACATTAATGACCCCTGAATGGCTCCCTGGTTTAGCAGTTCTAGACCTCAAAAAGTCGGGGGTTTAAATTGTTTTTGTTGAAAAATAAAAAAATCCCTTTGTGGCCTTAAAATCTCTTGGATGTAATTCTACACCTTATCTTCATCTAGGTTTTTAGGATCTATGAATGTGTTACTTTAGCCCCGCCCAACTCTGCTGAGCGCTCCACCCCTCACCTGCAGCCTGAGGCGGAGAGGAGGAGGTCGCCTACCAGCCGAAGCATCAGAATGGCGAGTTTTGTTTTCTCAACGTTAAGCTCCACCTGACAAGTCATCAGGATCGGTTCTTTAGGTCTTGGATGTGTGAGACCGGGGCTGTCAAAACATCAGAGGTGCTCTGGAATGTTTTTATGGAATTCTACTCGTGAAACAACAAACAACATGACAGTTCCAGAGAATAACCAGCAGGGGGAGTGTGTAAGGCTTCAGAATATGGCGCCGTTAACAGGTGAGTGCGGAACAGTCGGGCAGGTGCCTCTGTGGCTCGTTGTCGAGGGAAAAAATAAAACTTATCAGGCAGCTTTGAAGCGGTTTCACTCTTCTTCACAGAGTGAATTATCAGCAGCAGCAGCACGCCAGCCTCCGTCTGAGCTTCACAAACATTTCCATTTCCTCTCATCTCCCTGTGTCTCACAGCTTTCATGGCCCTCAAACAATCAGCTTCAATCAGCCTTTTTTTCCACGAGTGTCGAGAGTTTTAACAAATTGGGCCCTTTTTGATGATTGCCTAATTATTCTCTTTCATTTCTGTCACATATCTAATTCAACAACTCCTTCATGTGTTTGGTCCGCAGCCACGCGCGCGTCTGTTCTGCCCGTCAGAAGTCAGGACGCGTCTGACTGGGATTTATTTCGACACGCTCCGTCTGTTGTTTTTCTCTCTGTTGAACATGTGGCTCCTTAATTCCCGTCACCTTCTGGTTTGTCCGGACACTTTTCCAGCCTCGCCTCGTTTCTCCTTCAGGTGGCTCCGGAGGAAGCAGGAGCTCAACCTGTCACCCGCATGAGTGCACAGATCGCACCTTAAATTCCGCGGCCCTGGCAAGTTTACATGAAGGACTTTGTCCAATTACTGTGTGCCTGACAACGAGAGCGTCACGCATGGTCAGCTGCGGCGGTGTCAGGCAGGTCAACGGCGCTCTGAACCTCTGTCACCCAGTGGCATCATGGGAACTCTAAAAGGAATAAAATCCTAACAATGTCCCACTGGCCAAAATGCATATTTTACATTTACTGCTCAATCAGAAGTCGCTCAGCAGTGATGAGTCATGTTAATCAGAGGATGTGTTTTAAAGGTGGAAGCACTAATTCAATTCTGCACATATCAACAGGAACCTGCTTAACTAGCTCAGTAAGATAAATAAGATGAGTAAAATTATTTTCCCACCGACAAATGTATTACGTTCTCAAACTGACCCATTTTAAAAGGGAACACAGGTATTTTTCAAGCTAAAATCTATTTCCTGCTCTTTTCATATTTTGTGTCGTGTTTTATGGAAATCCACTCCAGTATGGAGCTCAGTCACCAGGCTGAATGAGCTCAGTGAGGCTATACGATGCAGCTGCACAGGGCATGATGGGACATCACAGAGAAGTCTCTTTTTTTTTACCACTAACTGTACTCAAAATGTTAACGCAAGTGTCTGCTAACGTGGAGGGGGAGGGGCTTGTGGGCTACACAGTCGGCCACCAGGGGGCGTCCAGATGTTTTGACCGTAATGAAGTAAAAGTCATCCGATTTAAACGTCCCCACAGGTGTGTTGTTCTAACAGTGATGTTTGCAGCTACGCTGCAGTCGACATGTTCTCCACCGTTTATACCTGCAGCTCAGACACAAACCGGGACTTTAGCGGTAACACTTGAGCAGTGATGGGCAGGCAGCAGCCGCTCTCGTGTCGCTCTGATGGAAGAAACGCTCGCCGCGAGACGAGGACGAGCGTGGACACGATCGATCCCGCAGCCTGATTACTGGAGCAGCACAGGGAACATAGCTCAGCATCCCGCCTCCTGCTGGGCTTTAACCTCGGACTCCGAGAACAGCGGGCTCGAGTGCTCCGTTACTTAGCAACTGTGGAGCCGGGGGGTTCGTCGACGCTGGGCCGGCCGTCGGCATTAAAGAGCATTTTAATGACACGTGGCACATTTGACACATTTTCGTCCGACCAGAACCAGAATTTAACCAGTGCAGCTTTTGTTGGACTCTAAACCCAACATACGGTAGCTTTAATCAGCGCCAAAACAAATGGCTGAAAGGGGCCGGACCAAATGCCGTATGTGACCTCCAAGTGATTCAGTGAGAAGTCGATGAGTTTTGGTGGAACTTTATGGTCCGAATGATGTTTTACTGGATTTACGGAACCTGCCTGAGGGTCTAGGCAAAGGGCCAACACACAGGAGACATCGAAACAATGGAAAAATGCTACGTGCTAAGCTACGTTACACTAAACGGAGGATCAGACTGAAACAGCGATGGGGCGTGTACCCCCATCAGGACAGGTGATGCGATCGCAGGCTTTTTGACTGGGACGTGCTCGGGGAGGGAGGGGTCAGCGAGGCAGCGCTCTGTTGACTGCATTCCACTACCTCACCATTAGAGGCCGCTAATTTTCACACACTGGACATTTAAATCAAATAAGGCTAATAGTGAAGAAGTGCTTGGCCTCACTTGGCCAGCAGGGGACCATCAAACCCATGGCATCTGCCTAAACCAAGAAAAATAAATTCACGATAACTGAGTTACCGCAGGCGTCCGACACACAACGTAAAACATACTGAGGTAAAGAACAGGAAAAAAGTGTCCCCTTCAGCTGCCACCTCCTCCCTTAAAGCTCCTCCTACAAATAGAGTCCAAATGGAGTCCAACCCCCTCACTCGAATTTATGGCGATGCGGTGTGAACGAGTTGCACACATGATGTGTCGCGTGAACATGTGTTACTAACCACTTAACTTCTGCTGTCGCCTTGAATGAGGACCGCGACGCAACGACACTCGGCTGAGACAAAATGGAGTCTCCTGGCCGCCACTAAACAATCACGACTACACACCTCTCTGTTGGAACGGCTCATCTCTCACATTTCTGTGTTTGTGATGGATCTCACCTTTCGCTCTGCCAGCAGTTCATACCAAGAGCCGTCCAATCACTCGTGTTCTTCTCTCTGATCCTGGAGGACATTATTTTTGTTAGTACAATATGAGGGATTATAATTGTCCTCCCACAGTTACCTTCCCTCCTCCAGAGGCTCCGTCACTCGGAATGATTGGCCTCTAATATTAACCCAAATGCATTTAATCAGCCGGTGCAGGTTCCTCAAGCCGCGTAATCACACTTGCAATTAAAGATGTATCAGGTCTCCTCCTACCTGCTCGGAGCGCCGGTCAGCTCACGCCGGTCTGATTAGCATTGTGTCACTGTGCAGTTTTACCATTGGAACCGATCGGCCAAATCGTGAAGCTTCTCACGCGCTCTAAATTTGTGTACATTTCAAACAGGAAAACATGTGATGCTGTGATATTTAGATGCTTCTCTACCGGAAATGACGTGTAATACAACAGACAGCAGGTAGGCTGTTATTAGTCATGGTGCATTTTGTTAGCAGAACGTTCTGGTCCGGTGGTCCTTCCGACGTTTGGCTCCTCTTTCCAACTTCATGTAACCACAACACTCATCTCCTGCGAGCGTTCGGAGTTTCTCAAAGTCCAGGATCCGTCCGTGGCAGGATGGATCCTGGACGTCTAGACCGCGATGATTTTGAATAAATTCTGCTATAATCTGAATATTTGCTGCTGAAACAGGTACGTGGACATCAGTTGCAACGCAGCAATGCCAAATACTGGAGAGATGATCAAGGATAGAGAGAAAATACAGACGCCACTGAAGGTGAGAGGCCGAGAAGTTAGCATGGAGGGGAGAGGAAGTACTGACGGCAACGCAGCATTGGAAGAAACACGTAAACATCTGGCTCACACAGGTGGAGGTGCGCATGCCGACAGTGGCAGACGAGCACGACGGGCTCTGGAATACTGTTCAAACCCTGGAGAGGACAAACAAAGTCCTGGAGGATAAAGTTCCTGACTACACAATTGTCAACTAAACAAGTCTTCCGTAGGTTGAGGATCCCTGCTACACTTTGAGGAGCATTTCGAAAATCCGATGGAAGTTCAACTCAACGTTCCCCAACAGGAAGTGGTGAAACCAGAAGTTCGGCGGGTGCTGTAGGTCGGCCGTGTGACTTCCATCGAAACTCCGAACTACAGCTCTACCTTCGTTATTGGCCCGCTGCCCTGCTGTGTTTACCCGCCCACCCGGAATCCGTTACGTGATCTGGCCCTCACATGTGTAGCAAGTGCCTCCCCTCAGCTTGAGCAGCTGATTAGCCTCCCCGTCCATCCTGCATTCACAGCAGATGAGGGACATCGTGCAGAACAGGAGCCATTATTGTAAATTGAAACAGCTGCTAGACGCAGCACACACAGGTTTCACCCACAGAGGTCGTCTCGATTGAACTTTTACTTAGAGAGGCTCTGACCTCCATCACTGGCAGGTTTGACAGGAGAGAAAGTTGTTTTTCCGCGACCTTGTTGATCAGATCCTTGTTAGCTGTGTGATGCTCCTCATGCTGCGCTTCTCCCTCCAGTCCTGCTCGTTTTCTCTGGCTGGCTGTCAGCAAGTAATCTGTGGCTCCGTTTAAAGACTGAATACGGATCCTTTCTGCATTGGAATGTCTCAAAACAACTTGTTTTATCCTTCATCCGGCTTATTCTGTCACTGTCCTTAAAGTTTCCAGCATTTTCAAAGCCAGACGGATCCGAAACTTTAATCAAGACAATGTTTGAATGTTTTCACAGCTCATTGGCCACCAAAACACGCTAATGCTAACCTTGGATATGATGTTTTGGTATGATGTGTCATCATGCGTGTGTACGAGCTAACGTTCTCACCTGGAGGGGGAGGGGTCAGCAGCTGAAATGCTACCGAGCAAGACACCATCTGGTTGGTTTTACCCACTTTTCATTTCAACATGCGCATATTCTGTTCATCTGCAGAGAAATGCATTTCCTTGCGTTGGACACTACGGGGCATCCTCCGTATAGTTCCAGATAGAGACAGCAGTCACATACTGTTGGTAGGAGGAACAAGGTGTCATTTTACTGTTGACATCATTTTTTGGATTTGATGAAAGAGGCAGATGTTTAAGAAGACGTCATGAGAGCTGAAACGTCCACATGAGGGCAGCGTGCTGTTTGGTATACGCTTCCTGAACAAACGGTCGCTCAGGGAGGGACTTTTTTTATATAGCTTATAGCATTAACGCTGAACGTGCATTACACCTCCGTTATGGCGACTGCAGTCGACACGTCGCATTGAAACGACCTTCCAGAGCTGAGCTGAAAACAACATCCAACAACAAACCGACGGCCGACAGAGGCCAGTCTGACCACAGCAAATACAGCACCAAGGTGGGCTGATGCTAATGTTAGTCAGAAAATATGTCCTTCATAAAATCTGATCCAGTTTCACCAAAATCAGTAAATTAGGTTGTTTAGAAACGGTAACCAATGAAGCCCCGCCCCCAGAAACACTGACAGGAAATCTTAGCTAGGTCGTGCTAATAATATAATGTGTTTGTGGATGTGATCTAAAGTGTTATTAAAACACTAAAATGACTATTAGCAACAACATAAAACTGTAAATAAAATGTGAAGCATCAAAACATTTATTCATTTAACAGTTGATGTGGTTGATGAGCGACCCCTACAGGCCGAGCCGGTCCCCGCACTGGAGCACCAGCCTGTCGTTGATCCAAAGTCCGGCCGGCTTCACCTCCTAACAGACGGAGGTCCGGTTTATCCAAACAGGTTCACGGTGACCAAAACCTCCCAGGCGAGGACGGTGGAAGAGATTTTATTCTACCTGCACGTTTACAGTTAATATTGAGACTTAAAGGGCAGAAACGCAGATTTTGTGTGGTTGGATGATCTCTGATAGTTGTTAACGGGGCTTCCTGTGTGTGTGTGTGTGTGTGTGTGTGTGTGTGTGTGTGTGTGTGTGTGTGTGTGCGTGCGTGTGTGTGCGCGTCTGCGTAACTGCAGGATAATTGGATATCTGACTTCCAACAGCCTGCGACTGCACATACACATAACATATTGATTTCCACTGTCTTCATAATTAAAATGATTTAGCTTTAGTAAAGAAGCGCGGCGGCTCACCGTTGGCGTGTGATTGGAAAGCTTCCTGCTAGCTTTGGCTCACTCCAGCTGCTGGGATTTATTGGCTCGCGGTCATCGGTTTCCAGCAGCTGGTGGGGGTCCACCGCGAGGAGAGAAGAAGAAGGGAAGGTTACAGACGAGTATTTTAAAGCAGTGAAAAAAAAAAAGATTTTTCTTTTCCCTCAGTGAAGACCTGATGGCGTCGCTCCCTCAAAGGAACCTCTGCCTCTGAGAGCTCCGAGACTTTTGTACCTACAAGCTGTTTCTCAGCCTCTGGAAAATTATTCCAGTATTGATTTAGTTCGACGATTCTACGCAAAGCTGCAAGTTTGTGATATTGGAATCCTGAAATCACTGAATGTCTGTTTTTGTTTTTCTAAGTGTGTTTGGTGAGATTCAGGACCCGGTGCAGAGATTGTAGGCTGCTCTGCCCCGGCTGAACGCGGTCACAATGACCTCCGACCCCGGCTGCGGGGTAACTGCATTGAATCTTGCCCACCTGCATCCATCTGTGTGCATGCAAGATGTTCTATAACCACAGAGCAGTCATACAATAAGAGACCAACTTCAGCCATAAACTGCAGACATTAATAATGTTATTTGTTTTATTTATTAATTCTTTCTTTCCCTCTATTGAACAAAATGTGTAACTACCACATGCTGATGTAGACATCAGCAACTGTCGTCCTCTCAGCAAATGTTAATCATAAAATTACAGCATACAAATTTTAGTATAATTCAACTATGATAAAAATAAGGACTGAAACTGGATTTTAAAAGTAAGTTCAGCAGCA
>KV751331.1:6031917-6048091 GCA_001698575.1 Mola mola | reverse complement strand
AATAGATGCAGGTGCAGGTTCAGGTACATCAGTACAGCGGCGATGTTAAATGAAGCACCAGACACGTTTCAGCAGGTGGCGCTGACGGTGTGAACTGTGACTTGGCTTGGCTTGAAGTACAGCAGTAGTTTCAAAACAGCTGGCTAAAAGGGGCGGAGCTATGGAGCAGAGTTGCTTCCAAATGAGTCTCATGCTTGATTCCCAGCTTTAAAACTGATGTTTTTTTTGTTTTTTTAATTCGAAAGAAACCAAATTTTTGTTGGAGACACAGTAAAAATGTTCTCTACCATTTCTAGTTTGTCTTTAATCCTACTTTGAGAAGATGTGAATCCTGAGTTAAGGCCTGAGCCTGAGGAGCAGAGACAAGGCTCAGGTGTCCACATACTTTTGGCTGTGTACAAACAGGACTCTGCAGTAGTGTTGATTAAGGTGAAAAGCAGAAATATAGTTGCACTAAAGATTTATTTATAGCTAGGTTTTTTTTTTTCAAAGCCACCTTCATCGCTCTTCATCTTCTCGCTGCTTTCTTGGAATCCAGCAGCAGCTTCACAAAACCGTCTTTTACTTTCCTGCCTGTGATACGCTGCATTAAAGGCGCTGGAAGACAAAGAGAAAGAGTCATCATGGTCTCATTGAGGGAGCGAAGAGGGAAGAGAGGCGAGTGAAGTCATTACATGAAATAATCATGTGAGCTGCAGGAGAAGCTACAAAGTATTTATAGACCAGCAACAGCAGCAGCAGCCACAACCATCCAGGAAGGTTCAACGCTGCTGCTTCTCTGTCTCCGTTTGACCAGAAAGACAGCAATTTGAGAGGATCTTTACAGAGACGGTTCACTCTCCGTCTAAAAACACGGACGATGGAGTTAGATACGCTTTAACAGTCAATCAGAAATCATGACCTAGCTACTCAGGATAATCCACAGAGCTGGATCTGACCGCTGACGCTGCCAGCTAGCAGCTGCCACAACTGTCTGCAACAGCTAACTAACATCTGCCACGGCTAACTAACATCTGCCACAACTGTCTGCCACGGCTAGCTCACATCCCCCATGGCTAGCTCACGTCTGCCACTGCTAGCTCACATCTGCCACTGCTAGCTAATGTTTGTCACAGCTCTCTGCCGCGGCTAGCTAACATCTGCCATTACTAGCTATCGTCTGCCACTGCTGCTAATAACTGCTACTGTGTGGCAGTAGCAGATGTCGCAGCACTATGTGGCAGTCATGAGCTAGCAGTGGCAGACAGTAGTTAGCTGTGGCAGGTAGCAGTAGTTGTTTTAAATATTTTGATGGTTATTGCTTTATTTTCAATTGTACTATTAGCTTAAGATAATGTTTAGCTGTAAAGTACTTTGAGATGAAATTTATGTACATCAACAGATTTTATAAAACAAAGAGAATAAACCCAAAACGAGCTGTTTTTAGCATGTGCAGCTTTTTTACAGTGTGTGAGGGGTGTCCGGAGAGTTCTGGGTGAGAAACGGGCCGATGAATTAAAGAGGAGCGTGAGCAGGGACGGCAGCTTACACGGCATTTGTTGGCACTTGGAGCCTGAACGAATCACTCAGCTCGTATCATTTATTGACCGGCACCGTTAAATGATGGATGACCATGAATAAACCAGCGTGTTGTTGTCACAGAGACGGGCGTCGTGCTCGTCGAAAGATCTCCCCGACAAGTCGTCCCATGACGGGACAGGAATTATTCATCCTGTCGCGGTCCCACACGTCTGCTGTCGCGCCCCCTTTTGGCGAGGAGATCAACGGCTGCAGGAGTTTAGGTTGTGTTCAGGCTGTCCAACGTTTTGCTGCTTTCTGCTGCCACACAAACGCAAAACATATTTAAGTGTATGAACAAACAAATGACAAAGGTTTTAATTGTCAACTGTGAGGAAGAGCTGAGGAGAGAAGCTGCTCTGTGGTCTGGTGGAATGGCAGCAGAACCGGTTGCAAAACGAAGCACGCAGATCGCCGTCACTGAGGAGCTCCTCCCATCTCTTGAGAGGTTCAGAACGATGGCCCTAAACTGCTCCTTGATCAAAGCCAACAGGACAGAACCCTTCTTTGATCTTTCATCTCCGAGCTAACTGATCTCACAATGTGAGAGAGACGACTTACTCGGGTCTATAAAAGACCAGCAGAGACCACAATGGACCAGCAGAGTCCACAACAGACAAATTCAGTGAAGGACTTACAGACCCAAGAAGCAATAGAAACATGGCTTCCCAGTTTGACGCTCCTTATGAAGACCATCCAGCACCTCTTCTGACCTCCAGACCCCTGGACACGGAGACGGACCACCAGAGTCTGAGAACTGTCTCTTGCCAGAATCTCACTGCTGAGACGAACAAGAAGTCATGTCAGAAGAACACGGAGGAGAGACAAAGAGAGGGGCTCTGCTGTCAGATGGTGAACAGCAGACTGAAGGAGCTTCTGCAGCTCCAGGACCAGGAGATCGCCGCCAGGGGCAACAAGAATGATGAGACCATCCTGGCCTTGCAGGTCTCCCCCCTGAAGACACACCTCCAGCTCATCACAGAGCAGCTTCGCACCATCCAGAACCTGCAGACTGAGGAGATAGAAGCAATGACAGCGAGTCTGCAGGAATTTTCCGAGCAGCACAGCAAGATGAAATCAAAGCTGCAGCACGAGAAGAATGTTCTGCAGGACCAAGTCGACCAGTTCCAGCTGCAGCTCCGAGAGAAGGACCACGAGATCCTGAGGGTCAGAGAACTGAACGAGGATCTCACTCGCAGGCTCAGCGAGGCCACGCGGCAGCAGAACAGGTTCTCAGAGGAGGTGGCTGAAAGGGTGGAGATGTGGAACATGACAAAGAAACTGGAGGAGGAGAAAGATCGTCTTTATCAGATAATCTGCGAGATCACAGGTCAACTGGACGCTACTGCCGACAAAATCCTGGAGAGCCAAAAGACACGACGGAAGGAAGAACTGAAAGAAAAAGAGGAGGAGGTGGACCTGAAAGAGGAGAGCTGGGAGAGGACAGTCAACCAGCTGGAGGAGGAGGAGACAGAAGAGCAGGAGGAACTGAAACAGAAGGAGCATAGGAACCGTCTTCAGCGGACACTTGGCGAGCTCGCAGATCGACTGGTGGCCACCGTCGAGAACCTCCTGGAGAATCAGGAGATCTGGCATTAAAAAATGACCCCCTGCTGGAGGAACTGCTCCTGAAAGGGGAGGGGAGTCAGCCGGAGATGATTCTTCGAGGAAAATAAATCTGAGGCCTTTCGGCAATGGAATCACCGGAATTCCTCGAGGAATCGTTTGAGGAATCAAGTCTCACGGTCTACATGTGAAACAGCCTGATGCCTCACGCCAGCCGGCGGCCGATCCTAATACACGACTGTAATGAGCGTACCGCTCCCAAGTGTGCCGCACCCAACTGGACTGAACCATGCTGCTGGGTGGAGGCGTGGCCTGAGGTGCGAGAAGGATCTGCGGTGGTGGTTCTGGCACTGATGACGTCCTAATCTCCCTGATTTTCTGGGATATAAACATCTTTGGCAGAGCTGATCTGTGAGCTGCTAAGACGCTGTCTGGTGTGACAGGAGGGGATGAATGTAAAGTACATGTGGGCGGGACCAGCGGGACAAACACCTCTGCTCATTTTCAGTAACAAGGAAGTAAAAGAGGAAGGTGGAGGTCAGGAGGGGAGAAAATGGTCTCCACAGATCCATAAGGACTTTTAGGTCTTTTAGGATGTGGATCCGCTGCACGGTCTTGACTCGGATCGGTTCTCAGAACAGATGGATCTCTGAGTAAATCAGATCCACACTGAAGCTGGATGTTCTCTGGCATCCTTTCCCTCCAGACGCCAGCCCGCCTCGGGGGTCTCCCTTCCTGCCATCAGGCCCCTGACGTCTCCACTGCTCGGGGGGCTGCTCCAGGCCGTGCCGACGGGCCGAAGATCATCCATAACACTAATTGGACAGAGTGGCGGCTGGAGGTCTCGGGATAATCAAAGAATCAGAGCCACGAGCACGGCCGGCGCGATTCTTTGTACCTTCCCGCATCGGCATCGATTAAGGCGACTGTCAGGTCTCAGAGGTGCTGTGAGCCGATTGGTCGGCCCGCCTTCACCGCTGCCACCGCCATTGACCGGACAGCCAGGACACTTTGGAATATTTAATCCTTTGGAGGGACACGGAGAGCTGTTTCTGTTGGTTTTTATGGTTTATTCTCTGCGTGATTTGGTTTGGTCCGGGTTGTTCGGGGTTCCGCTGAGAATAAACGGCACATTAATGTAATTCTTTGGATGGCATGTTTTTGGTCCGCCGTGTCACTGTTTCGCTGTTAGCAGCTTCAGGCGGTTCGTGCCTCTGCTAAGCACCGTGTTGTAAAGCAACTGGAAATTCAATAAACGAAGGCAGATGCACACTTCCTGTCTCTCTCTCTCTCTCCCTCTGTCACTCGCCTGGCCTGATCTGCACTGTTGATGTCCGCCGGCGGCTCTCACCGGCCCGGCTTTAATGAGCCCCGCAGCCTAATGACAGGGACAGATGGATGGAACGTCACACCTTAGCTGTACCTTGTCTTCATGTGAGCATTCCTTCATCGGTTTGCTGTGTAGGGCAGAGGTAGTTGGCTGAATCTGCTCCACATTACTCCTGTGTGTGTGAGTGGATGCATGATGATGCCAGCAGCAGCCGTCACCTCTGGCTACGCCTTGCTCGCTAACATCCAGCGCTAATGGGGGAGCTGGCCGTGGTGGCGCACCGGCTCGGCAGCTGCTTGGCCGCGTTTGCAGCGACTGGGCCGGCCCAGAAGCTTGGACCAGTTTCTGTTTCTTTGGGAGCTTCGTCAGCCTGTGAAAGCTGCACCTGAGCAGATTTTTATGTAAAATTCCAGCTGTCATCTCAGCCCGAAATGATAAAATATGTGCGTAGCACAGAGAGCGCGCGAGCTGCAAATTTAGCTGTCACACTTACTGTGGTGGCTGAAAAACAAAAGCTAAAATGTACAACTCATGAATGAACACTTCTCGTCCGTCTGTCTCGGCAAGAAACGCAACGTGATACGAAACAGTTTTGTCAAATACTCAAGAAATATCAGCTGATTTCTGCTTTCAATCCACCAATGACTCCTCATTCAGCCCAGGTACCAATCCTGAAGACATGTGGGGGCGGAGCTTTACGTTACATCATCGTCTTGTTCCAGAAGCTCCTCCTCTTCCTCCTGGGAATCTGTGTCTGGTTCAAACACGTGGCTGAATGACGCCACCGTGCATGGTGTAGTAGACTAGTTTAAAGGTCAGAAGATGACGGAGAAGATAAGCTCCGCCTCGCTCTGGCTGCAGGTGAGAGGTGGAGCCATGAGCATAGCAGGTGCGGGGCTAAAGTAGCCATTCCTAGGTACTTCCCCAGCCTTGTTGAAGCGAAGGTGTCAAATTAAATTAAGAGATTTTAAGGCCATAAAGGGATTTTTTTCATGAACAAGTTAAATATGTACGGCCAAGTCTGTTGGCCACGCCTTCTTAGAACTCCGCCCCTGACAGTTTATGTCTCTCAGCTTAAGGCTCATTGGTTTTTAATTAAACCGTCTTTGGATCTGAAATCATTTAGAATGCTGAAGTTTTTGGGGGGTTTTTTATCAGAAATGACTCAAACGGGAGGATGAGTCGTTAAGTTAAAAATGTGTCTCTCTGGTATTCGACTCTGCACATTAAGATGTCTGATGACTCTGCGGGACATTTTGTCAAGAAAACAAACCTGGATTTCTGCTTTAAATGTGAATATTTAAAGCTTTTAAACTTGAGTATGAGTGACATTTGTTGACAAAAAAGATGAAGAAGAAGGAAATCAGGATTTCTCCGCTGCTGCTGTCTCACTTTCCAAGACGTCTCCGTGAAATCCTCCAACTTTTAAGCACAATATCAAATCAGCAGCTTTAATCGATGGCATGAAGAACGGCAGCTATAATCTTAACGTTTTGACTGAACCCAAATCAGCTTTGGGCTGCAGATTCAAACATCTGAAAACGACTGCTCAGCGTGTTCCGAGCATTAACAGGCAGCGATCGATCGCTTTCCCAATCGGCTCAGTCTGTCAAAGATCCCCACAAGTGATGTGTAAAGTCCTCGCTTTCATCCCATCCTCTGAGTAATGACATCGTTTAATTGCCCAAAGCAAAAAATCCCCAATCACCCCTCCAGTCTTATCGCCCCCTGCGAGACGTATAAACGTCTCGGATTTAAGTTTGTATCCACCGATGGCTCCTCGCCCGTGTTTATCTGTCTGACAGCCACACAGACGTGAAGTGGCTGCGAAGCGTTAAATTGCACACTGTACCAGCGTGTGGATTAATGTCTGCCGTGCACGTGGCTCTGAGGGTCTGAACGAGCCCACTAAACCGCTTTCTGTGCACGAGTGAATCCACGTCGGCGGTGACTTGTTTCCTCTCATCGGCCGGAACGGAGAAGCTCAGTTCAGACACAACACAGATCCTGACACCTGCTGCAGCTCTTCATCGCAGCTTTCACATGACCGTTCGCACATGACAGCATCCCGTTAAACAGAGTTTAACGAGGCAATTCATTCCAGTTTCAGGTCAGACCGAATCAAAGATGGCCGACACGTCCTCACTTCCACTCACTGTGAAGAAAAGAAGGCTAAATATTGTGGATAGGAGTTCTGGAGACGTCAGTCAGAGTCCTTCAGCAGCACCTCGGGTTGTTTCTCTATGATTCAAGGTAATTCTTGATGGACATTTGTGTTGTTCTATGTGTCACCTCTCATATTCTTCTTATTCGTGTTTCCTTATTTACAGCTTTGCTTATTCAATGTTGTGAATTTTGTTCTTTCATGTAACCTGTTGCTTCCTGTCTTGTTTTGATAGCGAGTTTCGTTGTCTCTTTTCTTTTCCCACATCCTGTCAAGCTGCCCTCGCGTGACCGTCGTCTCGGCCCGAACGTGCTCCACCGCAGGTGCTTAACCCGCGTTTCCTCCGTCCAGGTCGTCTCAGAGTCACAGCGGTATTTATTCGTCTACTTTCTCCTCATCTGTCTGGACCTGTTGGCCAGAGATAATTCCACTAGTGCCTGTTTCCTGTCTCGGCCCTGAGCCGAGACCCCTGGATGTGCCTGCGTACCGAACCATCGCTTGGATTACACAAACCTCTGCAAGGCAGCGTTATTGTACAGCACATTTAAACAACAAGGTGGTCCAGAGTGCGTCGCAAAATATACAAGATAAAGAATTTAAAACAACACATCAAACTATCATTTCATGAAATAAAACCATGTAAAGGTTCAAAACAAAATATATAAAATCTAAAGTTACAGTGCAGAGTCAGACAGAGGCAAATAAAACTGTCTTCAGTTTTGAAGTCATAAAGCTGCGAGTTGTAGCTGATGTGCAGTTTTCTGGGAGTTTGTTCCAGACGTTTGGGCCATAAAAACTGGACGCTAAAAAGTGATGAGAAAAACACTTGAACATCCATCAGTGTGCTGAGAACTTCCCAACATGACAGAAACCATCATTGATTTATTTGACTTTGAGTTTGTAGTTTTTAGGCCTGTGTTCCACATCCTAAAATGTAATTTACTGGCCATTTATGTACAAACATATTAACCCCCAGGACATATAACTACAGATATATGGACATATTTAAAATTCAGATATGTCAGATATGTGGAAATACGCAACAGAAATGTTTCAAATATCTCATTTAAAGTTAAATATGTGTGTTTCAACACAAACGCATATGCACATATTAACATTTATCCATCGAACATACATTTTCCATATGTGCATGTCTGGGAAAATACATGCAACTTATATGAAATTGGCCATATTTGCTGTGTTTTTAAGTATGTGATATATGTACCGCACATGTAGATATACTGAATCCAGCACAGTTACACTGTAAATCCTTGTTCAGATAAACAATTCTAGCAAAAATGACTCTTCATGAGCCACAAAAGCACATCTCCTCCAGGTTTTTAGAAATGGCTGGAACATACTTTAAAAACTGTCATGTGAACACATGTTGGAGACAGGTAATGATGAGGGAGACTGTGATGGTACGGTTGTTGGTTGTTGTACCGCCGTGGCTGCCTTATTGTATAATTCTTCTAGGTCTAAGAATGTATAGTAACCAGTGGGCCTTTGGATTTATTGAGTTCTAAAAATATACTGTCTGCTCACCCTTTTTTGGCTGTTTGAATAAGTAATAAGGTATATTTTATGAAATTTGGGTTTCACAGAGCACAGAAAAACTAAATTATACAGGATCAGAACAGATGAGGACTGTGCTTGATACTGAATAATGTTTAATTTGGTCGTAGGGATGCAGTGACTCCTGCTTGTGTTGGACCTGAGAGGGTTAAATACGTCGGTAGAGGGTATTTAGAGGGTATTTGGTGGTCCAGTACAGGTTATACAGTGTATCTGTGTGTTTCAGGCCAGGAGGTGCTGTTTCTCTTGGATTTCCTTCCTCCTCCTGCATTCAAACAGCCGATGACGCCCGTAAGTGTCGAGGTGACAGCCTGTGATCCGAACGCTCAGGAAATTTGACTCGCCGTCAGCAGAACAGCCTGACAGCTTCACATCCGCAGCTGCCACTCTGCCAGCCGAACAGAGGCGGGACACTTCCTTCCTCCTCTCTGTCGGCCGACTCAGGCCTCTACAAAGCCTGCCAGTCAAAAAGGTTTCCACGGTGACGCACCAAACGGCAGCACATGATCAAAGTGTCTGACTCCGGACCGTTTCTTCCTCCTGCCGTCACACGTCTCTTGTCAGAGAGGAACATCACGGCGGTGTTTTCAGGAGTGCAGTTCAGCGAGGAAGATAAGAGATAAAACCTGGACTCCACTCTTTCTGTGAACGGTTTTCCCGTCCCCGCAGGGCGCGGACTGAGCACCAGCTCCTGCTGGGAGACGAACGCTCCTCCTCACCGCACATTATGAACTCCAGATTGTTAAGTGTCAGGCTCCCGGTGTGCCGAGTTAAGAGGCGACAACAAAAGGCATCTGCTGCTGAGACGCTCGCTCAGCGCTTTATTTCTCCCAACACCACAGGGGAGCATCTTTGTCTGACACCGGGAAGCTGAAATTTAACCTTTGTACATCAACGTGATGCTAAAGATCATTTTCAATTTGGCATCAGTCTGATTCTTTTTCTTCCAGGCACAAAGTCTAAGTTTTCTTACATCAGCAGGTAGCTGCTGTATTCAACCAATCACATCTCGACATCCAAGTGTTTCCCGTCAAAGAGTTTCCTGATGAACAGACGCTAACTGACGCTAACTGATGCTATCCGTAGTGAACACGACGACGCGGTGAATCCAGTACCGAGGTGGCGTGTGACTTTCCTGGACAGGTGTTTGCTCGGTAAGCCAGTCACAGCCTGACAAGACAACCATGCTGGTACTGTACTCCCTGTGGTCAGGCTGGCCTCCGTCAGGCGTAGCTCTCTATTCAGATGCTGTGTTTGGCCCTACTGGCTCATGTGAGTCCTTTTAAGTTCACCGGGAGCTCCCAGTTGGTTGGAGTCAGCTAGTTGCACATCCGGCTGCGTGGCTGGGGGGCGTTCGGTCCCTATCTGAGCGTTCGTTCAGGAATATGAGTATGCGAAGAGCATCCTGCCTTCCGTTTCATGTGGAATTTGGGGTCATAGTTCAACAGAGAGTTTTTGTTCTGTGAGAAATGTAAACATTAAGCTTCGCCACAACAGTGAGCTTATGCCAACATTCCAGCGTGTCATTTGGCTCATTATTATTTCGGAGCGTATATCTCATTCATCTCGAACGTCTGTTTGACAGTTTCTTGGGTTATTGTCCGTTATTTCCTGTTTTATTGCAGTCCTTTCCTTCCTGCTTTACTCTTCTTCACTGTGTTCCTCACCCTCTGCTGGGATCGCAGGCTCCACCCTGATTAGCTTCACCTGGTCCTAGTTAACCTTCCCCTCCTTGTGTATTTAAGGCCGTGTTCACTCCTCGGCGTGAGTTAGAAACACTGTTTCGCGTCGCGTTCACAAAGACAAATCTCAAGCAGACACTCGTGTGCACAGAATTCTGCTCAATTATTAGGTGGTTAGAAGAGCGAAAAGAACAAAAAAAAACAATTTCTCCTGCAGCCATGATGTAGCATCGACGGTTTATTGTCCTGCTCGTATCGAGCTGAGTCCATATCAGCATTTATTAGCGTTTTTTTTCATGTGAACGTGTGGTTGGATAATGAATAATTAAAAATTGCTGCCTTTCATGAAAGACGTTCTGCAGTAAAGAAGAATGCTCATCATAAGTCTGTCGCACCGACTCAATTTGTCTTCAATATCAGAGGAGCTGCCACTTTTCTGCAGTGCAGCTTGTATTTTTATGTACTGTTGACGCGGCTTCTTTTACACAACACGGGCCAAACAAACTGCACCGGGGGGGACGGACGCTCCAGGACCAAACAGGGCTGGTGTCTCTGTTCGTGTTCCAGACTGTGCCATCAGATCTGCACTGTTCCAGTTCCTCTCACGCTCATCCTCATGTTTTTCAGCTCTTTTCACTGTATTTGGACCAATATTGTGGTTGTCTGTGAGCCTTGTTTTGTAAATAAATGTTTAAATTTTTACTGGCTCTTTGCCTCTGACGTATGCATCTGAATCCATCCCCCCACCCCCCTCAGTGCTTTTTGGCCCACAAACCGTTACGACACTAAGACCTAGTTTATCTTCCACCTCGCAGGTTTCGCTACTCGACAGCCCAGACGTCAGTTTCCCGTCAGGCTGGGACGAGGCTGATGGAGTCAGCATGAAGTTACTGTGATCTGGTCCGCAGATACACACGTTCAAGTGGTGTCGCGGGGTGAATAAGAAGCTTCACGGAGTCAAAACTGCTCCATTGTTGTTTGGAAAAAAAAACCCTCTAATGTGCATATTCTCAGCTGCTCGTTAAAACAAGTGAAGCGTGTTTCCAATCAGCTCAAGCTGATGACTTCCAGTCAGCAGGACGATTCCTGGACGAACACACTCCGAAGGGAGTCGGATCTGAGTCGTCCCGCAAGAGCAAATAAAACCTCACAATCGGAGGCAAAGTGACGTACCGTGTTTACATTTCAGAGTCAACACAGCCCCAGAAGCTGCGACACAAAGACGAAAACGTTTAGCTCTGTGGGCACGTTGTCAGAACAGCACACAACAGATCATCTCTCAATTAGAGAGTCTCATGGGAGTAATACTGATGGAAATATTATTCCGATTTCAGATTCAGCCAGCATTCAGCTGTACTCACAGACGCCTTCACCCAGCTGAGTCCCAAAGTGGTTCTGTTCTTCCTCCTGTGCTGTTTCAGTCGCTGTGAGCATCCTCGACCCCGTCAATGTGGTAGCAATACTTCCTTGATCAAGTCAAATCCAAATCCAATCAATTTTTTCACAAAAAACAAATCACAACGGACAGTTTGTCTCACTGGGCTTTTACAAACTCTTCAGATGGGACCTCAGAAATTCAGAAACCGTGAATAGGAAAACATAAAAAACCTCAGGAAGAACCCGGGCGGACAGACCAAGAGTATGTGGAATCTATAAATCCAGGGGTATCTGGAGTCTGTTGATCCATCTAACGCCTCCATATTAGCGGATGGGAGATGGGCCAAACCAAAAACTCAAAGTACGCGTGAAATAAATTGGGTACAAGGGTGGTTTCACAATCATCCATGTTTCTGCTAATTCCGAAAAGAATATTTTACATGTCTGAAATCTATCGGGGCATACTGGAAGTGTTGTGACTCCTCTGACATTGTCGTACTTGACTTGCCCTCAGTTGAGAGCCCAACACCCCAAAGTCTGTCAAGTCTCCTTCCTTTTCTGCACTAAGGCTTTTGTGAGTTCATCCCTCCAAGTTTTTTCTGACATACAATCAGTAGTTTTTGTGTAATCCTGACAACGACCAACCCAACCAAACAACTAACAAATCAACCAACAGCTGAAACCAAAACCTGGTGCCCCTCAGCTGCCGCGGCTCAGTGGGTACAGTCAGTCCCGCTGTGATCCGATTGTTGTCAAACACTTTGAGGAGTCAGGTGGACCTGACGGACGCTGGATAAATACCAGGTACCGTTAGCCTGAGCTGCTCGGTGAAGAGGCTGCAAGATGAGCCGAGACAAACAAAGAAGATCGGACCAGAAGAAGAGAGATCACTAATGTTTTATCATCTATGTTGTTCTTTGGAAAAATTAAACCTTCACCTTCACCACCAACAAGTTAAAAATTGTCGACCTCTAACTCAGATTCAGCTAATCGGAATGAATCAACGCTGGATTGAGAGTCAGATTACGACAGCTGTCAGCTGATGGCCTCGGCTCTAACGGAGGAAGAGGCGGAGCTGACGCTGACCGTCGGTGAACTCCTGTCCCTCGGCAGACCAGCTCGGTTCCGGGTTGGCCCACGTCGTCTCAGGTTCTGGGGCCTGTAAACGCAGTCAGGGGCGGATCACGAGCCCCGTGGCGTAGCTCCGCCTCCAAAAAGCTCACGTGACGAACCAAAGAAGTGCTTGTATGCAAACTAATTAAACATGTGTACACTGTCCGTAACAAAGTCTGAGAGAACAAACGCACCATTATGAGCATTTATTCTGTTGTTTCTATGTTTCATTGGAACAAGATCAGGAGCAGATCTGGGGAACCTAAAGCAGAGTCACACAGCAGAGAGGATCTCAATCAGAACCCAATTAACCAAGCAAAAGTACCAGAAGACAAAAACAGGATCATACACCAGGAAACTCACTGGGATAAATGATGCTGGGACTGACGAGACGATGTGCAGGAGGGAAGGAGTCTGAAGTCCTGACTCAGAGAGAGACGATGTTTGTGCCCCTGTTTGCCTTCCTGGACGACTTCAGCTCTTTGTATATCCACGACTGACTGATCACCAGTGTCTGGCGTAGCACTGACTGATGTCTGAGCCAGTAAGACACATGTATTCACAGAAACATGCCTGTGAACCCTCTGTGATTGGTCCTGTTTACTAAAAATACCAAATCAAAACTCTGCTGCCGTGAGGCTAAGTATTGTATTTTTGGGGGCACAAATGCTGCTGGAATCTCTAAACTTAACAGAAATCGGCTCTGAAAAGAAAAGCAAGACGCAAAATAAGCTTAAAATGAAACTAAAAAACAGACGCAGCTTATTTTTGACAGCCTTCAGGGTTTCATAGCTGCAGACGGAGAAGCCATAAGGAAGAGTTTTGTGTTCGGGATGATTTAATCCGGATACGGAGCTGTGGACGTGAGCCGCTCTGCCGCTCCCTGCTGACGTCCTCCTGACCTGAGCTCGCACACGCTCGTCTCCACGTCCTCAGGACGTGTTGATGGATTTGTCCATCCAGCCGTTACAGGAACACATCTTCTCAGAGCAGCAGCAGCTTAAACCAGACCAGTTTAACATCCACACACAAACATGAGGCTCTTTTATGATCTCTCTTCTTTCCTTTCAGAATAAGAGGAGATAAAAGCTCCTCTTTTAGCTGCATAAATGACTCTGAAATACTACAAAGATATGAAAAAGTCATCAGGATTTTATTCAGAAATAATATTTGTGATCACAGACGTCGATGGATCATTTTACTTTTTACTTAAAATTTATCGACATCGTGCTGGTGTAGCAGAGCAGCACGATGTCTCTGCCTCTCGATCATTTGTAGTCCCCTGATAATTTCTTAAATAACTCCCATTATTGTTACAGTTTAACCTCCTGACACAAAACACACAGCTCTTTTATGATATCTCTTCCTTTCCCTTTCAAAGTAAGAGGGTGAAAACAGTAAAATAAACTAAAAACATTTCAAAAGAGCGTACAGGTTTCCAAAAGAGTTGAGATAATAAGTGAAACCTTATTTAAATGTAAATAGCACAACATAATTTATTAAATATTGAAACTGAAAAATGTCATTGTTTTTTAAAGGTTATGTCCTCACTTTGATGCTGCCAGCAACAGTGGAAACAAAGCACTGGGAAAGTTTCTGAAAGAAAACACGTGGTGGAACGCGTCACATTGTGCAGCTGTGACAGCAGCTCGGCTCCGGAGTGAAGGAGTCTGGGTGCTACACTGGCTGCCCGCAGGCCCATCTGGCACATTACGACACAAAGTATCACAGACATGAAGTGTCGAGCAGCTGAAATCATGTGTGAAACCTTTACAGCAGCAGTCTCCTCAGTTCCACTTGACCTCAGGCAGCCATCTTTGTTTGGGTCACAGAGTAAATCCTCACTGTGGTTTATCCACTTCAGCCTAAACACAGGACGTGAGCACACACATGCACAGTATTCAGTGTTCACGCACACCTACATCATTATTAAACGTAGTAAACTCCAACGAATGGACGCGGCGCTGATGGCAGCAGGCTGGTGATCTTCAGACAGGTAAGGAGATGACACGTACGGTTCTGGCTCGCTCTGAACCTCAACAGGCCTCAGCTGTGCAGCCAAATAAAGCGGGATAATCAGTAAAAGGCCCTTCCGCTCGCTCGGAATGCAAACGGCTGATTCCACTCAGTTTCATTTTGGGAAAAACACCTGCTGGTCTTCTTCTCCCGCCTGCACAGCGGGAGCCGTCGCATCCTGAACAGAACGTATTATTTGGCTGTTTGTACCTGCGCTGCAGACGCCTGTCAGCCAGATTAATTACACTGCTGCAGATGCAAGAACGGGGAAAAAATGTGAAAAATGCCTCCAGCATCCAGTAGATCCTCCGTCCGACGTATGGAAACGCCAGCCAGGCGAGCACATGCGAGTGTGGATGTGAACCGAACGAGCCCACAGCTGTCACCAGGACCACAGGTGGGCCAGAACGCAGCACATTTACTCAGGTAGCACCCAGAGCCCATCAGGACCTCCACCTCCTGCTTCTGATGACATCAGACATTTTTAAATCACTCTGTCGGCTCGAGGAAAGTTTTACAAAGATAAACCCTGAAACAAAACTTTATCCCATGTGTGAGGTCAAACTGCACCGTGACTCACCAGACAAAATCTTCCAGCGACATATGTGACGTTTTTCTGTTTTCACTCATCTTACTCGAGTTCCGGATGCTGACGTGACCAGACGTGAGGTCAGAAGTCTGATTTCACAGAACCTCTGAACACACGAGGCCATAGTGACTTTTTCAAAGACGCTGAATATTCCGTCAAGTGAATCATCTGTTTATGTTTTTACTTTCTGATCTACAAGAATTTAGGCTGCTTGTTTGTTACACTTGTGAAATTCAATTATTGTTTTTTTTGTCTTTTGTGGTCCCATCACTATTTACACATCCAACACAAACCTGAACAACCTGTAAACAACATGTTTTATAGGAATGTGTGCGTCACACACATGCATATATCCCAAATATATTGCAAGATACAGCAAAAATGGCTGTTTCACACAAGTTACACATATTTTTCCAGATATACACATAAATGGAAACGATATTTCTGATACAAAAATGTTAATATATGCAAGTTATTTCTTTATAAACATATAAATGTCATGTTAAATGTGTTAACCAGGCCAGATAATCACCCATTCAATCCACTGTTTCCATACCTGCTGTAAATAATTGACTTGACTTGACAGACTTTATATTTATTGTTTTCTTTTTATCTTGGTTATTTTTATCGTTTGCTGTGGGTTCACTTTATTCTGCTCTTTACTGTCCTGCTGTTGCAACAATGCAAATTTCCCCACTGTGGGACAATAAAGGCATTATCTTATCTTATCTTATCTTAAATATTTCTGTGGCACATTTGCACATATGTGCATATATCTACAGGTATATTTGATACATGTGCACGTATGTGGCCATACATGACATTTTTGCATGAAAAGTGAGATCACTGCAGCACTAATTTGCGATGTGATGCATTGAGCCTTTGTGAGGGGGACGGCGAGTTTCCCACGACAGGAATCGGACAGTAATGGGTCATTCGGCAGGTTTTTCTTCAAATTGTCTGTATTTCCAACCAACTGAAGGCCGAATCCTGCAGGGAAAACACAGACTTTGTTGTTTCAGGAAAGCTGGATGACATGCAGGACCATATCTTACTCAACGAGAGACAAAGTTTCTTCAGAATTGGGAGCATTTTGTGTATTTTGAGCAGGAAAGAGTAGTTTTCCTCCCCTCCGCCTGTGGTTCTTCCTCAAAACAATCAACAGCAAACAGCTTTGGACAGATGCAAATCACCTCATTAACTCC